>OZ005654.1:298758566-299083566 GCA_963930645.1 Salticus scenicus
AAAGTCTAATACTTATTTTGATTATACTTTTTGCTATTTCTCTTTTAATTAATTTATGGCAATACTTCATTTTCTATTTATATTTCTAACATATGGGAATTTTTAAATGCTGTTTACTATTTTACAAGTACATTTTTTTAAATACTTTATACATATAAGGATCTAGTCAAATATATATAGAAGGGATAATTTTTAAGATTTATTTATTTGTTTATTTATTTATTTTTTTTCAAGCGATGCTCTCTGGATTAAAAAGAAAAAAAAATCTTGACTGACTGTTATTAACATAAACATTTATTTATTTTATTTCACATCTAAAAATTAATTCTCATTATGTGTAATTATGCAAATTTTCCTCTCATACTGCCATGTTGAAAACTGGGAAAAAATGGGATGAAAGCGGCATATTTTGAAGGATTGATCCTCAAATGTAATTAGCACCAATTTAAGTCAAAGTCCAACTAAATATCTAGTTAAGTTAAATTGTATTAAATTGTTTATAGAATACAGCGTTCAAAAAATTACTGATACACACAAAGATAGACAGATAGTTTTTTAATGAAGTCAAATCGTGTTCAGAACATATCAAAACGTGTAAAACAACCAAAAAACGGGAGTCGAAAATTTTTACGTATCAAATACTTCTCATACATGCAGAACATACATATCTTTTAAGCATACAATCTCATACATATCTTTCTTATACATGCAGAACAAAGTAAAAATAAAAAGGTTACAAATTTATAATTGTCCTAATAACTTTCCCACAGTTATATTATACAAATATAAAGTTGGATCCATAAACATATTAGCGCTATTAAAATAATAATAATAAAAAATAATAAGAATATAATTAGAAAATTAATGACTATCATAGCTCATTTTAAACGGACCAACCAGATATTTGCTGTACTTTTCTAGAAATCCTAATATTTTAATAATAATTCTAAAATCAAAGGCTTCTAAAAATGATTAAATAAAAAACACAAAACCAAATTAAAAAATGAATCACTTACTCTTACACTTTTTATGAGATCATTTAACCTTTTAGTATCTTGTACGCCGCAGACTTGGCACGAAATGGCGAAGCGAAATGAGAGGGAATTTCAAATCAACAGCAGGTGAATCGCAGCGCCCTCTATGCATTCGAATTGCAAGTGATGGTCCGGTACCGGCCTTATAAATTGTGGCCGCAATATGGCAAACATAATGTTGGCCGTGTGCTGGTATCCTGCAAAAGGCCAGCTGTTATTATGCCGCTTCTGAGCCACCGGCCTTTTCACTGTAGGCTGGCTTCAATGCTGGCAGCCGTAAGCGGCCCACTGCTTCAGCTACATGTGGCAACCTGCAGCTGATGGCAAGTGCAAGATGCCAGCTGTAGGCCAGAACGAGCCCATCAGTATAAGTTTTGCTGGGGAGTCACATGAGGTTGCATTTCAGTCACATCCAAGTCATTGTGAAGTCGATATGTCCGCATTTTAGACGGTCACAAACGACGTGGATATGTCGTCACCGTGTGATGCATATGTGACTGAAGTCTCAGAGTGACCAGAATGTGTAGTCGAAATCGATTACAAAAACGAGTCACATAAGGTCGCATTTCGGCCCCATCCAAATCATTGTGAAGTCCATATGGCCGCTTTTAGACGGTCACAAGTGACGTGGATATGTCGTCACTGTGTGACGCATATGTGACTGAAGTCTCAAAGTG
Organism: Salticus scenicus; assembly: GCA_963930645.1. Lineage (NCBI taxonomy): Eukaryota > Metazoa > Arthropoda > Arachnida > Araneae > Salticidae > Salticus > Salticus scenicus. The sequence continues at coordinate 298,760,278 of OZ005654.1, forward strand.
ACTGGAATGTGTAGTCGAAATCGACTACAAAAACGAGTCACATGACGTCGAAATTCGGTCCCATCGAAGTCGATATGTCTGGTTTATAGACAGTCACAAGTGACGTGATATGTACAGTCGGTAACAAAAGTGTCCGAACACTAGCAAAAATTCCTATGTAAAAAAAGTACACTTCATAACGTTTTGTTAAATAAATCCTTGTCAAACCTTGTTCTTAGTCAGTGTAAGAACATGATTCCATTTGGATTTATTTAACAAAACCGTATGAAGTGTACTTTTTTTATATAGGAATTTTTGCTAATGTTCGGACACTTTTGTTACCGACTGTAGTCGCCTTGTGACGTGTACATGACTGAAGGCTTAGAGCGGTCACGCGTGACTTTGTTATGAAGTCACTTTTTGACGCGTATGTGACTCAGGTCTCAGAATGGTCACATGTGACTTTTTTATGGGGTCTCTTTAAGCTGTGTCTCAGAAATATCTCTCTTTGTGCTGTGATTCAAGTCTCAGAACAGTCGCAAAGTAACTTTGTTATGAAGTAACTTTATAACGTTTATGTAAATCAAGTTTCAGAATGGTCGCAAAGGGACAGTTAGAATGTTACTTTGTGACGCGTATGGTACTCTAGTCTCAGAACCGTCATACAGTGACACAGTTATCAATTCTTTTTGTGACACACATTGTACTCAAGTCTCTGAAGTCATGGATGAAGCTTTTGTGCCGTCGTCATGTGATCAGGTGCGATTCAAGATCCAGTAGAGCCATGTGCGATGCTTTTTCATAGTCATTTGATAACATTTTTATATCATATTGTCTATTTGTGTTGTAATGAAGTTATAATCCTCATACCCTGCATGACTAATTACAGAATAGTGTACATGTGACTAGAGAAAGAAGTATTTCCGTTAAAAGGTGAAACATCCATTAAATATTTAATAATTATTTTAAAAACAATAATTTTGAAAAGTAGTTTTAACTCTTGAAAACAATTTCGTATAATTAAGGAATATATACCTGCTATTCTATAATCACCAAAATCCAAAATATGAATTTAAGTAGAATTCTCTGAGCATGGAATTTTTTTAATTGCACGCATGATAAGTACTAATGTGCTTAAGAAAAGCATTTAAAACTTCATACATATATTTTCAATATCCCTTTTTTGAATCAAGTTTAAAAAAAAATAATAATAATAGAATAAAATAAATAGATTTAGAAAAGGTATGAACTTTTACAGTGAAAAGACATGCTTACAGTGAAAAATCATTAAATATGCTTAACACTAAAGTATTCTTCACAATATTACCAAACTTGTTATTGTTTAATTTCATTAATAAAATGTATACAAAAGACTTATCAAAACTTAAAATCATTTCCTTCAAAGCAATAAAAAGTATATCATACGTGCAACATAATATATAGTATATATATATATATATATATATATATATATATATATATATATATATATATAATATATATATATATATGTGTGTGTGTGTGTGTGTATGCGTTTTGATTATCAAATTTAAACACTGAATTTTTTTATTATTAAGCAAATTCAATAGTAGAATTTTACAATTTCAGCTATGGCAAACAAAATTATTTTTTGTTTTAAGTAAAAAAAATCACTTTTAAACAAAATTAAAAATAGTTTGAAGGGGTAGATGACCTTTTAAAAATTCTTTTTATCAAAATATATCATTATTAAATAACTGCAGATTATTCAGAACTTATAAAGTATTACACAACTCATAGGAAAATTTTATTATGACTGCGAAGAGGGTCGCGCGATTCTTTTGGAGTCATACACGAGTTACTCGGCTGATAGCTTGTTTATCCATTTATGCTCAATGTTCATAGCATATCTCAGTTTTATATCCACTATATCTAAATATAGCTTTGAACGAAAGTCCAGTTTAAATTTAATAAGTTCTTAAAGTAAACTGATTATTAACTGTTTATTAATAGTACACAATATTATTTTTTAAGAACACGCTTCACTTACCATCGCCGGAAGCTCTTTTTAATTTCTGTTTTCATATTCAGAAAATTCACAAATGTTAAACTGACGGTCGTTTCTTAAAAACGAATATCTTTAAATTTTAATATTTTATTTTGAAACTGTAAAATGAAAAATTTCACATATTGAAAATTCGTATTTTGCAATTAAAAAAAATATATAAAAATAGTTTTCAAGAAACGCCCGCCAATTTAAGAATTGAGTTTTTCGAATATGAAAACAGAATTTTAAAATACGTATTTGTTAGTGAGTTATAAGTAAATAAAATTCCCCATAGAATAACATTGGCTTGGGCTTCCGGCGACGGTAAGTGAAGTTATGGATGTTTGTCAAGTTTTTATATGCATATATTTATGTATATATGCATATATATTTTCGTCATTGTTATTGTGAATTGGTGTAATATGGATCATTTGTGAGAAATATCATGGTAATCATAGCTGCCAACGTTCCGATATGTGGATGCCTTTTTTTTTAATAGAAAATTTTGATAAACGTTTTAGGAATTTTCTGTAATTAAATAAAGTTAAAAAATAAATAAATATATAAATCTGTAAAATTAATAACGGTATCCATAAATTTGAACGGCTGACAGCTTTGTGGTAATTGTAGATCTCAGTGCTTTTAAATAAATAAACTAAGAAGGAACATAATTGCTTTGTAAAAACATATGTATGGAATGGAACTATAAGTATTATCTGAGTAAACTAAAATGTCATAATAAAGTGTGTGGTTTAAAAAATAAAAGAATAATAAAAGATGATGCCAGAATTTCAGCAAAATCAAAATATATCAAAATCATGTAAAATTTCTTTTGCAGTAAATTTAGTTAATAAAGATTTATTTCAATTCACTGAATATGGATGTTGTTAATTTAATTTCCTGTCATAATTGCATGTAGACAAAATTATGCATAAATACATAAACCAATCTTTAATTAATATAAGGTTTATTTATATTTATATTGTTAGAGATAAAAATTTTCTTCCTTTTTTCTACCACTATCTTTCTTTAAATAAAATTCTTCATAAAACCAAGATAAACATTTCTGCATAAAAACATCATAAGCAAGAACAATGGAATTTTTCAGCATTATATTAATATGTATATGCATTACCCATTAGCAGTAAATGGGCAATGGGGAATGAAAAAAAAAAATGCCCAAAATCAATAAATAAATACATTATATATATATATATATATATACTTTTTCTTAACCTTATTTATTTATTTATTTTTCAAATTATATTGTTCGCTTATTTCTAACAAATAAATAATCAAAGCGCGTTTCAAACTTTTTGGGACACTGTGTATTATCTTCAATTAAATTTAGTATATAAACATATTTGTTTCTATGTCAACTTCTCTGGTAATTTTGGGTATGCAGTTTCATTGCAACCTACAAGTTATTTATGACCCTTCGCCCCTTGTAACAGTCTCTCCCATTATTGCAATTTTAAGAATTTATATTGTTACTATTGTTTGAAATTATACTAGTGACAAAATATAGCTCGGAGGAGAAAGTATGTAGTATGATTGAATGATATTTGAATTGATGAAATGTAAAACCTTCACTTCTGGGATATTTTCGTTACATTTAAAACAAAAACATGTATAATATATCAGAAAATATTATTAATAGTCACTTTTGTAAAAGTTAGTCAACAAATATTAAATAAATTCACACACACACACACACACATATATATATATAGTCGAACCTCGTTAACGTGAATCTCAAGGGGAATAAAAAAAATTGTTCATGTTATCAGTAGTTCATTTTGGATTGTCATTTTTAGGTAATGGTTTTATTATGATCTTCGTTTTTTCTGGATTGACTATGTATTTCTTTACATGTGTATCGCTTGACTCGAGTCCGTTTTAAATATATTTTATTAAGTAATTTTGTATTTTTATTTTTTTAATCTACAATTTTATATGGTTTTGGATTATCATTTTAGGTAATTGTTTTATTTTGATCTTCATTTTTATGGATTTACTATGGGTATTTCGGGCCTGTGAACAAAGAAATTCTTAGCTTTTGCTTTATTTGTGACAGAAAAACATCCTATTTTAGCATATTTGCATTCTACCAGGCCCTTGAAAACGTTAGAATGCAAATTATGCTTTTTTCTCATCCCAATTTCCAATATTCATTTCGATTTTTATTTAATTCTTTTTTGATTTGATATGGGTAGTCTTCGTTTATGATCCGAATAATTGTTTTAATACTGAAGTTAAGTCATCTTTAAATTAAAAAAAAAAATTGCACTGATATTATTATATTGTATTACTATATATATATATATATATATATACATATATATGATCAATCGTCCATCGCATCGATTGCTGTGGAAAAAATAAATAAAAATATTCCTAAATATATATATATATATATTTATTTATTTAATTTTTTGTTTTTAAAATTGGCGTCTAAGGGCAACACCAAAAAGCAGGTTTTACTGTTTAATGTCAGAAAATCTGCCATCCGCTAATGAATTGATGGTGATGTCCAGAAAACTCTCACATATCTTGCTGTAAGCCTAAATATTTTTATATACAGCATCTCCTAGATCTTTTATAAATACATTTCATTTTTATAGGGTTTTGATGACTTAAACAGTTTAAGACTTGAACAACATTATATTAATCAATTTTTAAACACATTAAATACAGCATAGCTTTGTACAGAAAATTTAGATGAATACCGTTTTGATATTACCATTTGAATAATAAATTGAATAACATTTCAAAGTAATTGGTTATCTGTCACAATTTGAATAAATAAGCAAACTTATCAAATATTTTTTATCAAATATTTATACCTTTTCTAAATTTTAATGTCTGAAACAAGCAGAATGGTAAAATATATAAAAAAATGTAAGATGTACATAGCTGAGTATCCATACTAGGTTTAAAAATAATTTACTTCAGAACCTGTTACAAAAATGCAGAGTACTTCTGACTATCACATACAGTCACCGACATAAGTGAAGATACAATTTCGAATTTAGAGGTTTTTGTTAAATATCTATAGAAATTGTAATTCGTGAATTCTCTTTAAACTTAAGGGTAAAAAGAACATGTTACACCACATATATTCCAATGAAACGTTTATTTCTAGGGCTAAAAAGGGATCAGTCACAAATTAACTAAAAAATATAATATTTGGAATCACTCTGTAAAAAATAATGCTTGAATTGAACTGTAGTTATAGTACATGATTATGAACTTTCAATAAATTACAGATATAGAAGTTTATTAATTTGGACATTAAATTAATATTTTATAGTTATCATTATATTATTCTACCATTAAATAATATATTTTAGTAAAAATAATAATTTTTCAAATATTTCCCCCCTTTTATTTGAAAAAGTGCAAATGGTGCCTTCTTTTATGTCCACAACACTGTTCGTTTACTCAAAGTTAAAGTATTGGTAAACCCCCTTAATGTTTTGCATAGTACTGAACTTGAAAAATCAACCTTTCAATCAATGACTATTTTCTGAGTTTTAGCATTTTTTTTTCTTTTTTTCCCCAGGGTGATTCCAAAAATTTTATTTTTTATCACTGTAATATACGTGGTACAACATGTTGTTTTTACCTTTTAAGTTTCACGATATATTAGATATTCGATAAAAACATCTAGATTCGTATATGTGCCTTCACTTATGTCGCGTACTGTACACAAATTTAAGTACTTTTTCGCTACACGATTGCCAGTAGGCGATTTCGTGGTTTACTTTCATGATCCTCGGGGGAAAAAAAGCCACATTATGTTCGAAACGTTTAGTTAAATTAGAGAAAACTCTAAATTAATAATCAAAATAGTTATAAGAAATGTAAATAATGAAAATTTTATAATATTTTAATAATATTAATATTAAATACAAATAGAATAATATTTGAAATACAACATTTATCTCATTTTTCGTTACAAACAAAATATATAGATTACAATCAGAGCAACGCTAGACGGTAAAAAATAAATTTACGACCTTTTTATTTTTTTCTTAATTGCAAACCAAACACAAGTTTAAAGGAATGAAATCGGTCTATATGTGTCTTCAAAAGTGCCAAATACACTGGCAATCGTCTAAAAAAAAGTACTTAAATTTTACATCAGAATTCAATGCGATGTTTATTTTCAAAATGCCCTCAGAGTATGGAACCAATAATAAGGTATTATTATTTTCTAAATATATATTACTATAGTAAAAGATAATTTTATTTTTTATACAGTGAAAACCAAAAATAGCGTTTTATTAGTATTTTATTTTGAAAATTTATACAAAAGCAATCTAAAATTACGGGAAACAAAATGTATAACTACACATTCTTTACATGAGACCGATTTTCATGACTATTATCTGAAAAATAAAATAAAATAAATAAATAAATAATAATAAACTATTTCAGGGGCGGAAAAACTGATTAACTTAATTCTCTCAATATCACATTTACCTGGCACTGAGACCATTTGTCTATTATATTTAAAAAGAAACAAAAAAATATATGCACTATGATACATATGCCAGACATATATACGTTATTTAAATCATTTTATACTATATGCTTAGTAATATATATATATACATACATACACACACACACACACACATATATCACAATCTACTTACTTGAGATTTTAATTTAAAAATATGCATTGTTTCAATCAAATCTGATTCTTTCTGTATTGCCAGAACCAAAGTTTAGATTCAATATCAAAGAGAGGTAACCAAAGTTTAGATTCAATATCAAAGAGAGGTAGGTATAAGTAGGCATAAGTAGTTGTACTTTATTTATTTTTACTTCTATAACCCTACTACCGTAGGTAATAGAAATATTGTATTCGGTCAAAAAATTCAAAATCAAGTTTTCATCTGATTTACACGCTTTAAGGCCTCCTGAGTCCAAAAAAGTAGTTTTTGGCAATTGGTCAATGTGTGTGTATGCATGTATGTATGTATGTATGTATGTGCGGAATCTTCTGGCTATCATATCTTACGAAACTTTATAATGCGAAACTTCAGAATTGAGACACGTCTGGTTTACAGAAGAATTTTCCAAATTTTGGTGAAAATTGAAAAATCGGAAATGGGTCATTGGAAACTGGAAGTGGACACGTAAGTCTATCTCAAAAACTGCTCTAACGATTTTCTTCAAATTTGCAATTTAAACACTCTATTAGATGTTCTTTTGAATGGCATAGTTGGTTAGTTCAGGAAAATTGATAGGTGCTCTGTATAAATAGCTCAAATTTAGGTCTCGCAAGTGCGTTCCTTTAAAAACGGCTGTACGGATTTTTTCAAATTCCTCATATTAACTTCTTTTTAAATATCCTTTTGTACGTAATTATTGTTTTCCAGTCAATAATTGAGTATGCCAAGTTTTGGTAAAAGTTGGTATCTCTTAAAAGGTTCTAATGATTTTCTTTAAAATTGTTACATAAATCAATTTTAGATATCTTTTCTCATGTATTACGTGGTTATTACTTGAAAATTAACAGTCATCCTGTTTAGGTTACGTTAATTTTAGATCTTAAAATTGGCGTTTTAAAAAATAACTGTACCATTTTTCCCTCCCCCTATATCTTTAACTTGCTATATAAACTTTGTTTTATATGTCCTACACGTGTATTAAGTTTCTGATACCGGAAAATTTTTAGGTTTCTACTTCTTTAGGAGAATTTTATGTCTTCTGATTATATTACCTAAAAAAAAAAAAAAAAAAAAAGAAAAGCATAATACGTGTAATAGTGGGTAATGGAAATAGTGTGGTTGTTTCACACCAGACTTTTTTTTATCTGGATATTTCGTTAATGCAGTACTGAAGAAAAGACAAACCTTGATTAATGTAAGTGATCTCAATCCCTACATGCCTGTGACCATGATTTAGAAAAATAATATCAGATGAAATAAAAAATAAATAAAAAAGGTGAAATAAAATATTCGGAACGATAAAATGGGGAGGTGGCTCAATTTAGGAAAAAAGAAAGATACTATTTTAAAACTAATATTAAAATATTACATAACAATCACATTCATTCACTTTTTTTTTGGGGGGGGGGGGGGCAGTGAAAATAATAAAATAATAGAAAAATGCCTTTTTGAATAATATCGTAATGAATTAAATCTGTTTTTTTTTTTTTTTTTTTTTTTTTTGACTTGAGTTTTAGTTTAATAACTACAGCAATATACAAAACTAAATTCAAAACTGGTGTACAATCAATATGTATACCTTAAAACTTCTTCACTCACCATAAAATTTAAGCCAGCACAACCGGTTTCGAAAGGACGAAGCCTTTCTTCTTCAGGTGCAAAAGCACGTGCTACTGCCTTGGAGGCAAAAGAAAGACTAAAAGCAGGGCAAAAAGAAGAGTGAGAGGGGCAACACAATTAACCATTAGGAAGCAACCAGCAAGGCCAATGAGAGAGGGATACAGCAAAAAAAAAAGTGAGAGAGAGAAAGAATAATTTTTATTTTATTTTATTAAATATTTTATTATATTTTTGATTTTATTTATTATTATTTATTTGTTGTTATTATTTACTTATTAAATTTTAATTAATTTTTATCAGTTTTGTTACATTTTTAATTATATTGTTGTTATAAATGTGCTGAAGAAATTATTTAAGTGAAGTTTTGGGAATTTGATTTGTGAATTTGATCATAGTTTTAATTTTCAGCGTGCCAAGATTATCTTTTACGCCAAACGCCTGAACTGGATTTTTTTGGAAAATTTGGCTATTTACCTTAATCGTGATAAAATTGTCAATGAAAAATCTGATTCCACTTTGCTGTCTACAGCTTGGAAAAAATTGTTTTCGTGATTCCTTCATGAAGTTCACGAAGCAATTTGGGAATTTGATGATAGTTTTAATTTTCAGCGTGCCAAGATTATCTTTTACGCCACACGCTTTGCTGAACTGGATTTTTTTTTTTTTTGAAAATTTAGCTATTTACCTTAATCGTGATAAAATTGTCAATGAAAAATCTGATTTCACTTTGCTGTCTACAGCTTGGAAAAATTTGTTTAGTTCAATAAAAAATTTGTTTAGCATATTTATAACAACAATATAATTAAAAATGTAACAAAACTGATAAAAATTAATTAAAATTTAATAAGTAAATAATAACAATAAATAAATAATAATAAATAAAATCAAAAGTATAATAAATATTTAATAAAATAAAATTTATTCCTTCTCTCTCTCTCTCTTTTTTTTTTTTTTGGTTGTATTCCTCTCTGATTGGCCTTGGTGGTTCCTTCCTATTGGTTAATTATGTTGTCCCTCTCCCTCTTGTTTTTTTGCCCTGCTTTTGCCTCCAAGGCACGCGTTTTTTGCACCTGAAGAAGAAAGGCTTCGTCCTTTCAAAACCGGTTGTGCTGGCTTAAATTTTATGGTGTGGGAAGAAGTTTTAAAGTTTATATACAGCAATATAGATTTCGGGGGGGAAAAAGCAAGTTTGCTGCACGTGTTTATTCGAGTTATCATTGGTTAAAACGTCTAATTTCACCCCCCCCCCCCCCCTTCATCGTAAATTGCTTTTTAGCACTTTTCCAATAACGTTGAAAAGTATTTGGTGTTCGTCTGAGTGTCCATGCTGTAATTCTAAAAAAAAAAAAATCTAATACTCTGTTGGCTTATGAGAAATATCTTAAAAGTCTGATTGATTTATTTTAAAATGCAGTAAAACATTTTTAAAAATACATTATCTAGATGCCCATATATAAGCATGTCTTTACTAGAAAGAAGTGTATTAGCATTAATCTTTTTTTTTTTTTTTTTTTTTTTTTTTTACAGGGAAATATTCAGATACACTTCCATGTATAAGTGAAAATTCTCGAAAAAGCACTTTCAGTTTTTTTTTTTTAACTATATAAATTTTTAACATATCCTGTGGGGATTCTTGCTCTTTTATACGATATACAGGTAGGTCTACACAAAATACATCTTTTTTTTTTTATGATTGCCATAAAAGTAAGTGAAGGGGGGGCGAAAACAAATTCAAAAAAGTTACTGTCTATGAATTATATTTTTTTAACTATTTTAAAAATATTTATATTGCAGATGACATAACGAAATTAATAATGATATGGTACAATTAATAAACATTTTTGTCATAAAAAAAGAGAGAGAGATTGTTTGAAAGAAATAACATTGTACGTCCTTTTTAGTTTTAATATTTTTTGCACTTTAATTTCAGCTATTATTATAATTACTTTTTTTTTTTTTTTTTAATCATCCCTATAATTTTACTAGTTAATTCGTACAGACATACGAGTTTATTCGTATGTCTGTGTGTGTGAGAGAGACAAAAATTTTGTAGTGACTGTATCGCAGGATTTATTGCACAGAACAATTACATATAAATTTATATGTAGATGCCTCTTTATCTAAATTAGAGCCTATCAATTTTTGGTGTCAATCGCTTAACAGGCAGCACTACTATAGGGCGATTTTACAATTTAATGGAATGCTGTAACTCAGAAAATACAGCACATAGTTGCATATAAATTTATATGTTGATGCATTTTGACATAAATCAGTGCCTATAAAATTTTGGTGCTAATCGCTCAACAGGCGGCGCTGTTATTCAGATTTTCACAGTTTCATCGAAGGCTATAGCTCAGATTATATTGCGTATAATCAAACAAAATTTGATCTGTGAAAGAGCCATCATAAGACATGCAGACTCAATTTTGATTTATATTAGTAAATAGATGACGTTTAATATACTTCAATTTCCCCCGAGAACGGGAAGGTTATTTCTCAACTTTCATAACATATAACTGTGCAAAACTGTGATATGTGAGATAACCACTGTGGAAAAGCATTTTTAAGGTGAAATTAATAGGAATAAAATGGTCTTTCTTTCGATATTTAGTGTTAGTATAATCTATGATGAATATCGTCTGCATTCATCATGGTAGATAATTTTAATAAATAATAGTTTAAATAAATTATGTATACTGAGTGAATCTGTATAGGGAAATACAGCAGAAAATCTTGTGGTGGCCACAGCAGCATACTAGTTTTTGCGTAGTCTAAAATTTTGCTTCTGATTTCATATAAACTAATCTGTTTAAAATACTGTTAAAATTAATTTGAATTTTCTTGAATCTATTTATGTATTTCATAATGGTTTAATTTTTCCAAAAGTAAACCGGCTGCATGTTTGTACTTGCTTATATATATATATATATATATATATATGCAAAATGTCGTATAAATGTACATAATCAGAGTTATTTTTAACGCATGATTCTAAAATTGATATGAATTATTGATAATTGTTTTAGTAAACTACGGAAAAAAGTATGTGCATGTAGATGTATTCCCCTCCCCCCCCCCCATTTTCAGGGGAAATAACCCCCGAGGATATAAAGTTTCAATGTGGGTAGATCATAGAAAATAATTTTTATAAATTAAAATTTAATAAATAATTTGTACTGCGTGTATTTCTATAAGATTATATATATATATATATATATATATATATATATATAAGAAAATCTTGTGGTGGCCACATCATATGCTAGTTCAAATTCAGAATAATGTTTATCACTAAAAATGGTGATTGTATTATAAATAACATTTGTAGATTCTAAACAGAACAACTGCACGTTGCTTTTTTACAAAAGAGTAATACATGTCTAAATTATTCATTGATTTTTTTTTTTTTTTTTTTTTTTTCCTATCTCACAAAAAAAATTAATTTTTAGGAATAAAGTAAGTTAGGATGTCAAAAACTTTTTTATACAGGTTAATATAACCATAATAAAATTCATTCAATTTCTTTCGTACAGTTTAATATTGAGCTTTTTCACTTGACTAGGTAAATAATGACAAAATAAGTTTACATTTATAACTATATGATGTAATAAATAGAAATAAATACTGTCAATAAAATAATTACAAACTATTAAATTATTTAAAGTTTATTAAAAAAAAAAAAATAAACAAATCTTTAAAACTTTTAAAGAATTTATTTTTAAATATTGATAGAAAGGACAATTATTAATAAATACACATGATCAAATAATAAGATAATGAAATCTATGATTAGTAAAATATAAAATTTTATATTTATAACAAAATAACTTAATAAAAGTACTTAAAAAATGCTTTAAATGAAATTGAAATACAAGGTAAAAAATACTGCTTTGCATGTTTTTTTTTTTTTTACTTAAGTTAAAAAAAATAACATTTCATATTTATCACAAAATATATAAAAACAAATATTATATATAATAATTAAGTGTATTACATTGCAATGTAACTGAAACATAACGAAAGTAAAAGAGTGCAAATATCTTTCGGTACTTGTACCAGTGTTATGTATTGAGTATGGACTACATTACATAATTGTAAGGATTTCTATCAATTTTTTTGTAACAGTATTTTCTTTTCCACATTACTAATTTTTTTTCTAGAAAAAAGTTAGTACGTTGTGGTGTGTTGAGGTCACCACAAGACTTTCTTCTACATTTTTCTAAACAAATCCATGCAGTACAAAATTATTTATTAAATTCTTATTTATTAAAATTATTTTCCATGGTGAATGCAGATGATTTTTATTTCAAACAAGTATGCCACTAAATGCCGAAAGAAAGTCAATTTTGTGCAAACATAAAATAAATAAAAAAATAAAAAAATTGCAATTTTATTTTCTACTTTTCATTCATTTATTTATTATTATTATTATTATTATTATTATTTTAAGGCAAAATATATAACTTTTAAATACATAGCAACACAAATAACAATATAAACTTTCTAAATAATAACAATATATAATTTTTAAATTACCACAGATCTATGGTTCAATCATTCGTTTCTAAGTTATTGACGAAAATGAAAGATATGTGAAAGATACGCAAATTGAAAATTCCTCCTCTGTCCCCCGCGGGAGGAGCGATGTTCCTGCATGCACACAATTTTGTTCTTACTTCACTATTACTGTTATCAATAATTTATATTAATGTCACAATCATTCGTTCAAAATAGCTCTTATTGTGTACATTTATGGGAAATTTTATACTATACTGCCATATTTAAAATTATGAAAAAAAAAAAAAAAAATCTGGAGTGACTCCACTCGACTTTCTGAACATTGAGTAATTAACAGCTTTGTAGATAAAGTAAAGAAAGAGGAGTTGTTAAACAAATAAAAGAGAGAAAACCATAACAGAGTGTTTGAGTTGTTTTCTCCATATATTACACGATATTTTATTTAACGCTACTGAACTTTGAGCTTATAGATCCTAATGATAAAGAATATTTCGTTGTGTCCCTGTAAAATTCTATAAATGCTAGATTCACCAAAATGCTTATAGTTAGTGCAAAAGTGATTTATAATATTCATATAAATTTTCAGCTCAATTAAATAAGGCATTTAGATGCTATCGCACTTTTAAAAATTGGGTCCCATAGGCCATAATGATAAAGAATTTTCTTTGTGTCCCTGTAAAAAAACTGTGAGTGCTAAATCCACCAAAATCTATACAGTTCGTGCAACTGTGACCTATAACACGTGTACAAATTTTTTGTTCAGATTAAATAAGCGTTTACACGCTATCGTACTTTTAAAAATTCAGCCCCATAGGCCATAATGATAAAGAATTTTTCTTTGTGCCCCTGTAAAAAAACTGTAAGTGCCAGATCCTCCAAACTCTATACAGATTGAGTAACTGTGACCTATAATATGTGTATAAATTTTTTGCTCAATTCAATAAGGTGTTTAGATGCTATTGCACTTTTAAGATTTTGGTCCCATAGACCATAATGATAAAGAATTTTTCTTTGTGTCCCTGTAAAAAAACTATAATTGCTAGATTCAACAAAATCTATAGGGTTCGTACTATGGTGACTTACAATATACGTACCAACTTTCAGCTTATTCGAACAAAGCGTTAAGACGCTAGCGTGTTCACTCACAGACATACACACACACACATACATACACACATACATACATACACACACACACACATACATACATCATCGTAAAAATAGTGAAAACAGACTCAGGGGACCTCGAAACGTAAAGAAACATCAAAATGTCGAGTTCGGATTTTTGACATGATTGCAATACTTTCCTCACTATAGTGTTCGGAAAGTAAAAAAAGGTCAACAGCGCTTCATATTGAGCGATTGATCCGAAAATATAATAAGCACCAGTTTAGTTTAGATCGGTCCAACTGCCAAGATTGGTTAAAATTCTTTCATTGGTTCGTAAGATCATAGATACTGCGTCCACAAAAATTGTGAGACAAACACACAGACATTTTCTAAAAATGATCAAATCGCGTTCAGGACATTTCTTAAAATAAAAAAGCTTTATATATATATTTAAATATTTATCTTTAAACTAATGCATTGTTCAAACTTACCTTACTGTAATTCTTAGTATAATCCATATTGGAACCAATAAGCACCCATTTTAAATAAAACCTAAAACACGCAAAGCAAAGTGCGAGTCAATAGTCAATTCTTCAGTAAATAAAAATTTCTCTAGTTTACTTTTCCCGCCAGCGCCAGTCGCTTATCAAGCATCACGTGATCAAATCATGACAGCTGAAAATGCGTCTGTCTATGCTCAAAGGAGTACGTTATTTCCTTCTTGCGGTTTAATGTACATATACATTATTGTAAACATTCAGTCAACATATTATTATTATTTTTTTTTTTTTTTTAACACTCGCTTACAATTTCTAGTGGATACAATTTCGCATTATTTTCCCATTATAAATAAGAAGTACATATTTTTCGATTTTCAATTATAGCAAAAATTACAGCTAGTTAAACATTTACCTATCAAGAAAACATACTTTCTAAGTTATTATGGTTATTTACAGAATTGTTTTTATTTTATTTTAAGCAAACATTTATTACTACTGATCTTTGATTACAAATTTTGTCACTGACGTACATTAAATATCTTTCTAAATATTTTTATATAAACCTACCACGACTCCCTATTTTTAGTTTCTTGTACATTTAATAAGAGAAAGTATTGGATTCACAAAAATTTTCGACCTCGAGCTTTCGATGGATTTACACGTTTTGAGATGCGTAGAACACGATTTGACCATTTTTAGAAAATGTCCGTCTGTGTGTGACAAATTTTGTGCTAATTGTATATCAGGAACAGAATTTCATAAAATTTGATATGTTGTGGCATCTTAAGACAAATTAGTGCTTATCAACTTTTGGTGAAAATCGTCCAACAAATGGAGTTACAATTTCGTTTTTTCTAAATTTTTAACATGGCGATGTAGTACAGAATTTCGTGTAGATGTGCATAAAGAGATTTTTTTTTTCTTTTAAGTAATCATTATGAAATTAAAAAGAATTATTTATAATAGTGATAGTCAACTGGGAATATACATATAATTTTTCTTTTTATGTAGGAACAGAAGTCCCCTCCCCCCTCCGAGGGCAACAGATTTTCATCATAGATACTTTTCGAAAGATCTTGTCAATACTTTTAAAACGAATGGTTAAACTATCAATCTGTAATAATTCAAAATAAAGTTATTTTTTTCCCTTCATTTAAGAAAAAAAAAAACATTTTTTTTTTTTTTTTTTTTTTTTTTTTTTAAGATATCGAATATGAAAGACTTTCTTTGGATATGTAATTTTACACTTCTTTAGAACGAAAATTTTCTGCATTCATCATGGAAGATAATTTTAATAAATAATAATTTCAATATTTTTTTTGTACTGAGTCAATTTGTATAGGAAAACAGAAAAAGTCATGTGGTGGCCACAATATATTATTTTAAATAATCTAGCTTAACCATCATAATACTTTTTCTACCAGAAATTATGAAAATATTATTACAGTTTAAGGTGCAAGATATCAGCTGCTGATTTCCGATATTTATTTTTAGTTTAAAAATTCCTTTATTTGATGCAGTTGTACTGTATGAGAAGACAGCTCACTTTAACTCCCACTTCCGTTTCAGTATTGTAGTTACATGTATAAAGTGCTTAAAGTTGGTTTTAAATTTCAAAAAAAAAAAAAAAAAAAAAAAATTCAAATTATTTAAAAAATAGCCGCCAATAAAATCCTTTAAAATTTATTCTACGAATTTTAGTAGATTTTCAGCCTTTATATTTTTTATCAATTAAATATGCATGAAACAGCGTACTTAAATATGGCATAGAGAAAAACGAAAATGTTAAGTTGTGCCTAAACAAAAATTTCTTCTGATTAATATTTTAATTAGTTGAAAATCTAAAACTTGAAAAGGACTGCTAGTAAAACTTAAAAAGCACTGCATACCGCAGCCATTTTTCGGCAGATACGCACCCAATGTAAAGCAGGATATTCTTTCATTAGAGTCATTACATCTAAAAAAATTTGGTGCTTTTATGCACAGTAGAAGATGATATGGAACCTAGGGAATATTACAGCATAACAGCGCCTCATTAGGGCTGATAAGCACCCAAATTGATTTAGCATAGTTTTTCATAATAGCGATCTCACATAACAAATATGATGCACTTACACGCTGCAAAAGCTGGTATATATACATTTACCGTAAAAGGGAAAAGTTTATTTGTAGATATGCATCTAAAGTGAGTCAGCGAAATTAGTTTGAGATATCAAAAATTTAGAAAGACGTACGACATATAAAAGTTTAAATGTAATGCTTCTTGTCCCATTGCGATTCATTAAAGAAGTCACATTTGGGTCACCTTAGTGACTGATATGTAAGGGTCACAATGTAACAAGTCACTTTTTGGTCACCTAGTAACTGTCATCTAAGAGTCAAAATGTGACGCATTAAAAAAGTCACATTTTGTTCACCATAGTGACTCTCATCTAAGTCACAATGCGACTCATTAAAGATGTCACATTTAGGTTACCGTAGTGCCTGATATCTGAGAGTCACAATGTAACAAGATAAAGTAGTCACATTTTGGTCATCTAGTGACCGTCATCTAAGAGTCACATTGAAACGCATTAAAAAAGTCACATTTTGGTCACCACAGTGACTCTCATCTGAGTCACAATGCGACTCATTAAAGAAGTCACATTTGGGTCATTATAGTGACTGTCATCTAAGAGTCCCAGTGTGACGCATAAAAGGAGTCACATTTTGGTCACCATAGTGACTCTCATCTGAGTCACAATGCGACTCATTAAAGAAGTCATATTTGGGTCATTATAGTGACTGTCATCTAAGAGTCCCAGTGTGAAGCATTAAATGAGTCACATATTGGACACCATAGTGACTCTCATCTGAGTCACAATGCGACTCATTAAAGAAATCGCATTTGGGTCATTATAGTGACTGTCATCTAAGAGTCCCAGTGTGACGTATTAAAGGAGTCACACTTTGGTCACCATAGTGACTCTCATCCGAGTCACAATGCGACTCATTAAAGAAGTCACATTTGGGTCATTATAGTGACTGTCATCTGAGTCGCAATGCGACACATTAAAGAAGTCACATTTGGGCCATTATAGTGACTGTCATCTATGAGTCCCAGTGTGAAGCATTAAATGAGTCACATATTGGTCACCATAGTGACTCTCATCTGAGTCACAATGCGACTCATTAAAGAAGTCACATTTGGGTCATTATAGTGACTGTCATCTAAGAGTCCCAGTGTGACGCATTAAAGGAGTCACATTTTGGTCACCATAATGACTCTCATCTGAGTCACAATGCGACTCATTAAAGAAGTCACATTTGGGTCATTATAGTGACTGTCATCTATGAGTCCCAGTGTAACGCATTAAAGGAGTCACATTTTGGTCACCATAGTGACTCTCATCTGAGTCACATTTGGGTCATTATAGTGACTGTCATCTAAGCGTCACAGTGTGACGCATTAAAGGAGTCACATTTTGGTCACTGTAGTGACTCTCATCTGAGTCACAATGCGACTCATTAAAGAAGTCACATTTGGGTCACCTTAGTGACAGATATATAAGAGTCACAATGTGACGCATTTGAGGAGTCGCATTTTGGTCATCATAGTGACTGTGACACTTGTGACCATTTGTGAAGTCATAGTGAAGTCACATCGACTGGCTGTGCTATTAGGGTATATATATATATATATATATATATATATTTTAATTACTTATTAATAAAAGTGTATTTGTATAAAAAAGGCGCCAAAGGCAGCACTAAAAATTATACAAAAATATATAATTTAGAAAATATGATGAAACTTGAAGACAAGTGGGCGTGTATAACAAGAAAAAACGTTAAAAAAAGTAACGAGTTATAGTAACGATGAACAATTGTAAAAAACAACACTACATGCGAAAAACACCCTTCCGCTTCCTCTTCAGTGGGTGGGAGCAGCAGAACAGACAATAAATTAAATTAAAAGAGGCCTAACAGGTTTCGGAAACATGGCGAAACTAGCATACTCCCAACAAAATCAAGAATAAATTACTGGCAAATTAGATATAACAAAATTGGTGCTTCATAAAAGTAACATAACTAAATTAATACAATAATCCAAAAACTACAAAGTCGATATTTGTGACAAAAATAATTTAACAAAAGGACATGCTAGATCGTCATGTTCCCACCCAGACCTGAAAGGCAAAAAGATATTGTAATGAACTGAACTTACTGCAATGTAGAAATAGGTCTTTAGAGCAAAAGCAGATGATTCACATGTAGTGGCTCAATACTGGCGCTGTCTTGTCCGATGTTCCAAAATCATAGTCCAAACGCTCCGAGTCGCTCAGCACCAAGTAGCTGCAGTCCGACATAAGGCGTCCCACAAGTTGGACTTTGGCCATGAGTCTTCATCAGCAAGCACTACTAGACACCAAGAACCATAAGTGAAGAAACCTTACCGCAGCTATCACCCCAATCGCAAACACTTATTAAAATTATTGGTGTAAAACTTTATGAAATTTAATGGATAGTTATTATTGTAATAAAGATTAGCAATGAATTTAAAGACTTGTTTATTGTAATTTGAATATTTATTGCATATCTTATAGAATCTATTTAGTTGACCAATCAAAATATTAATATAGATTTTTTTTATGCAAATTACTATACCAGTGAGGCATGCTATAACTATTAAATGAAAAATCTTTCTTTTTGTCATATAGATCCAGATTTAATGTATTATGTTGAACATCCAGAAAAATATCTAAGAAATTAACACAGTCATCTTCATTATTAGTTTTATTTAAATTTAAAAAGGAAGGATATATGTCTTTAAAAATATCTGTAAAATTAAAATTTAAGACTAGAATATCATCTATATATCGATAAATTTTCAATTTTTTGTTGTAATTGATAACATAAGTATATTCATAAAAGAATAAAAATAAATTAGCGGCTGTACTGGAGTAATTGGTGCCCATTACGATACCATGTACCTGTTTATAAATTTTATTTTGAAATGTTAAGAAATTATTGTTAAAACAAAAATGGCAAAGACTTAAAAATAAATCTCTATCAATTCTTAATTCATTTACAATATCAAAAAAGTCGAATAATTTAATTAAAGTGCTATATAATAAATCAATAGGGATATTGCAAAACAAATTTTCGAAATCAAACGTTTGTACAGAAGTAGGCTTGTCCATATTATTTAACTTTTCAATAATTTCATAACTATTGTCAATACACCAAAAATAACTAGAATTTTTATATTTATTTTTTAGAAAGTCATAAATAAGCTTTAAATAAAATTGAAGTTTAATATTGAAACATTTATTAACGCTGCCAACAGTACAACAAATATAACGGAATTTTATTGGATTTTTATGGAATTTAGGTGTTAAAAATAAAAAAGGTAATTTTTTATGATTTGGTAAAGTAAAATGTTTATTGAAAAGGCTTTTACATTTCTTGATATAAGCAGAACTTTTATTATATATGGAATTGCTGTCCAGGTTATATTTTTCATAATATTTTAAATTATTAAATTCTGAAAATATTTTTTCAGCATAAAATTTTTTACAAATGATGGCGTAATTATTGGCAGCCTTATCAATAGGTACAAAAATAAAATTTGTTTGCATATTTTTAATAAAACTTAAGTCATCTTTACTTAGTTTTTGATATACATAATTACTTTGATTTAGATTTAATTGAATAAATTCCTTAAAATATTTAATTAGATGGTATTTCCATTCTACAAAAGCTTCAAACGGTACATTAAATTTATAAGCTATTTTCAGTATAAAATCATTAGTATCTTTACAAAAAGTATCAAGAGCTTTTTTGGGATTTATATAATAGTTAGGTCTAAATTTTGTACCAAGACTCAAAAACTGCCTTACATTCTCATTTTCAACAATATTTAAGTCACCAGTTATTACATGTCCATGATCTTTATTGATAAAATTTTTGAAATTCACGTTATGTCAACAACACTTATTTTCATCATCAAAATCCTCAAAAGCAAACTTCCTGTAATTAAAAACTCTACAACTAAAAGGTTGTGTGTATTTATAGGTAATTCTGATAGGATAATTCTTTAATGGAAAATAAATTGCTATATCTTTAATTATTGTATTTATATTTAGATTATTAAAAGATTTTTGTTGAAAAAGAAGAATGAAGTACAGTACATCTTTATAAAGTTTGCATGATTTCAATTTAAAATTCAATAAATCATTAATTAAGTCTTTTAATTGTTTATTTTTAAAATTATACTTCAAAGCAAAAGTTTTAATTTTTTTAAGTTTACTAATTTTTAATTCAAAAATATGATTTTTAACAGTTTTGACGTTATAATTTTTTAAGAAATCGTTTTCAATATTTTTTAACCAAATAGAAGCATCCAGAAAATTATTGTTTTTACTGTTAATACGAGAACCTCTTTTACCTCTCTGTATTTTGATAAGATTATTGATTTCAAACAAAAAACCATAAATATTGTCAATTTGATTAACATTAAGATTGTTCAATTTAGTATTAAGGCCATAGGGATATAAAGTTCGGTGTTTAAATATAAAATCATTTAAAATCATTTAATCATTTTTTTTTTTTTTTTTTTTTATACATTACATTTTACATAATACATTAAATCTGGATCTATATGACAAAAAGAAAGATTTTTCATTTAATAGTTACAGCATGCCTCACTGGTATAGTAATTTGCATAAAAAAATCTATATTAATATTTTGATTGGTCAACTAAATAGATTCTATAAGATATGCAATAAATATTCAAATTACAATAAACAAGTCTTTAAATTCATTGCTAAACTTTATTACAATAATAACTATCCATTAAATTTCATAAAGTTTTACACCAATAATTTTAATAAGTGTTTGCGATTGGGGTGATAGCTGCGGTAAGGTTTCTTCACTTATGGTTCTTGGTGTCTAGTAGTGCTTGCTGATGAAGACTCATGGCCAAAGTCCAACTTGTGGGACGCCTTATGTCGGACTGCAGCTACTTGGTGCTGAGCGACTCGGAGCGTTTGGACTATGATTTTGGAACATCGGACAAGACAGCGCCAGTATTGAGCCACTACATGTGAATCATCTGCTTTTGCTCTAAAGACCTATTTCTACATTGCAGTAAGTTCAGTTCATTACAATATCTTTTTGCCTTTCAGGTCTGGGTGGGAACATGACGATCTAGCATGTCCTTTTGTTAAATTATTTTTGTCACAAATATCGACTTTGTAGTTTTTGGATTATTATATTAATTTAGTTATGTTTCTTTTATGAAGCACCAATTTTGTTATATCTAATTTGCCAGTAATTTATTCTTGATTTTGTTGGGAGTATGCTAGTTTCGCCATGTTTCCGAAACCTGTTAGGCCTCTTTTAATTTAATTTATTGTCTGTTCTGCTGCTCCCACCCACTGAAGAGGAAGCGGAAGGGTGTTTTTCGCATGTAGTGTTGTTTTTTACAATTGTTCATCGTTACTATAACTCGTTACTTTTTTTAACGTTTTTTCTTGTTATACACGCCCACTTGTCTTCAAGTTTCATCATATTTTCTAAATTATATATTTTTGTATAATTTTTAGTGCTGCCTTTGGCGCCTTTTTTATACAAATACACTTTTATTAATAAGTAATTAAAATATATATATATATGTAATGGTCTTAAGCTGCATTTGCGCTAACATTGCATGTCAGTAATAGTATAAGTTTCATTTCTTGTGGGTGTGCTTTGTTGTTTTACTTCTCTTGTTTATTGTTCATTTTTCCTGTTAATGCAATTAGGTCTATGTACCTACAAAAATCATTTAATAAATAAGCTTCACAAAAAAAATATATTATGAGATACTATAAATGTAAAAGTAAACTTTGTAAAACTTGTGTGAAGAGTCCCGCTATTACTGCTCAGTCGCATACAAATCTTATAACATTCTGAAAATTCAATAATATTATATATAAAATTACTTGACGTATTTGCTTACAGTGTTACATTGGCCAAACTTCAGGAGAATTACACATCAGAATTAATTTACATAGAGCACAAGTTAAAAAAGCTGATTATCCGTCTTTTGAGATTTTACATTTCAGGGAACACTCTTTTGATAATGTCTTAATAGAAATTTTAGCTCATGTTGATGATGAAAAAGAAAGACTCTCAGTTGAAAATGATTTTATATTTAAACACCGAACTTTATATCCTTATGGCCTTAATACTAAATTGAACAATCTTAATGTTAATCAAATTGAGAATATTTATGGTTTTTTGTTTGAAATCAATAATCTTATCAAAATACAGAGAGGTAAAAGAGGTTCTCGTATTAACAGTAAAAACAATAATTTTCTGGATGCTTCTATTTGGTTAAAAAATATTGAAAACGATTTCTTAAAAAATTATAACATCAAAACTGTTAAAAATCATATTTTTGAATTAAAAATTAGTAAACTTAAAAAAAATTAAAACTTTTGCTTTGAAGTATAATTTTAAAAATAAACAATTAAAAGACTTAATTAATGATTTATTGAATTTTAAATTGAAATCATGCAAACTTTATAAAGATGTACTGTACTTCATTCTTCTTTTTCAACAAAAATCTTTTAATAATCTAAATATAAATACAATAATTAAAGATATAGCAATTTATTTTCCATTAAAGAATTATCCTATCAGAATTACCTATAAATACACACAACCTTTTAGTTGTAGAGTTTTTAATTACAGGAAGTTTGCTTTTGAGGATTTTGATGATGAAAATAAGTGTTGTTGACATAACGTGAATTTCAAAAATTTTATCAATAAAGATCATGGACATGTAATAACTGGTGACTTGAATATTGTTGAAAATGAGAATGTAAGGCAGTTTTTGAGTCTTGGTACAAAATTTAGACCTAACTATTATATAAATCCCAAAAAAGCTCTTGATACTTTTTGTAAAGATACTAATGATTTTATACTGAAAATAGCTTATAAATTTAATGTACCGTTTGAAGCTTTTGTAGAATGGAAATACCATCTAATTAAATATTTTAAGGAATTTATTCAATTAAATCTAAATCAAAGTAATTATGTATATCAAAAACTAAGTAAAGATGACTTAAGTTTTATTAAAAATAAGCAAACAAATTTTATTTTTGTACCTATTGATAAGGCTGCCAATAATTACGCCATCATTTGTAAAAAAATTTATGCTGAAAAAATATTTTCAGAATTTAATAATTTAAAATATTATGAAAAATATAACCTGGACAGCAATTCCATATATAATAAAAGTTCTGCTTATATCAAGAAATGTAAAAGCCTTTTCAATAAACATTTTACTTTACCAAATCATAAAAAATTACCTTTTTTATTTTTAACACCTAAATTCCATAAAAATCCAATAAAATTCCGTTATATTTGTTGTACTGTTGGCAGCGTTAATAAATGTTTCAATATTAAACTTCAATTTTATTTAAAGCTTATTTATGACTTTCTAAAAAATAAATATAAAAATTCTAGTTATTTTTGGTGTATTGACAATAGTTATGAAATTATTGAAAAGTTAAATAATATGGACACGCCTACTTCTGTACAAACGTTTGATTTCGAAAATTTGTTTTGCAATATCCCTATTGATTTATTATATAGCACTTTAATTAAATTATTCGACTTTTTTGATATTGTAAATGAATTAAGAATTGATAGAGATTTATTTTTAAGTCTTTGCCATTTTTGTTTTAACAATAATTTCTTAACATTTCATAATAAAATTTATAAACAGGTACATGGTATCGGAATGGGCACCAATTACTCCAGTACAGCCGCTAATTTATTTTTATTCTTTTATGAATATACTTATGTTATCAATTACAACAAAAAATTGAAAATTTATCGATATATAGATGATATTCTAGTCTTAAATTTTAATTTTACAGATATTTTTAAAGACATATATCCTTCCTGTTTAAATTTAAATAAAACTAATAATGAAGATGACTGTGTTAATTTCTTAGATATTTTTCTGGATGTTCAACATAATACATTAAATCTGGATCTATATGACAAAAAGAAAGATTTTTCATTTAATAGTTACAGCATGCCTCACTGGTATAGTAATTTGCATAAAAAAAATCTATATTAATATTTTGATTGGTCAACTAAATAGATTCTATAAGATATGCAATAAATATTCAAATTACAATAAACAAGTCTTTAAATTCATTGCTAATCTTTATTACAATAATAACTATCCATTAAATTTCATAAAGTTTTACACCAATAATTTTAATAAGTGTTTGCGATTGGGGTGATAGCTGCGGTAAGGTTTCTTCACTTATGGTTCTTGGTGTCTAGTAGTGCTTGCTGATGAAGACTCATGGCCAAAGTCCAACTTGTGGGACGCCTTATGTCGGACTGCAGCTACTTGGTGCTGAGCGACTCGGAGCGTTTGGACTATGATTTTGGAACATCGGACAAGACAGCGCCAGTATTGAGCCACTACATGTGAATCATCTGCTTTTGCTCTAAAGACCTATTTCTACATTGCAGTAAGTTCAGTTCATTACAATATCTTTTTGCCTTTCAGGTCTGGGTGGGAACATGACGATCTAGCATGTCCTTTTGTTAAATTATTTTTGTCACAAATATCGACTTTGTAGTTTTTGGATTATTATATTAATTTAGTTATGTTTCTTTTATGAAGCACCAATTTTGTTATATCTAATTTGCCAGTAATTTATTCTTGATTTTGTTGGGAGTATGCTAGTTTCGCCATGTTTCCGAAACCTGTTAGGCCTCTTTTAATTTAATTTATTGTCTGTTCTGCTGCTCCCACCCACTGAAGAGGAAGCGGAAGGGTGTTTTTCGCATGTAGTGTTGTTTTTTACAATTGTTCATCGTTACTATAACTCGTTACTTTTTTTAACGTTTTTTCTTGTTATACACGCCCACTTGTCTTCAAGTTTCATCATATTTTCTAAATTATATATATATATATATATATATATATATATATATATATATATATATATATATATATATGAATTTAAACATCGTTGTCATTATATTTTCATAAAGTTAATCCCTTAAATAAAATTAAGTGTTTTCTCTTAAATGCAATTTAAATAATGATCTCTTATTTTTATTCAATACCTGCTCATTAAAAAATAGCGCTTAGAAACTATTAAATTAAAAAAAATTAAATATTTTTTTAGAGAAATTTAGAGACTAGCATTTAATGTCTTCTGTAATTAATTAATATATTAAAAGCACAACTTAATTTGTTTCATTTATTTAAGATTTTTAGAATTTATATTTTTATTATCATTTAGAAATTCAATTTAATGTTTAATCAAATTAAAAATAAATTATACCTTTAAAGAAACGTATTTTTTATTATTATTATTATTATTATTATTGGTTTTCTAAGGACACAGATGAGTTTATAATCAATGAAATTTCTTCTTCCACATTTACTAATTTACTGACCTGACAACCAGAAAACAGACATTAATTGATAGTTCTCTAATTGGACTTAATGATGTGTAAATCGGATGTTATCTAGTTTATTTTCATGCTTTCTTGAGAGTTTTCTTTCATTTCTTAATTGCAGTGTCAATTTTGTTAAGTAATTATTTTCCTTTGAACTATATATCTCTAGTATATTTCATCATCCAAGTGACGCGCTTTTTTATAGTTATTTTTGTCTTTACATTGTTCTAAACGAAATCCAATTAAAATTAATGTTGATGCAATTAAAAAAATGGTTCTTTTAAATTTAATAATTTATGTTATCTATTTTATAAGTTAAAAAAAATAGTCATATTTATTCATACACTGTAAAAAATTACGGAAATTTTTACAACAGAGTGTGCTGGCACCCTTTTTTTCCAGCACAGTCTGCTGTTAAATCGGATAATTTACAACAGAAACATCTGTAAAGAAAGACTCCTTCACAGGTGTTTCTGTTGTAAATATTTCATTTTAACAACGTAATTTGCCGACACACCTTTTTACCAGCACATTGTGTTGTAAAAACTACCATTATTTTTTATTGTCTAATATTAGGATTGTTACATATATAATTTGTTTTAACTAGTTTTTACCTATATATAGTTATATGTATATATATATAATTCGCGTATTAATTTCAATAGTTTTTTATAATTAGAGATAGATTTGGTTAGATATAATATAGATTACATATTTATATTTATATACAGTGTGATTAGAAAAAAAACTACCCCGATATATGAGACCATAGCTACCATACCGTTCACAGTAACTGAATAAAATTTTGGTGGAAGGTATTTTGAGGTATGCTCTCAAGAATTATATAAAAAAACAACAGTTAAACTCTAACAGTTACGGTTACACTGACAAAATTTCAAAAATTTCAAATAGCAATACCTACTTTTTTTTATTGAAATGGAATCTCCATACGAAAAAACCATAAATAGCGTTGGAACGGTACCTGTAACACGAAAATCGCCAGCGCTAACAGGCTAAGAAGAAAAAAAAAAACTGTTATGTGCCTACCAGAGCACGATTTTCATTTTTTTTAATGACGTCACATTTCACACTGAGTCTTTGGTTCAGACTCAAGTCTACTGATTCTGCTTCGAAACGAAAAGAAGGGATCACGGTATCCTTAAGGGCCCTCTTCCCTCTCCGCCGCTGGAAGCCGAAGCTAATGTTATTCTATGGGAATTTTTTCTTTAGAAATAACTTAACTAATACATATTTTGAAATTCTGTTTTCACATTCTGAAAATTCCCAGCTGTTAAATTGACGGACATTTAAAAAAAAATTATTTTTTTAATTTTTTATATTTTATTTTGAAGCTGCAAAATACGAATTTTCAATATGTGAAATTTTTTTTCCTTTTGCAATTTCAAAATAAAATATAAAAAATTAAAAAAATACATTTTTTTAAAAAGGCCACCATTTTAACAGTTGGGAATTTTCTGAATGTGAAAACTGAATTTAAAAATATGTATTAGTTAATAAGTTATTTGTAAAGAAAATTTCCCCATAGAATAACATTGGCTCGGTCTTCCGGCGACGGTAAATGAAGAGGGCCGTTAATTTCGTGTAAGGCTACTGAATAAAGGCTTTAATTTCGGTGTTAGTCGTAAGACGCCGTCATGACTGACGTCACAGCACTACGTGAAATACAAGGCATTGTAAAATGGCAATCAAAATCGATTTTGATGATGATAATGATAATTCCCAGTAAGCGGCATACTGTTCACAGAGCAGGATACACATCACGCATTTCAAAATGCCTTATTTTTCAATTAGTGTGATGACGTCAGTCATGACGGTGTCTTACGACTAACAACGAAATTAAAACCCTTATTCAGTAGACCTACATGAAATTAAGGATACCATGGTCTCATCTTTACTTTTTGAAGCAGAATCAGTAGACTTTAGGGCATGGAGGTATCTGGAGGAAGTCTTTTCCTTCCAAACTGAGGCAGGTGTGATGCGGTTTCGCTTCCCCCTTTGGAATGCGTCACACCCACTTTGGTGACCAAAACATCCCGTTCTTCTCAATATTAGCTTATGTTAACACAAAGAGTATTTTTATTTATTTTTAATTAAAACAAATCATGGTAACTAGTTGTGCAATGCGGATGCACTAACAGATCAAATCCGAATAAAACTAGCGTTACTTTTCATCGGTAAATTATTTTTTTTCTTTAAGTTTACTATATTTTGTGCATCTGTTATGTGTCATTGCAACATTTTTTATTTTTTTTCCCTCGTTCCATTCGCTGATGAAGTTAATAAAATATCAATTAAATTATTCAATATTCATTTCTTTTTAATGATTTAATTATTCTGACAAATTTACCGGAATAATATTATACTTCCTTTAACTTTGATTTTTGTTTTGTTTTTTCTCGTGAACGAAAACAATTTCTTCAGCATGATTTTATGGATAAGTCTTTTACTTTCTTCTATATGCATTACACAGAAAATATTTTCGTGATATTTTACAAAATCTTGTTTTTGACGAATTTGTACTTTTGGGAAGTCTTGAACTATTTAATCGTTTAAAAAAAAAAAAATTGCATATAACTGAATTTATAGGTAATACATGAAAAAAAATAATATAGTGATTCACATTTTTTATTTCTACCAAATATTTTTTAAATGTGCTTTTAAGCATTATATATAACATCCTGGAAATAAAAAATTTTGTTAAATAATTTCCTGTCATTAATTACAATCAAAGTGAAAAACTGTTTTTTTTTTTTTTTTTTTTTTTTTAACTGAGAAAGATACTTTTTAATTCTTATACAATGCATATTTTTAATTGAAATTCATGGTCATGAATTCAGTTCCATAACACAATTTAATAAAATGATGAAAGTAGTAAAAATGCTGTGGTTCAGGTTGAAAATTGCATTTAAGAGAGGATGCCCTCTGGATGGGGTCTTTCTGAGGAGTACTTTCCAAGGTTTTCTACAAAACCTTGGAAAACTCTTATTGTGAGCTTTATACATTTCTTAACATTGCAAACATTGACTTTATTTTTCTTAAGAAAAAAAAAAAAAATCAAGAACCATTTTTTAGAAAAGTTGGAGTATAATGTTCATTTTTATACGAACTGTGTAAAAAATGCAAGAGCCGAGAATTGACCCATTTCACATAATGTATTATGTGAGAAATGTTCAGTGATAGAGCATCAGCACTTTAATCAGAAGGCCTAGGTTTGATTACTTTCTTTGGCATTTCTCACATAGTTGGTATAAAAATGAATATTACACTCCAATACTTCTAAATTGAACATTGATTTTGTTGGATTTCCTTTTGAAAGAGGATGTCCTCTGGATGAGTCTTTCTAAGGAGTCCTAGTGTACTCACACAGGTTTTGTAGAAGGCATTGGAAAACTCTTATTGGCTAGGTTGACAAGTGCAAATATTTTAACTTAAAAATAAGTGAGCTTTATACATTTCTTAACATTACAAACTTTGACTTTATTTTTCTTTTAAAAAATCAAGAACCATTTTTAGGAAGATTGGAGTGTAATGTTCATTTTTATACGAACTATTAGAAAATTGCTAGATCCGAGAATTGACACATTTCACATAATGTATTATGTGAGAAATGCTCAGGGATCGTATGATCAGAATTTTAATCAGAAGGCCTAGGTTCGATTCCTTTCTCTGGCATTTCTCACATAGTTGGTATAAAAATGAATATTACACACCAATATTTCTACATTGAACATTGATTTTGTTGGATTTGCGTTTAAGAGAGGAGGCCCTCTGGATGGTGTCTTTCTGAGGAGTCTTAGTGTATTAATACAGGTTATATAGAAAGCCCTGGAAAACTCTTATTGGTTAGGTTGAGAAGTGCAAATAACTTAACTTAAAATATAAGTGAGCTTTATACATTTCTTAACATTACAAACATTGACTTTATTTTTCTTTGAAAAAATCAAGAACCATTTTTTTAGGAAGATTGGAGTGTAATGTTCATTTTTATAGGAGCTATGAGAAAATTGCCTGAGCCGAGAATTGACACATTTCACATAATGTATTACGTGAGACATGCTCAAGGATCATCAGCATTTTAATCAGAAGGCCTAGGTTCGATTCCTTTCTCTGGCATTTCTCACATGGACATAGTTGGTGTAAAAATGAATATTACACACCAATCTTTCTACATTGAACATCGATTTTGTTGGATTTGCATTTAAGAGAGGATGCCCTCTGGATGGGGTCTTTCTGAGTCCTAGTGTACTCACACAGGTTTTGTAGAAGGCATTGGAAAACTCTTATTGGCTAGGTTGACAAGTGCAAATAACTTAACTTAAAATATAAGTGAGCTTTATACATTTCTTAACATTACAAACGTTGACTTTATTTTTCTTTTAAAAAATCAAGAACCATTTTTTAGGAAGATTGGAGTGTAATGTTCATTTTTATACGAACTATGAGAAAATTGCCTGAGCCGAGAATTGACACATTTCACATGATGTATTATGTGAGAAATGCTCAGGGATCATCAGCATTTTAAGCAGAAGGCCTAGGTTCGATTCCTTTCTCAGGCATTTCTCACATAGTCGGTGTAAAAATGAATATTACTCTCCAATCTTTCTAACTTGAACATTGATTTTGTTCGAAATTGTTGGGTTTGCTTTTAAGAGGGGAGGCCCTCTGGATGGGGACTTTCTGAGGAGTCCTAGTGCATTCACACAGGTTTTGTAGAAAAGCTTGGAAATCTCTTATTGGCTAGGTTGACAAGTGGAAATATCGTAACTTAAAAATAAGTGAGCTTTATTCATTTCTTAACATCACAAACATTGACTTTATTTTTCTTTTTAAAAATCAAGAACCATTTTTTAGGAAGATTGGAGTGTAATTTCATTTTTATACGAACTATGAGAAAATTGCCAGAGCCGAGAATTGACACATCTCACATAATGTATTTTGTGAGAAATGCTCAGTGATAGAGCATCAGCACTTTAATCAGAAGGCCTAGGTTCAATCCCTTTCTCTGGCGTTTCTCACATAGTTGGTATAAAAATGAATATTACACTCCAATCTTTCTAAATTGAACATTGTTTTGTTGGAAATTCTTACCCCACAAAGGTTTCACTCAAAACAAATTTCTAATCTCGAAACAGGGTTGGCAAAAACCAGAGTTTTTTATTTTTCAAAAAAAAAAAAAAAAAAAAAGGAAAAAAAAAAATATTTTTTTTAATATATGTTTCCCCAGTCACATTATACATATTTGTAAATAAAATTGCCTCTTTAAAATATAATCAATATTCCAATATTAATTATTACTTCATCTAAAAATAATTTAATTTATTATTAATAAAACAGAGATAAAATATTTAAGCTTTTTTGTAGGTTTTAATTTTCTTTCTGTAACAATGTAAAACAAGAAACAAAGTTTGTACTTTCAGGCATGAAATTCTCTTATATCTCGTCTAATTAAAAAAGTTTTCACATAGCCTTGTTAATAAAATATTTATTTATTTTTATGTTTAAAAATAAAACAATCAAATCATTTATTTCTGTTACACAGGCTTTTGCCACCTGAATTCTTATATTTTGCTTTAATGTTTGCTTTTTCATAAAGTTTTTTTTTTTTTTTTTTTTTTTTTGACACTTTTGTCAATCTTATCCTTGAATTAAAGAGTTGTTATATAAAAGTACATTCAATTTTATTATAGCTAAAATCTTTAATATCCAGAACTTCTAAAAATATTCCATAATTGTAGAATTGAGTTTTCATGAAAGTTATGTAAATGGTAATAATATGATTATTGTAATTGACAAAAATTTGTTTTTTTATAGTGAATATTAAACAGCCTAACATGCATTTCCTACAATTGAATGATAACAAAATAACTTAACAATAAAATTCTTAATTTAATAAATTAAGAAAAAATTAAAGAAACTCCAATACAATAAAACAAGAGTTATAGGAATATTGTAATCCATTTGAAAGTTACATATTGAATATAATTTACATTTGATATTTTAAATAAAATTAGAAGTTTTATAGCTTTTGTTGAAACTAAATTTTCTATTTTAAGAAAACACTCTTCATTGGATGTAGAATCTTTTGCGATTAGAATTATTTCAACATTTTTCAATACTTGGATATTAAAAATTTTAATGTCATTTTCTTAATTCTTGTGCTTTTACATTTTAATAAAATAATTCTCAAAATGTCCTTGAATGGAGAACTTTTTGCATGAAATTTTAAAATCAAAGTTTTTTCTTTTTTAACTGCTAGGACAAATTTTAATGTCGCTTCCTTTTTATTTGATATTTCAAAATCAGAATATCTTGCTTTTAGATTTAGTATACAAATGAGAAAAAAAAAGGCTGCTGTTAATTACCATATTATAACAAATACACCATATACAAAAAATTTTTAGAGACCACTTTCTTCAGTTTAAATAAAGGATAAGACCAATTTTTTTAGTTATACAATTTCAACTTTATATCTTGAGCGAAATAAATATTCTTTCCATTATTATTTATTTTTTTTACTTTACTGCATTTAGCCTTAGAATCTTTCATTTATATATATTTTTTAAGATACTTAATATAGCCATTTTTCTTTTACAATTTTTATAATTTTTTTTTTCCGCATATATAATAATTTTTAGTAAAGCCATCCAATCATACACAAAACCTTCTCTGAGGTAAAATTACAATTGAAATAAACTGAATTAAAAAGTAAAAGTCATTTACATAAAAATAATTTATAAATTTCAATTAAAAAGGGAACAATAGAATAAAAATTTTGAATTTTTTGGAAAGGAAAAAAACTAGTTGGTTTTTATGGGGAAACCTGTTAGGACCCCTGTTTTGAAGTTTTTATGAGTTTGCAAAAAATATTTCTTCATTGAGTATAGTTAAATCATGAGTTAAATACTCACATAATGAAATATTCTTTAACTACACCCCCCCCCCCTCCAACAATATGTAAAGTACAGACAAACTTATACAATACCGAAAGGGTTGCTACACAAATCTTGGGGGGGGGGGATTTCCATGAGATTTTCCCGTCTTTTTTAAACAGGATTTATACTCAAATAAGGAGGGGGGGGGGGAATTCCCTGAGTTTTCCCAGACAATTTTCAATAAAATATTATATATATTACAAGAAACGCTCCTCTAGAGAGGAGAAAATACATCTACTTCCACTGCATAATGTCATGATACTGCTAATCATGATAGAAATTCAGGTAGAAATCATTGTTTACATGCACATTTTTACGATACTTAATCATTTGAATTTTGATTTGAAGCTAAACAAGAAAAATATAAATTTAGAGAAAAGAAATATTTGTTTTTCCAGGTTTTATAATAGATTTTTCTTTGAATTTAACATAATCCAAATTCCTTGAGAATTCGGGGTTTTCCCTGAGGAGTATGAACTCTTAAAAGTTATAAAAGAAATAACTGGTAATAAAGCAGCATTTGAATCTAACATGTTTACAAGTCAGTAATTGTTCATATCTGAGACATATTAATTTTCTTAAATTACTATAGTTAAGGAATATCTTTATTTATTTATTTATTTTTTTTTTTTTCATATATAAAGTACTAAAATTTACCAAAAGATTCCGCAAAAGTATAAAACTAGACAATGCAAAACTAAAAATTGAAATTAAAATTTTATTATGAAAAAAATTTTCCCATTTTTGATATCCCTGAATTTTTTTGGTTCTCCCAGAATTCTGGGTACAGTAGCAATCCAGATTGATTTTTATTTTCAGAACCAACCATATATTTTAGGATCTTGAAATCATATTTCGTATATTTAGGGGATAATGGATACTAAAGTTTCTAAACATTTGTACTGAGCTCAATATTTGTAGATATATTATAGGTTACCATTGCATGAAAAGTATAAATGTTTATCAGCATAACTCTCAGGGTTCTCACTAAAGTGTGAAATCATGAGAATCTAATGGTTATTATTATTTTTTTTTCCATTTTCTCACACATAAAATTTTAACATTCAGAGAAATTCACGCCCTCTTCTGGGGCCAAATAGAAATTTTTGATAAGAAAACAGATTTATAAAAATCAGCAAATTTAAAGATATATTTTTTATCTTTTCAGTAATGATTGCTTAAATTTCAAATTTTTATAGGATAATTATTAAACATTACAACATTGGATCAATAATAAATTTCACTACATTCAATACTACTACCTACTTTTTTTTTGTCTATTATAATTTATGTTTGATAGCCATATATAAGTAATAACATTTTTCAAAATATTTTATTTTGAAACTTCTTTCAAAATATTACATCGTGTTAATATTTTTATTTGCAACTACATTTTGCGTAACTAAAATTAAAAATGAAACTAAAAGTAATTAATCGTGTTAACGTTATTAATAAACAATAACAATACAACTACACAGGTGCCCAAATAACTCACCGACGAAACGTCTCTACAACATGCCGAACTTCTATGGAACACCTGCGGCTTAAACATGCTGTAGAATGACAACATTTTAGCACTCTATGAATAATTAACGGCTTCACATATGTGAATAACACTCCCATCACAAGCACTTAGGCAAATAAAGTGTCGACGAGTAAAAATTTAATATGACAAACTAAATCGTTAATGAAAAATTAAATGAATTTCTGCTAACATTAATACAGCAGACAATATAGGTGCCCAACGAAATCGCCGACGAAATGTCTCTTCAGCATGCCGGACTTGCATCGAACACGTGCGGCTTAAACTTGCCGTAGGATGACAATCTTTTAATACTCTATAAAAAATTAACGCTTTCATAAAAGCGAACACCATTTACATAACACGCAATTAGACACATAAAATATCGATGAGTAAAAATTCAATATCATATACTACATTGACAATGAAAAATTAAATAAATTTTTGGTAACATTAATACAAATCAATGGGAATCACCGTTTGTTTTCGGCACCAAACGGACTATTTATCCGAGCGGAAGCAAAGCGGAGCAATACAAATTTGCCTCAAATCTACCACTGTAAATGAATGGGAATGCTCTCTCCAGATAGCTCCATGCTTTAGGGAAAGCCAAAGACTCAGTGTGGAGTGTGACGTCATTAAGAAAATGAAAGTCGTGCTCTGGTAGGCACATCACAGCTGTTTTCTCTTTTTTTCTTAGTATGCCTAGCGTTGGTGATTTTCAGGCTAGAGGTACCGTTCCAACGCTATATATGTTTTTTGCTATGGAGATCCCATTCAAAAAAAAAAAAAAAAAAAAAAAAAAAAAACATTGTGTTGCCATTTGAAATTTTCGAAATTTTGTCACTGTAACCGTAACTGTTAGAGTTCAACTGTTGTTTTTTATATAAGTCTTGAGTGCATAACTCAAAATACCTTCCACCAATTTTTTATTCAGTTTCTCGGGACAGTGTGGTAGTTATGGTCTCATATATCGGGGTAGTTTTTTTCTAATCACCCTGCATGTATATAAATCGCAATATCTTAATTCCTTTAATTTTTAATAGTTTTATATAATTTAAAAGTTCCTGATATCATTTAGAATATTCTTGGAATGATGTCTGTCTGCCTGATTTTTTGTCTGACAGACATTTTCTGGCAGCTCTATACCAAGAATTTAAATATATATATATATATAATTTAAATATAAAAGTGTATCCATCAGCTTTTGATGCATATCGCTCAATAGGTGGCACTGCTAAAAGGTAATTTCTCCCATTTATGTGAATGCAATATTTCAGCTTCTGTTGGGTGTAAATGAACAAAACGTAACATATTATAGTGCCTTTATAGTGCCACGCATTTAATACGGATTCCACATCCACCAAATTGTGGCGTTGTTATCCTGCTACTTTTTCTGTTCACAGAATGACTATATTGCAGCTGTTACAGCCTACAGTGCGTTGCATGAAGATAAACGCACCTTTTTCATTAACCAGAAATAGAATTTTAAAAACTTTAAAAGAACGAATGGGACTTACTCTTATTGCATATGACTAACAACTGAATAAGTTGCTTTGAGCACGTACGTTTAGGCTACTGCAAGCTTATGTAAATGAGTGTTTAAGCAGTTTCTTATTTTTCACTGATTTTCGTTTGTTGCGCGAAATTAAACGCACTCTGTATTTTGCGTTTAAAATTTAACAGAGCCACCGGAATTAAATTAAAACACAGATAGTCGTGTTGCTAAATTTCTCTAAACACAGTTTTAATGCGTGAGTGCAAAAGTTACGGAGTTTGTTCAGGATGGCAAGAGGGAAAACTTTGACAGTAGACGAGAGGATAAAAATTGACTTTATGGGTGGTAAAGTCTTTAGCAATCGTGAAACTGGGCGCCGAATCGGAAGAAGTGAGAGTGTTGTGCGAAACTACATAAAGAAAGGAGCAATTTACGGGAAAAAAGCGTATAAGAAGCGAACGGGAAAGCTCACCAGTTACGACAAACGTCGAATATGCAACGCTGCGAAGAATAAGAATATTTCCTCTGCGAAGATAAGGGCTCAATACAAGCTGGGTTTTCATCGGACAGCCATATGGAGAACTATCAAAGCTGCAACATTCATTAAATTTAAGAAAATGAAGGCGAAATCACCCCTCGCTCAAAAGCACAAAAATATGCGGTTGGAATAGGCAAGAAACTGGATTCTTTATCGACTAAATTGGGAAAAAACCATCTTCTAAGATGAAAAAAAGTTTTATCTCGATGGCCCGGACGGATTTCATAGCTACTGGCTTGATTTGAGAACTGAAGAAATGTACTGTTCAAAACGTCGATCTGGAGTTGGGTCTGTCATGGTGTGGGCAGCCATATGTTTTAAAGTGACTTTTGAATTAGAGTTCGTGGAGAACACTATTTGCTCTGTAGATTATGTCCAGATGCTCCCAAGGAACCTCCGCCGTCAAGCAGTCAAAAAAGCTGGAAGAAATTATATTTTTTAGCAAGGTTGTGCATCTGTACATACAGCACATATCGTGAAAAAATGGTTTCGTGACAGTAAAATTAAAGTTCTGGATCGGCCCTCAAAAAGCCCCGATTTAAACATAATGGAGAACGTATGGGGTATTCTGGTTCGCCATGTTTATGTAAACAGAAGGCCGTTTGACATGAAAGATGAACTAAAATCGGCCATTCAACTAGCTTGGAAGACAATCAGCTTGGATGACCTCATGCCACTATATCAGTCAATGCCAAGGCGTTTACTAGCTGTTCTAGAAGCCCATGGTGGCTTTACAAAGTATTAGATACAGTATTTGTTACTCAGTTATTTATTTTTTAGATGTGCGTTTAAATTCGTGCAACATGAATTTTTCTTATAAATTCAATAAAATTATTTTCTAAAAAATCATATTGGTCTTTCATTGTTTTGACTCTTTTTTTTTTCCATTTCTTGAATCATACACATACAGTTTGCATCAAGAGTTACCTATACATTTTTTTTTATTACACTTCTATACCATTCTAATTTTTAAAGCTAAGGTGCGTTTATATTCATGCAACGCACTGTATAAATGCATTAAATCTGATATGTGAGATTAAATTAGTGATAAAATACTGTGCCGTTCTTAGTTATTCCTTTAAAATTTATTTACAGTATTAGCATACATTGCTAAGTGTCGATAAAAACATGAAATATACATACGCATGTCACTCTATTAGTATCGTTTCTTTTAATGAGGTTTTCAGTAAGCGCGGTTCGATTTTCAAATATTTCTTCGATTAATGAGAGTTAAGTTTCGATTAGATAATAAATATATTTTAAAAACTCTTTAAAACACGTATTAAAATTTATTAAAGATTATTTAAAAAGCTTTTCGCCACAACCTTATGGCATTTTCAGGTAATTTTTTACACAAGCAAAGAGTAGACAGCATTTTATATAACAAAGGAACTTGATACGATTATAGTAAAAAAAAAAGACAGCGTGTACACAATATGATGAGTCCATTAGTTGCATGAAATCAGGAAAGAACGTTGAGTTCCAGTAGGGTCACACTAGGGATACATGGCATAAAATCTTGTAGAAGATACATAATCTTGAAAAAGAATAATGGAGGTTCCTGAAAACAACTTGCAGTGTAGTTACGTAGTTACACGAATTTATGAGGCATGGTTGAGTTAAGTTACGTAGTTACACGAATTTATGAAGCAAGGTTGAGTTATAGTATGGTCACATTAGTGTTACATGTCAAAATTATTTGTAGAAGAAAACTTAAAAAGCAGACAGGAGAATTCCAACAACATCATGCAGCTAGCAGCTTGAAAAATACTTTTCAATTGTAAGTGTTTTTTTTAATTGTAATACATAAAAAAATTCCAGTGTTAAGCTAATGTTAAGTTTGTCAATTTTAATGCCAAACCAAAATTCCATTGTAACAATATAAATATTATACTTGAAAATTATACTGTTTCATGTTTATTGTTTGTTTTGTCTCTTATAAATTATTTCACAGATTTATATTAATAAATAATTAAATAAAATATATAAAATTTCATCTAAAATGTTTCAAATAATGATCTAAACAGAATTTTATATATGAACAATCTGGAGTTTATATATGAACACTTCCGAACAATCCTAGCCCCATCCCAATAATTGCAGCAAATAAACCACCATCCATGCCAGATGCCGTACGGTCGTTCGCCCGTCTTTAATTAGTTGTCTAGAATATGCGCACAAGCTATCGAAGGATAAAAATAAAATTTATCCTAAACGAAAAAAGATAATCCAGGAAGGTAAAAATTAACTTAGACCTTCAACTTTAAAGCTGGAATGAGCCGTACATATTTTTAAAAATAATTGTATACAAATGTAAAAAGAAACACAAGAAATTAAATGAAGTTAAAATATTTGCCCTTCTGAGACCAGCGAAGAAGATATTCCATTTTTCCGTAATTTAAGACATCAATTCTGATTACACTATACGACAAACTGTTTACCTATCCTTTATATGAATCTATGTGAGTTTGTATAAAGAAAATGTGCTTTATTCATAAATCAAAACCAAAATGCTCCAACACGTACTGTTTTTGTGGTAGACACAATTCTCATATCTGTAGAAATTGGTTACAGAGAACTGTAACAGAAGTTTGATTATAGAAAACAGAAACACAAAAATAATTATTTTGGTCGTTTCTTCTTGTAGGCATCTGTTGGTGTATCCTTGATAACAACCTGCATTATTCTGCTAACATATTTCCATTCCATCGTCCACTGAAACGCTATTCAAACATTGATATGTCCTGATGAAAGCTTTACCCATGCTCATGACCAATTGCACCAAGATTGTGAGGAAAGAAGTCCCGATGTGAGTCCAAAAATAATTGTTGAACACCACGTTACCAAGATGGTGTTCAATCTATAATATGAATATTGGGAAAATGGTGCGTGGTTAAAAAAATAAATAAATAAATAAATAAAAATAAAAACAGGTTTGTCATTTTTTTGCCAGAAATATACATGAAACACATACAGTATTAATTTTAATTAATCTACAACTTTCAACTTAAATAACTTCCGAGAATCGCACAAGATGGCATTACAGATGTATGCAGTGAGAGAGCAGATTAAAAAGAATTCCTTTACTGTCAGTGCCCCAACATTTTTTCAATGTCTCCCTAAGCGTCATAGTAACCTAAGATAGTACTTTTATTTTTAAAAATTCGTATTTATGTGGTAAAAATGCAACACTATTGCTACATAAGTGATCTCCTACATTCAGAGACCGACTTAACCTTTCTAGAGCAATAGTAGAGGAGCATATACGAAAATTCTAAACTTTTCGCTTGAGAAGGGTTTATGAACAAACTTTTGTGACGTGGTTGCCTTACTGTATCATCTCTGAAGAAGGTTTTCATTTTGAAAACCTGATCCATTAAGTTCTTTTTTCTCGTTCTTATCAATAAAAAAATTGTGATGCTATCTGTAACGACTAAAGAGTTATTTCAATCGTAACTTGTAGGTTAGTTAAAATTCCCTGTATTTTCATTTAAAGTACATTTTTCATATTGTACAGTGTTATCAATTCACCTCGAATAACTATTTGTTTTTTAAATGTTAAAACGAAAAAAAAAAAAAAAAAAAAAAAAATCCTTGAGTTTTATACTTCGCAGCTTTTACCAAGGCTTGAAATTAGTAATATTAGTTGCACTATTTCCTTTTATTTAATTTTTAATCATGCAATAGAGTAGCAAAAGCCAAAAATATTTCTTTTTATTTATTTCTTTTTTAATAGCAAATTATATTTTTGATCTTGTCATAAACCGTCAATTTTTTTTAAAGTAATAAGAATTTTTCAACATTTATTATTTAAGTCTGTTTTTTGCAATGTTTAGGAGCAATTAACTGATGACAACGTTCTGTTTGCACCTTCTGGAAATTGGCGAAATTAGATGCATATTTTCCAAACTACTGAAAAAGTAGCGTCATTTTTCATGTACATAAAAAATGTTCTAAATTAACCGAGGAAATTACAGCAACCAACGAATGAATATTAACTGAGCAAACAAGAGATAGTTTCCATTCTAATAGAGGAACTACATAAGATATTCTTCCCTTATGTACAACTGTAAACATTAATCTTATTTGTGTCTCATTTTGTTTAAGGAATTTTCATATTGCAAAGAATAGTTTAAAAAATAAATATTCATGTATCTATCGCATCTCACTCTACTATTATATTTATCGTTATAAGGTAAAGCTAGGTTGCGAGGTTGTGATACAGCGCACATAGCAGATCGGCGGAAAGGAGTAGTATAGGCGCGCTAGTTGAACAACATCAATAGTAGAGTTCCGATTTGAA
This sequence comes from Salticus scenicus, assembly GCA_963930645.1. Classification (NCBI taxonomy): domain Eukaryota; kingdom Metazoa; phylum Arthropoda; class Arachnida; order Araneae; family Salticidae; genus Salticus; species Salticus scenicus. Next base: position 298,800,999 of record OZ005654.1, read on the forward strand.
TGCGCATGTTGATTGGTTCAAGCGTTTAAGATAAAACGCGGTTATTTTGTGTCATTTGAAAAAATGGTTGCTTCAATGTTCATAAATTTTCGTAGAAATTTCTACAGAATGGTAATACACTGTTGAAAATTTCAGTTCAAGGTTGAACCAAATGTTGGTACTACAGTAGCTTCAGTTTGCTAGGTTGAACCAAAACTTGGTACAACTATAGCTGCAACCATGCGACGGTGAAACCTTCTACTATGATTTGACGTTTCTTCTTTAAAAAAAGCACCAAATTATGGTAAAAAAATTCTCCGTCTTATGGATGTAGCTATTGAAGTACCAAGCCTTGGTTTAATAAAGCACCAAATAATGGTAAAAGGTTTCACCATCGCATGGTGGCAGCAAAAATGTACCATGTATTTTGTTCAACCTAGGAGAAAATTTTTAACAGTGTATTACAAAATATTTTTTAATTAAACAGTTTCTCATGGACTTGTTTATAGATGTTATTTGTGGCTGGTGGTTGCACGAAAGATACACCATTTACAACAATAAGTGCGGCAATAATGGACAACGAAAATTATGTCAGAAAACAAGAAAATATTCAATATGAAAAGGAATTTATTTTTATTTTATTTTATTTTTTTTTTGAGCGTTTTTTCTAGTAACAATATTATTTTGTAATTTTATCTAGTTTTTTTTTTTTTTCTTTTTTTTTCTTTCTTTGTTTTTAAATATTTTTTCTTTAAATAAAATTTTTAACTTCTTTTTTTAAATTTCTTCTAAATTTCTGATTTTTTTTTTAATTATTAAAGTGAAATATCTACTTTTAATACAAAAATATTTGTTTAATAAACATTAGTGCAATTGTTATTGTTAACAATTTAATTGTAGTAAATTCTCCTACACATGTTTGGAATCTTTCCTACCCATGTGTAAAATCTCTCCTACCCTGTAAAAAGAGATTGCACAAATTAGCTCTCTTGGTTTTTATTACAGCTGTTTCTTTAATTTAGGGCCCTACAATATAATTGGAATAGAAATGTGTAGAATACGAATGAGTTCAAAATTATACATGGTTAGTTTACCAAAAAATTAATATTTCGTTTTTTTTTTTTTCTTTTAATATCTTTCTGTTGAATTGTACACAAACTATTCTAGATTTACATTATATTATTTTGACCTATAAATGCAAAATAGAATTCGATATGTGTTTTAAATTTCACATATATGTTTAGAATAAATTTGTTCAAGAAATTGAAGAAAATACAGGGTAAGTCAAAATGAATATAGCGATTACAAACTGCTATAACTATTTAATGGAAAAGAATTTATCGATAAGTATAACACAGAATGTAGATGAAACTTCAAAATTTTGTATACATACGTCATAGATGTTCTATGTGACTTCCCTTGGTCACACGGACAACATCTAGGCGGTAATCCATTTCACGCCATACATTCTGAAGCATTTGTTCAGTCTCCGGCGCAAGCGCATTACAAATGCTTACTTTGAGTTCTTCAATTGTTTTGGTCATGGGAAGCACATACACCCTGTCTTTCACATAAACTCATAAATAAAAATAGCAGGGTCTCAAAGTAAGCATTTGTAATACGCTTGCGTCGGTGATTGCAGACATGCTTCAGAATGTATGGCGTGAAATGAATTACCGCCTAGATGTTGTCCGTGTGACCAAGGAAAGTCACATAGAATATCTGTGATGGATGTATACAAAATTTTGGAATTCTGTCTACATTCTGTATTAATCTGATCGATAAATTCTTTTCCATTAAATAGTCATAGCCGTTTGTAATCGCTTTATTCATTTTGACTTACCCTGTATATTTCTCGAACACGTTTGGAGATTTGTCTCTTCTAAGTGCAAACTTTAAACAAAAGGTTTTTTGTGCAAGCTGCGTATCCTTTATCCTGTTCTTTTTTCAAATTTAAATATTAGACATTACGATAACTCAAAAATTTGTTACAGTGAATTACATTTATTTAACCTCATTATGAATATTGAAGAAACTTATTTAGAGATGAAACTGAAATAAATCATTATTACTGCTCACATATTCTTAAAAGAATGCTAACGAAAAATAATAATAAAAGGAAATAGTTGAAAAGTTACTTAATTTTTTACTAAACTATCAGTTTAAGTTTTTATATCGAAGCATTTTAACAGAAAAATTATCTCAATGTTATATTCCTAATGTGAATATCATCTAATGGAAAAAATGAAGGAAAATAAACTGATATATTGATAATGTAATTAAATTAAGGGATTTTTAAAAGAATTTTAAAGAATTTTTATTTTACATTAAAATGTAAAATATAATTTAAAGAAAAGGTTTTTATGTGTAACATTAAATAACATTAAAATTGATACCTTTAAATGATAATCTTAATTAGATAGTCTATTCGTGAATAAAAAATTCATGAAATATATGATTTTATTTATACATAGAAATTAACTAATATATATATATATATATATTCAATTTTACTCGAAATCATTTCACATAGTTTGACTTTAAAGTATTCATAGAAAAGGGTACAGTTTCTGTTATAACATTTATTAAAAGAAAATAATGAAAAGAAATTCTACGTAAAAAAAAATAAATTACACAAAATACCAAATATTAATAAATAAATATTTACTTTTTTTTTCTCAAAACTTTACAAAAACTTTACGAAATAACAAATTAAGCCTTTCAATTTCAAAATAAAAAGAGCTTTGCACTTTCTAGTAGTAAATGTTTTCCATTTACTTAAAATCAATTTTTACCTCAAAACCATGTATCCAACATGTGGATAGTAATCATATTTGTTGTACCCAAAATTACCTTGGAAATCAAATTAAATAAAACCTTTTACTGGAAAATATTTTAAACATTAGAATTTAAATAAATAAGGCAATAGAAAATGAAATTTAATTTAAATACAAATTTTCTTCCCGAAAAATAAACTTTAAATTAGATTTATGTAAGTTAATAGAGAAACATTCCATGCACTACAGCAATAAAAATATTTGTAAATAAGAAATTACTTAATAATTTTTTATTTTTGTATTTACTTTCATTTTCATTAGTTAAAAGTGCGAGTCTTTACTTCATTTTTAAGGAATTTAAATGTGAATGTTTTACGTATCTTATGAAAATACTGATATAATCATTTAACTATTGAAGCAGCCTAGTGTTTCATAGGGTCAAAGCTGGTAAATGGGAGCTGCTAGTGCTGGATTTCATCAAAGATTTCTCCCGTTAGCCGGCAGTTTTGGCTGTTTTAATAAAAATTTTCGTGAATACTAGTAAGAACCTCTTAAAAAGAGCACTACGGAGAACATTTTACGCAGGATATCTTCCCTTAAGAGGCCTCTCCACTTATCGTCCCCAGAAGCCAGAGCCAATGTTATTCTATGGAGAATTTCGCACCATTATAACTTATTAGCTAATATATATTTTTAAATTCCGTTTTCACATTCAGAAACTTCACAACTATTAAACAATTTGTCGCTTTCTAAAAAATATTTAAAAAAATTTTTAGGGTTTTATTTTGAGGTTGTAAAATACGAATTTTCATAATGTGAATTTTTTCATTTTTGAGCTTAAAAATGAAATCTTAAAAATAAAAATAAATAAATTTAAGCGATAAATTGTTTAATAGTTGTAAATTTTCGGAAAGTGAAAACGGAATTTAAAAATATGTATTAGTTAATGAATTTTAATGGGACAAAATTTCCCATGAAATAACATTGGCTTCAACTTTCGGAGACGGTACGTAGAGAGTCCCCTTAAGCCCTTCACCAACACTAACTGTAGTTAGCCATTGCAATAATAAAAAAAAAATCGGACGTCTTCTCACAATAATAAATAAATAAATAAATAAATAAATACGTAAATTAAAAATTAAAAAATAATATAAATAAATAAACATAATTAGTTTTTCTATAATGGTGTAAAAGTTTTAATAAAAACCATTTGTCAATCATTTGTCGTCTTTCTAACTAAACCATTCATTAAATAATCCCTGAAGAATAGTAGTAGAAATGTAAAAGACAAATCATTAGACGCTTTGAAAATTCTTTGTTAAGAAAGAAGAGTGTATGTTTAATAGTAGTGTTTTCCTTAAGCATATAAAAATTACGTTTACATTTCATCCATTTCAATAATACTATAAAGAACTGGATTTAATATCTCGAAAAAAAAACAATTAGTAAGGTGATAGTTAGTCTTAAAATGCGTAGTAGTGATGCAATGTTTAAATTATTTTTAAACTTATGTTTGTGTCCTTAAAAAAAAATAAAACAGTGTTATATTTATGTTCCAATTTTAAATAAAAAATAACTTAATTCTCTATTGCAATTATGTGTCTGAATTTATCATTCTTTTATGATCAACGATACAGCATAAATATACCACACAGTCTGTAAAATTTTAAACTAAATTACGTTATATTAGCTTAGTTATTTTGTTTTAATTTATATTAATTTAAATCGAGTTTTCTATTTTAAATTTTCCTATACCGTATAACAGATGTAACTAATCCCAAATGTGCAATTTTGTTTATAATTAGAGATTAGTATAGAAGCATATTTTGATATAAATATGTTTTATGAATGCAATTATCAATCTTTTACGATCCGTATAACAAACTGTCTGTAAAATTTTAGATTAAAAAAAAAAAAAAATGCTATTATATCTTAGATGTGAATGTAAATACCTTACCTATTTAAATATATTATTCTGCATTAAACCTTTGATAACCAAATACATGAATTATAGTATAGTCCAGGTCTGTTGACCATAGGAACACATTGGCTCAATTGCCACATTCTTAAAATTTTTCTTCAGATTGCATTGTCATTCTAGCCAAGTATGTACAGTTTCATCTTCTTTCTTCCATATAAACGTTTTTGAAGAAGGAGCGTTCATTAAAGAACTTGGGAGATTTTCCAAAATTTTACTAAGATGAGTAAATTTATCTGCTTATAAATAATCATCTATTCTTTGTTTCTAGATTATATTGTTTATTCCGTTAAATAGTATTTAGAAAGATAATTGTTTAAAGTTATTGCAAGGCATATTTGTTTATTGAAATATTTTCTGTATAATTTTCACAGTCATGAAAATTAAAATGGCATTCTGGGTTTATGTGGCTCACTTCTCTTGAAGCAAGTTAGCCCGGCTGGCAAGAATGCCCTGTAATATCACCAAAGACCAAATGTAATGGCAAAAACCTCCAAAATCAATTTTTTTATAGATAGAGAAAAGCAGATTTTGGCTCCTGTAAGGGGGAATTAGGATTATGTTAATCATATAACTGTTGCAGTTTATTTAAATTTCTGTTTATTCACATGAGCCTTTTAAAAATGAAGTTATAATTTTCTTTTTTTTATTATCTTCTAACTTTAAATAAGCTGCTCTGTTACACGAAAACATTATTATTTTTACAGATTCATAATTTATGTTATTATATCTCAGATTGACTTAACCCAGATTCCACATCAGAAAAAGCACTATCTACCCCTTCAACTTTGCCACCAGTTTCGACACTTCTCTTCTATCAAACAATTTGCAAATGAAATTTTTGGTGCAAATATTTTTTTTTTTTTCAGCAGGCCATGGGAGACCTTTTTCTGATGGAGGAACTGGGGAAAAAATTGCAGCGAAAGAGAAAACAACATTCTGCAGTATTGACTGCATTAGTCAAACAAGCATGTTCATTAGTCAAACAAGCATTGCAGGAAGATCAAATAAAAGCAAAACAGAAAAAAGAAAATCTACTACGAAAAGGAAGGAAAATTTTGAACATTTATTTATTTAATTATTTTTTTATTTATTTAGAAATAAGAAACATGTAGTGCGTGGGAACAGGAATCAGAATTTGGCGCAGATTTCATACCATTATTAATGATGAGAATTTTTTAAAAATAAATCTTAAATTGATCAAGAAGAAAATTTGCTTTTGTAAGTAGTAACATAAGTTCTGCGCCAAATTCTCATATCTGTAAAAATTAGGAGGATAAAGCTAATATGTGTGTTTGCGTCGTAATTCGTTTAAAAGCAGTAAACTAAGAGATCAAAGGACACAACGTACCATCTGTAAACGTTGAGCACATACGTCATGAGTTACTATTGAAGAAAAGATATTGCATCTTTGTCGTCATGGAAAATTATGTCAATAAAAGCATTTAATTCTATTTATAACTTAAAATTGATTTTTTGTACTAAATACAAGTCCATTTTTTTTCCTCACGCACAATTTTTCATTTTTATAATTTTATGGCTTCATTACGGAATGTTGTATGAAAGATTTTCTTTAGGTTACATAGTGTTTTCGTTTGCATGATATAAGAATTAAGAGTTGATACATATTTGAAATATTAACTTATACACTATCAGAAAATTAAACACACGGACTAATTTACCCCGATATCGGGCCATTTCTGCCCAAGAGACTTAGTGTCAGTTTGAACTTCTAAATTAATACTAATAGTTAATATATTCAAGTTTTATCATAGTCACTCCTTTCTGAAGATGCGCTAATCCTGTAGCGTAAAAATAAATTTATAATGATGAGTTGTAATTAAAAAAAAAAAAAGAAGAAAGAAAGAAAGAAAGAAAAATATGACCAACTAGTCCCAGTCTACCCGACGGAATTTAAGAAGATCATATTTATGCATAAATTCTTATAGTAAAAATAATAGTAATAATAAATGAGAAGTATTTCTGCTGAAATCGCATTGGCAGCTAAACAATTTGAAACAATTATGTCTTTTACTCATTTTTTTTTTTCTTTACCTAAGATTTTTTGTTATATACTCTTCCCATTTATTAAAATAAAATTTATGTTGTTTATTATAATTTAAAAACAAATTATATATAGTGTAAAAGATTTTTATTTGTTTCAGAGGGTAATTAAATTATTCACTTACAGGAATAATTTGATTACCCTCATTTTTTATCGAATTCCACTAGAATTACGAGCAATATTTGAAGAAAAGGCATAAATGTTTTTTTTTTTTTTTTTTTTTTTTTTTTCAAAAACTTATAAAAATAAATTTCTGTTTAAAAATTCAGGAATGAATTTTTGCAATTGAATATTATAATTAGGTGCGGATATTATACCACACTGCATTTAAAAGGGTTCAATAAAGCTTATTTAATATATTTTAACCCCACTTCCCCCGCTTTTTTCTTAAACTATCCCAAGCAATTAAAAAAAATGTGATTTAAAAAAAAAAAAATTACGTTATTGTTGTACTTAACAAGTCTTTCCTCGTGTTATTGAAAAAAATTCTTTGGGACTTAATACATGTGTATTAAAAAAAACATTCTTTTCTTCATTCGAATAAATTTAGGAAAAAAAAGGAGCGTAATTTTATATACATAAAATTAAGAAATTTACCTTTAATAAGTTATTTAGTACATATTCAAACATGAAGTATTTCTTGATTAGCCGTACACTATTTAAAAGGTAGCATAAATTAAAGCAGGAAATGTAACCTAATGACACGACTAAAGACTCTAAAATGTACGTATAGAGATTAAAAAATGGTTGATAAATAAATAAAATAAATAAAAAATATTAAATGATAAATGTTAGTTGAATTAAAAAAACAAGAGGATTTCATTTAAAAATATCCTCCGTGGTTCACGATGCATTTAATGATTTTTATTCAGTTACAAAAACATTTACTTTAACTATTACATCTTACTGAAAAGGGGCAATAAAACTAACTCGTTATAATAAGAAGAAAATAAGGAAATTCATTAACTGTGAGTTCTTCTGTTTTTCTTTCATAATCACCTTGTATAGATACCTAACAAATTTATATTTCTAAATGACTAAAAAATGACTAAAAAAGTTATTCATTGTTTTCAGTTATCATGTTTTCAGAGATCATGCTATATATAAAATTATATATATAAATTTACTTAGAAAGATAGTGTAATTATAGATGTCTTAAAGTATCATTATATTAAATTCTAGTTCATTTTAATCAGGAAAAGGGATAACTTGAAGTGAATGAAATCGGGTTGCATTTTCCACCCTATTCAGTTTAATTACAAGAAGGTGATTACATGTTATTTATAGAATGGAGTTACGATGCTTTGATAACTACAACAACTTCTTATACTTGCATATCCTACACATTTTACCTATAACACTTTCAATGCCAAAATGGATAAAACGATAAGAAATGCATACATTTTAAATTAAAATGTAATATGTTATTAGTTTGGATAATATTTTATTAATACTTTTCTTAATATTTCGATATAGCTATTACGAAATATTAAGTTTTCTGTCGCCTAGACTAGATACATCCTTTTACTGAAAGTTTCTTATTTTTATTATTTAATTCTCTATAATGTAGAATTACGTAATTATAATGTTTAAGTTGTTTTCTAAGATTTAAAAGATTACATTTTTTATTGTCAAAGTCGTAGTTATATTTCTAATCTTTTATTAGAATAGCCTTTCTTTTATCAAAAATCGACAAATATATATATATATATGTGTGTGTGTGTGTGTGTGTGTGTGTGTGTGTGTGTGTATTCCTTTTTCCTATGGCCGTCAGAAGGTAACTTAATCGCTTATATTTTATTTAATATGTTGTGAAAACATTTCTTTTCGTAGATCACATAATATATTTCCATTTCATAATTTGTTTCATATCAAATAACTTTTCTTCAAAATACTATTTAAAAAAAAAAAAAAATAAAAAATCAATCTCATTAAAATTAAGCTGTAACTGCTTAATTTTAATGATATATATTTAATATAATAACTTCTTATAAGGGTTTATAAAAGAAATTTTTACCATAATATTTTATATTAAAATAATTCGAACATTACGTATAGAACATTATACATTCGCCATTTTTCGGTGGTGCGGTACATGCAACTAAGTACTGGCCCGAGCGATCGCTGAATTGATGACCACTTGTGAAAGAGAACCTAACAGGCGATCGTTGCAAACCCATACAGAGGCAACACAGGCAAAACATCCACGTCTTATACGGTACTCGAATCTGGGTCCTAACTTGTGGGAGCAAGCGACACTAACTACTACACAGTATGAGCGGCAATTTCGCCAACTTTATTATTATTATTATTTTTTTTTTTTATTATTATTTAATCAAAATATAATTTTCGTTTATTGCTATTTTATTGAAATAATGCTTTAACGCAAAGAGTTAAAATAGAAATTTAAATGGATGTAAAACTATTTTGTATTAAGTTAGCAAATTTTTGTTTAATGTTTTCGATGTGTTTTATGTACCTATTTTTTTAAATAAAATTGGTGCAATTTTCTATTTATTTCTTCATTGGAATATTTAAAAAACATTATATGTATGGAAGTCCATCATTCGTATTATCATTGTAGAGAAAGGCATCAAAGACAGATGGTGAATAGAAAAGAATAACAGCAAACAACAAAAGAGACGTAAACACTCAAAATATTTTCGATTCACAACGATTAAGCAAGATCTTTACAGAGGAAAATAAATAGATATACGCGCATAGATAAAGAATCGTTTTCCCATTAGTTTTATTTGTTTGCGTGAATTATTATTATTATTATTATTATTTTAGTTACATATCTTAAAAGATTGATATGTTTTTACATCTTATGAAGCAATAGTCACAGATTCGGATGCGTAATATAAATATTTGGAAATTTTGTGTTTTAGAACTTTTACATTTTATTAGTAACTTTTAACAGGTTATAACTTTTACATTTAACTTTTACATTTTACTTGCCAACTGAATTTTAATTCGATATTGCAGGCAAAATACAGAAAATAATAATTGCAAAATTTAATTATAGCAAGATTTTTTTTTTTTTTTTTTTTTTTTTTAGTTACTTGACAAGTTAAATTATCACAAATCTGAAATTAATTTTCACGCTTTAGAAGGAGGGGGGGGGGCAGAGAGGCCGAGAGAGGGGATGGTTAAAAGAATACTTACTGAACAATTTTAAAGTGATCCGATTTAAATATATATATATATATATATATATATTAATCTACACTAATATTATAAATGCGGAAGTTTGGATGTATGTATGGATGTTTGTTTTTCAACCGCGCCACAACAGATAGATGGATCTAAATGAAATTTGGTACAGAGATAGATAACAGTCTGGAATAGGACATAGACCACAATTTATACCGGAAAGTTGATTAGATTTTTAAAAATTAATTAAAATATGAAAATAATAAACTGGTAACTGCCTTTATATAAGCCATTTAAATTTTTAATTGGTGCCAAAAATGTTTGCAAGATATATATATATTTTTATTTTATTTAATTTATTTTCAACATAAAATGAAACATGCTTTCACGCAAAAAAAAAAAAAAAAAATACTAAATATTAAATTGGTGAATGAAAAAATGACGTCTTTATAACTTTAAAATAAAACAGTAATAGTACGCAAGCGAAGTTATGACGTCACTGGCCGTCCGTGGATGTAAGAAAATATTTCCTATGTTAATCGCCCATTGGACTTTTTGTAAAAAAAATATTAAAAATCGAGGAAAATTATTTCCCGTTTTTAATCCCCATATTTGGATATAGATATGTATTAGTTATCGTGTGCAGGCGTTAGATTAAGCTGTTTTTGCTGTAAAATTGATAAAATTTTAATTTTAAATTACAAAACTCTAGAAAAACAATCTGGAGTGACTCCACTCGACTTTCCGAATATTCAGTAATTAAAATTTTTGTAGATAAAGTAAAGAAAGAGAAGTTGTTAAACAAACAAAAGAGATAAAACCGTAATAGAGTGAGTATTTTTCTCCATATATTATACGATGTTTTGTTTAACGCTACTGAACTTTGAGCCCATAGATAATATTGATAAAGAATTTTTCGTTGTGTCCCTGTAAAAACCTATAAGTGCTAGATTCACCAAAATGCTTATAGTTAGTGCAATAGCGATTTATAATATTCATATAAATTTTCAGCTCAATTGAATAAGGCGTTTAGATGCCATCGCACTTTTAAAAATTTGGTCCCATAGGCCATAATGATAAAGAAATTTTCTTTGTGTACCTGTAAAAAAACTGTAAGTGTTAAATTCACAAAAATCTATACAGTTGGTGCAACTGTGACCTATAATATGTGTACAAATTTTTTGCTCAGATTAATGAGGCATTTAGATTCTATCACACTTTTAAAAATTTGGTCCCATAGGCCATATTGATAAAGAATTTTTCTTTATGCTCCTGTAAAAAAACTATAAGTGCTAAATTCACCAAAATCTATATAGTTCGTGCAACTGTGACCTGTAACATGTGTAAAAAATTTTTGCTCAGATTAATAAAGCGTTTAGATGCTATCACATTTTTAAAAATTTGGCCCCATAGACCATAATGATAAAGAATTTTTCCTGGTGTCCCTGTAAAAAAACTATAAGTGCTAAATTCGCCAAAATCAATAGGTTTCGTACTATGGTGACTTAAAATATACGTACCAACTTTCAACGTATTAGAACAAAGCGTTTAGATGCTAGCGTGTTCACTCACAGACATACACAAATACATACACACATGATCGTAAAAATAGTGAAAACGGACTCATGGGACCTCGAAACGTCTAAAAACATCAAAATCTGAAATTCGGATTTTTGACATGATTACAATACTTTCCTCACTATAGTGTTCGGAAAATAAAACTGGTAAACTTCCATATTCGATTGAAAACATAAACATTTCTTTTCAAAGAATGATGTTTACACAATAAATATCCAACTAATAGAATAATCAAAAGGAAAACGATAAATATTCTATCATAATTTGAAGTCAAATTTGTTTTCAAATTTCTAAAGAAAGTGTCTTATATAAGATACTCATGTTGCAGCGGAATAGATTTCATATCTGTCATCCTTGGCAGAAAAGAAAAAAAAAATGCCAAATTATCTGGCGAACATATTTAATTCCTTTCAAATATCATGGTTATTCTAACAACTTATATTAAGAGAGTAATGAATAACATGAAACAATATTTTGTACAATACTTATTATGAAAATACACATCTAGCATGTATACTTTCGTATTACGCTTTTGATCGCCAAATACAAAAAACAACATGGATGACAGAGTTTTGGAATTTAAAATTAAAATTTTATCAATTTGACAGAAAAATAACTCAATCCTACATATGCATACGATATGAATACGATATCTAAACTTAAATACGGGGATTAAAATCGGGAAATAATTTTTCTGGATTTTTAATAATTTTTTACAAAAAATCCAATGGACGATTAACATACTTTTTCTTGCATCCACAAACGATCAATCACGTCACACTTCGCTTGCGTATACAAATCTAGCATGTTTCTTTTGAATTTTATTTCATAGCATTTTTTTATATACCTCGACTTTAGATTTTTTTTTTTTTTTTTTTTTTTTACGCACGGATGAATCACGCTTGGCATAAAAGCTAATTCAGCATTATATTAAAGGTATTTACTTATTGTTAATTCTGGACAAATTTTTAAATTTTGTTGCTGAATTAAATCGGCATTTTTCGCCAAGGAGAACCACTTAAAGCCCAGTAGCGCATCAAAAATATAACTAAATTATAAAATATTTAAAAAAAAGTAAAAATAGACAGAAATAGGGACAAAAATAGCATAAACTATATTTTGGTCTAAAACGGCGACAAAAATTCAAAAGTTTCCAAGGGGAGCTATATTAAGGCTGTACCATGATCAGGTTTACATAATAATTAATTTATTTTTTTTCTATATACCAACTACTATTAATTAAGCATGAAGTATACGTAACCAAGAAAAAAAAAAAAGTATCATGCGATAGACGTAGCCGATTATAGCATATTGTAATATTATATTTGGCTTGAAATTACTGTCATTTTATGGCTGATCGATTAAATCAAATAAGTATAGGAAATAACGGGAAAGCAAATATTATGTACGTATAATGTTGTTCATATGTAACTGGAATTCAAATATAAAAGGGCTACTTCAAAATTTTCGATATTGTCCGTATCGAAACTGTCATAAGGTAGGTGCTCCAGTGATTGGCATGCTCCAGTAATTAACATCTATCCCGAAATAATTAATAAATCAGAAAAATAATAAAATCATATATTTTACATATAAGAATTTTAACATTTTATGTGAAATGACTGGTAAAATGAATAACTAGCAGTGTCAAACACTGGAATATAGGGTGCCAATTACTAATAGAAGGAAAAACTGGCAGTGTCAATTACTGGAATATTGATTGGGGTGTGAAATAAAAATTCATAAAAAAAAAAAAAAAAAAAATGTTATCAAATGTATATATTTCAACATACATGTGGTTCTGAATGTCTTTCATGCCATATATATTAACTTAAGATTCCTAAAAATATTTCCTGATGACTAGAACATTAAAAACATCAGAGGATTCTCCAAAAGTGTCAATCACTGGTGCACTTACCCTATATGATAAGCACCCAAATGGAAGCCCACGGGTAAGCCATTGTCGCAGGCAATGACAGGCACCGAAGACTGCGAATACGAACAAGTCGTGCCGAAAGCAGCGGTAAGCAAAAGCGAGCTTTTGGAGCGATTCCAGTATTTTTTTTCTTTTTTTCATAAAGCTATATAGAAAAGAGTTTATTTTAAATGTAGTGACCAGTGAAGCGGCCAAAGCCTGCTGGTGTACCATAAATATAACAATTTTAATATTGTAAATATAAAATAAAAGGACAAGAGTTACAAAATTAAAAATAAAATGTTAAAATATAAGTAAAATATATTCCTTCTAAATGCATAAGTTAAAAAAAAATAATAATAAAGAAATAAGACATATATTTAAATAAACAATGCAACTATCACTGAACTTAACGAATTGTTCAATTATAAATTTGTTCTTCGAATCTTTTCATTGAGTCTGAATATTATATAAAAAAAAAAAAAAAATGTTAGATAATGGTTCAAACATACTTTTAAAACGTAGGAAAAATCACTTTTCATTTCACTAAAATTTACTTTAATAGCACTATTACTAATTATGTATTATGGATTTTTAAAAGTGCTTTAACAGCACTTTCCTTAACAAAAGCATCCAGAATTCCCAGAAAAAGCCATTTTTCAAAGAAGAAAAACTAATTTGTTTTTTTACTTGCTTATTAATTATACCTTCAATAGAAATTTAGATTTTAAATTCTGTGCGCATTTTTATGATTTAACAATAAATTAATGAAAGTTTCGGAAATAGACTATTTTTAAAGCCTTTTGCAATTTTTTTTTATTGTTTTGTTAATAATTTTAAACTATCTAATAACAGGTTTCTATAATTATATTGTTAAAAAACCTGGAAAATAAACACTCTAAACTTTTTTTTTTTTAAGTTTTTCAATGCGAGTATTTACATTAAAATATACAACTACATTTATATGGATCGAAAAAGTAGAAGTTATTGTAATTTTGCTGATATATATATATATATATATATATATATATAAACTAGTACGTTGAAACAACCAAAGCACTTTCTTCTATAGTTTACTATACAAATTCACGCTGTACAAAAAATTAAAACAGCTGTGAAATGTTTAATACAAGATCTAATCATACTGGTATCCTCTTTTAAAATAAGTGTTTAAATTTGTTTAAGAAGTTCATGAATGTGTTTTACTATATATTGTGCATCAAATTATGTTAAATAAATTCACATTTTTTATAACAATCTAAAGAATGTTAAAAATTATAAATCTTCATAATATTTCATGATCATTTAAGTCATTTTTTCCCAATATATTTTGAAAAATATTTTTATTCGTTAATTCTTATTTACTTCTACTGCTCAAGATTGAATTTTTAAACGGATTGTAGTCTTAAATAATAATTGCTAAATGACGAATATAGCGAATATAGAAAAAAAAAAAAAAAAAAAAAACTATAACTATAGGCTTATATGTCTATTTTAACTTCCTTATACAAAATGTAAGGAATTATTGTAATCCCGATTTTCGAAATGGATTTTATATCTCACATAGCTCAAAAAGGAATCGTCGTAGAATGGTCCAAGTTTATATGTGTGGCTGACATGATATCTAGTTGCACACCTGAAAGTTTCGTCTTAATACGAGCTCTTGTTTGAGAGATTACAACCACATTATCCGATTTTTCGTGAGTTAGCATGCGTGTGTGTATGTGTGTATGTGTGTATGCATCTCGCATAATTTAAAAACGATTGCATGTAGAACGTTGCAAATTGGTATATCACAGGTAGCACATAACTTTGTTATAGCGGTGCAAATAAGTCTGAACAGTGAAAAATTAGTTTTACCAACGTTATAACAACATTATGTGCTACTGGGGATAGGTTTGTCATAACATCTAGTTGTGCACCTCCACTTTTAGTCTGTATGTGACTTTCAGATTTAGAGACATTTACGAATGTTATATTCATAACTAGCAGGCTATGCCCGCTTCGCTGGTCACTATTTTTAAATGAATCAAAATAATTAATGAATTCTCAAAATTGCATTAATTTTTATCATGTGATAAAAAAAAGAAAAAACAAATTCTGATCGAGAAAAATGTCTCACTGGGTCCCCACTGCCTTCGGCAGCGTAGACCCGTGCGCTGCGCGCGCGTATTCCTTCACCATCCTTATGATTTCTCAAAATTCCATGTTAATACTCATAAACTTTCATTCTTAAGAAAAGGAATTAAAGAAAAATATCATTTAGCATCGGATAAAAACTCGCACCGGGACCCCACTGCCTTCGGCAGCGCAGACCCATACGTGCGCTGTGCACGCATATTCTTTCCCAACTCAAATTTTTATTATTAAGAAAATAAAATAAAAAAAAAAAAAAAAAAAAAAATCTTTTATCATAGGGTAAAAACTCGCACCGGGTCCCATGCGCGCTGCGCGCGCACACATTCCTTCTGAAATCAGACGTTTATTCTTAAGAAAAGAAAATTAAAAAAATCATTTCTCATCAGGTAAAAAGTCGGACCGGGTCCCCACTACCTTCGGTAGCGCAGTCTCGTGCGCGCTGCGCACACCTATTCCTTCCCCACCCTACCAGCCCCTCCTAATTAACCTACATATACCAATTTTGAACGGTCTAACTCAATTAGCTGAGATGCAAAAGAAAACCTAATCAGGTCACCTTAAGATTGTAAATCATTTGAAATCTCGAATTCCACTTTCGATAATATAAAAGAACTTTAAAATATCTTTCGAATGAAGTATTAAATATAATTTAATCATAATTAGAATTTGAAATATTGAAATTTTAAAATATTACAGCGCCATCTGGCGGTAGAAATTTCTGTAATCTACCGTTCAATTCCAAATCAATAAAGCTTTCAAATGATTTATTACTTATGAAATTATTTTAATTAGTAGCTGAGATACAAAAGAAAACCTAATCAGGAGACCTCAAAACGTGTAAATCGGGTGAAATCTCAAATTTCACCTTCGATAATATAAAAGTACTTTAAAATATCTTTCGAATGATGTATTAAAAATAATTTAATAATAATTAGAATTTGAAATCCTGAAATTTTAAAATATTACAGCGCCATCTTGCGGTAGAAATTTCTGTAATCTGCTGTTCGATTCCAAATCAACAAAGCTTTCAAATGATGTATTACTTATGAAATTATTTTTATTAGTAGCTGAGATACAAAAGAAAACCGATTCAGGAGACCTCAAAACGTGTAAATCACGTGAAATCTCAATTTCAATTACTTACGGTAGTCGGTTAATGGAAGGTGACAAAAATTTGTGGCGTCTACTCTTGAAATTCAATTGAAATAAGTTTCAAAATGACATATTACTTTTGAAATTATGCTAATTAGAAGCTGAGATACAAAAATGATACAAACACTATTATAAAACGACTTATGTCTGACTTTTTCGTGGTTTTCTCCGAAACTTGCGTAATTTCGGGCTAAATACTGTTAAAAATCAATAGTATGAAATGTGAAAGGAGTATCAGAGAATTCGAAACTCTGCAAAATATAAAAGAATAAAGGCGTTCTGGGTTTTCCGTTGTTTTCTCCGAAACAACCGTTCCTTTTCTACGTTTTTGCCCCTCCCCCCCCCCTTTCCGTCCCTTCTAATAATTTTACACATGAAAATATTCGCAATCGATGTATCTTTCCTTAGAACCTAATAATACCAATTTCAAACGCTGTAACTCGTTTTTTTCCCCTTCGCCCCCCCTTCCCCTCAAGCCCTTCCTAATAATTCTACACTTTCAAAAATATTCAGAATCGAATTATCCGGCGTTAAAACCAAATATTACGAAATTTCAACGGCATATCTCAATTTAAAATATATACTGCAAAATATAAAGCTTAATTTAATCTTTTTTTTTTTTTGTTTATCCGGATATTTTCATGAAAATTGAACAGTAGCTTTATAATATGCTGTCTAAGCCGAATATTAATTCAAATGTAACGTGAATGAAAATTTGAAAAAAGTTTTAAAATTGCAATTTTTATCCCCACTGTAAAACACGTGACATCTTGATCGGTTACTATTTCCTTTTTCCAGACGGTCGTCTGGTATTTGAAATGATGTTGCCACAAAAAATTCATACTTTAGTTAATTTTAAAAAGTCTAATTGTTGTACCGATAAGCCGCTTACACATTTAAATTCAGAAAAAAATCCCCTTTCATTTGATACCGAAATCGTAACGATCGGACAAATATTTCTAATTTATTTTCCACTTTTTCTAATTTTAACTCTGTTAAAATATCTTTTTTTTTGCAATGGCGGTGAATTCTCAGTCATTGAGATCGCTTTCTGATTAGGCATGATTCTACATTTCAATTAATATCTCCAGAACTAATTAAAAATTTTAAATTCTGTTTCGAGGAGGACCTCGGAAAGGCTCCAGAGCATCCGAATGTCAATTCTTGTACTTCTGCGTTCAATAGGGGCTGAACGTATAAAAGAACAGACAGACAGACAGACAAACCTTTCCATTTATTATTATAGATGACCAAATATACAAAGGTTTAGGCCATTATATATGACATACCATCATAGAGATTTCAAAATAAGCTAATGATACATTCCATAATGATACTATTATGAACGTTGTCGATATTTTTAAGTGTAGAAAGTAATTCTTAAAGACATAAACAGGTTCTAGTCGACGAATGCACTTTAATGAATATTCAGCACTAGATAGAGCGTGCAATGATATTGTTATTGAAGGTGACGACATTTTTGAGTGTAGAAAGAAATTCTTTATATGTAAGCAGGTTTTAGTCGACGGATACACTTCATTTTGTTTTTATCTTTTTTGTCCTTTAAAAAATTTTCGAAGAATTTTGTTCAGCGCTATAAACCAATAAATCTTTCCGGAAAATTCCAGAATTCTGTTTTTTATTAAAGTTATAGCTTCGAAATTTTACCAACCCTAAACTACAAATTTTCGCTAAATTCGGTCACCAAGTCGCCAACTTCGACGCAAGATCGCCAAAATCGATGCTAAGACCAAAATAAGCATTGGCTACAAATTTGGCAACTTAGCGATCAAATTTGGCGGCAAATAATGTTTCAGGATAGACAGCATTAGTAAATCCTTTCTAAATTTAACTGAATTAATTGTTTCGGTAAAATGTATCATTTTTCACCTCTAATTTTTGGCAAAGAGAACAAAAGTAGGCCATCTACACTCGAATGATTTTCATTAAACTCTAAGCTATGAATTTGCTAATGAGAGTTTCAGTAATAAGCCATTCCTGAAAAAACTATTATACTTATTTCCCGGTATATATAATCCTATCATCATGACTTTTGTGCTTACAGTATCAGTTTTTCGTTTTTTTTTTTTACCTATACAACGCATAAGGAAGTATTGTAATCTCGGTTTGTGAAATGGATTTTATATCTCGCATAGCACAAAAACGAGTCATTGTACAATGTTGCAAATTAAAATGTGTGACTTTCATGATGTCTAGTTGTACACCTGTAAGTTTCGTCTAGCTCTCGTTTTAGAGATATCAGCGACTTTTACACATTTTTTCGTGACGTCTATATGTGTGTGTATGCATCTCGCATAACTGAAAAACGGTTGGACGTAAATCGATATATAGGTTTGTTATAACATCTAGTGGAAATGAGAAAAATTACCATCTGTTTCCATTTTCACTAAAATACCGAGTAGAAAGTAGCACGTAAATATACAGCAAGTCCTAGTCTAGAATCATAAATAATCACTCTTCGTTTTTTATAGTCTTGTTAGTCATTTATAAAAATTTCGAAGAATTAACTTCTGCAGTATAAACCAATGAATCTTTCCGGAAAATTCCAAAATTCTGTTCTTATTAAAGTTAGAGCTTCTAAACTTTCGCAACCCTAAAGTAAAAATTTTTCCACATTCGCTCGCCAACATCAAAATCTACGTTAGATACAAACGGCGGCTTGGCGAGATTATCGACCAAATTCGGCGGAAAATAATGTATTAGGATAGCCAGTATTAGTGACCACTTTCTTAATCTTAACAGAGTAAAAGGTACCGTTTCTTACGACTAAAGTTCTTCAAGGAAAACAAAAGTAGGACATCTATACTCGAGAAATTTTCATTGAATTCTAAGCTGTGCATTTCTCAATCAGAGATTATAAAGGACCATGGAGTGCTATACCTGAAAAGACTACTATATTTGTTTCGGTGGTATATATAATCCGATTATCGTGACTTTTATGTTTAGAATATCATTTTTTTTCTTGTTTTTAGGAATGTTCGTCGACTGGAAACTCTCTGTTTATTTACGAATCAGTTAACTCTCATAAAATTGTCAATGTTATCATAACAATATGTATATTTTAATGAGTGCATAATGAAGTCATGTGGTGTCCATATCAGATTTGTTTATTAAGTTATTCTACAGATTAAATTTTCAGGAATATCATGTCAAATAATTTTATGTAATAACATAAAAATAATAATAATAAAGTTATAAAAATTGTTGGATGAAAAATATTCAAAGTAATCGTAATGGATATGCATATTTTTATGTACTTTATTTTTATTGTAGTATTTAGATTCAATAATTATGAAAATCAACAGATAAAAATAAATTTTGTCACCGTAATAAATAAAAAGAACGTATGATTCGTTTTGTTCATATATTTTATTTTATTTACAATTCTAAATATGTGGTTGTGGTTGGGTTTTACGTCGCACTAATGCTGCGCAGATGGGCAATTGGCGACGGTCTGGGACACACCCCTAGAGGTGGTCCGGAGACATGCCATCACAATTTTGATCCTCCACGGAAGGGATGGCTCTCCCGCTTTGGTGACCCCCAGAGGTATATTTTTTGATGGGAACATGGAAGACTTTGCGGCCACGACAGATTTTACGTGCACCAGCCACCATTAGTGTACACGACGGTCTTTGGCCGGCTCGAGTACCGAACCCGCAATCTTCCGATTACGAGGCCGGCGCTCTACCGACTGGGCTACCGCGGCCCCAATTCTAAATATGAAAAATAAGAAATAAATAATTGAATTTAAAAATAAACGTTATGAAAATATTGTTTATAAAAAAAAAATACTGAAATACCATGAAAAATATTGAATATTTATAAAGAGAATATCTTACATTGAATCCTATCTTGCATTTATTAATCGGGAAATTGAAATTTCCGTTTAAATATTTTCTGATTTTTCAAAGACGCATTTCTAATTATCTTGATTACTTTTCAATTACATGTAGGGGTATTATACAAACTAAAAAAAAAAAAAAAAAAAAAAAAAAGAGAACTTCAACATCTAGAAAGCCAAAGATAGAATCTTAGAAAGCAGACAGGTGTTTCGGTAGCATTTATCTTACCGTCTTCAGTGCATAAAAAAGGGAGAGAGAAGTGTCCTTATATATAGAATAAGGACCAAGTTCTGATCAACCAATAGAATTACACGGAATATCTTAATTCCGCGTAATAACAACACAATAAAAATAGAATTTTCAAAAATTGTCTATACAAAAATTTCTTTCATAGACATTCAACATTTGTAAACCGATGCAATTTTCTGCAAATGGCACATCTCTATAGTCATAGAAATATATATTTTTAATAATAAAAAGTTAAGTCATAAAAAATTTTTGCTTAAAGATGCATGTTTTTTGTTTTTGTAATAATCTAGACTAACTAAGTAACAATGTTAAAAACAAAGTACTGAAAATTGAGTAAATGGACATACTAATTTCGAAATGAGCAATTATGTTTCAAAAAGAAAAACATGCTTTTCTCATTTATGAAGTACATACCTCATGTTTTCAGATTGACATATGTTCACTTGAAAGTTTATTATATGCTAAACTGAAAAAAAACTTTATAATAGAATTTCTTCAAATTTAAACTGAAAGAGTTCAAACACAAAATTTATTCCTTCAAACCTTCTAAACTATATTTTGTGGCGGTTTCATACTGGTTTGCGGAGGAATAGATCTGTGAGAATCTATATTTGGAACATTGAGATTCACGATGGTCAATGCCAATTTTTGAGCATGTTAATATAATCAATAATAAATACATGTGATTTTTAAGTTTGGTGATATTTGTTTCAGCGCTATTTTGAGTATGTGACACAATTTTACGCACATTCGAGTAATTTTGCTCCTTTATTTTTTATTTTTTTATTTATTTTTTGGATTCATTGTGTCTGAATCAAATGTCCCTAAATTCAACAATTGATTTAAAAAAAAAAAAATTGCGAGGCATTAATGGTGAGGGAAAAATAACTGCAGAATTTATAGATTTTGACAACAAGTCGTTTTCTCAGCGTATTGTACACATTGTGTTGGTGCATTGAACCGACAAACGAAAACATTGCGCTACCGTAGGAGAAGGCACAATTTATTTTCTGGTATACAGAACACAAATATGTAATAAACTTGCAAAAAATATTTCGAGCAATTTATAAAAAAAACTTACCCAAATCTAAAAATATCAAAAAGTGTTTTTTTTTTTTTTTTTTTTTTTTTTTTTCTTTTTCTCGAAACTGAAAATAAACAGGAAATGTACTACAAATATATAGAAAGTGTACAGAAAAAATACAGAAAGTATTCTAGAAATATATTGCTGAAATAGATTTCTAAAAGGAAATAGTGGTAGGAAAATTATTGAAACTCACATTTATGTTTATTATAATATTTTTCTTATTATGTCAAACAGTAAATGCTTGTTTAATAACAGAAAAATTACATTTACGAAGACATAGAGATTTTAACACACGTAGGAAAAAGCAATTACTAATCTTGTAAATTGAAATTTATTTTCAGTTAATTAATGAAAAAAAACAAACAGAAAAACTCTTTTTTATTTGTTTGTATCAATGGAGAAAACATTCATTATTCTTTTATTGAATCGCTAATAAAGTGCTCTAGAGGTATTAAAAAAAAATCAATTATTCGAAGTAATTAAGGTTTAATTATTTTTACTTTCAATTTTTAAAAAGTAAAAATCCCGCAAAAATCTTTCTTCGATAATGGAGGCCTCGGGACAACATAAAAAGTTTCTTATAATTCTTATAATGTAATTAATATTCTGAAAAGCATATTCTGTAAAAATATTCTGTGTTAACTAAGCTTTGTTCCATTTGCTTTTTATAAAAATTTAGCGTTTGCTATTCCTTAAGCATATCTTAAGTGTCGTTAATTAATTTGCATATTTAGTCACGAAAAATATAAAATGAATGCTGTTATCTTTCAATGGAACTATACCATTTCTAACTTGTCCAATTTTAATTGAAATTTGTTTTATAGTATTAATTTTACATTATTATTCTTTCCTTATTTACATCTTCTTTCTGAAGAATGGATGATTTCGTTTTTCTTTAAATGCAAGAAACGCAAAAATTTAGTTATCTTTATTATTATTTATTTATTTATTTATTTATTCTTTCAGTCTTCATATGATATGTTTTGTCATTTAAAAATTATAAAATCTTCATCATTTTCAATATGTAAATACTACATTATTAATACATGAACAAAGAAGAGAAAAAAAAGTTATAAATAAAGCTCTTCTTGAGACATATTATTATCATGTATACTTTATTAAATTTTCTTATAAAATAAGTAAAATATAATAAATGATAAAATAGATGTTATACGTGAAAGGAACATCTATGTGACTTTTAATAAATCGTTAATAAAGCATAGATATAGTAACATGTATAGATCTGTCATCCCCATGTTATCGAGCAAAAAATTTTGATGCCGAAAAAAAGTTCTAATATCAGCCATTAAAGAGTATTGAAAAAAAAAAAAAAAGAATGAATGAATTTGAAACTGTATCTGAAGTTTTTCATTCAACTTTAGTAAATAAATTACTCATAAATTTTATTTACTAAATTATCCGTGTGTATTCCTGTGTGTGATTTACTCGGGGAAAAGCAGCAATTAGAGTGGCATTTCCCGAAAAAAAAATTATCACTTTTTCGCCCTCGCTGATCAATCTATGTCTTATTACTATATCTATGTAATAAAGTCCTCCAGATATATTTATTATTATTTTTTTTTTCAATTATTCGAAGAAAGTAAAGCATAATTATTTTTGCTTTCAATACTGAAATATTATAAAAATATTATAAAAATCCTATTAAAAATATTTATTCTATAATTGAGGCCTGAAGCTAATGTATAAAATTCATTATATTATTATAATGTAATTTATACTGTAAAAAAGTTTAATCTATAAGTATGCTTTGTATTTAGTGAGGTTATTTTTAGTTGTTTTTCTAGCAAATTGTATTTGCTGTTCCTAAAATATGATATTTATTTAGTATATATATCAAGACGTTTTCATAAAGCAATGTTGAATTAATATCTAATAAAATTATAAGACTTTTCATTTGCGTAGATGTCCAATTTTAAATGAAAACGTGTTTTATAATATAAATTATATATATAATTTATTCTTCTGAAGGAAAACTTTACATTCTTTTATATACATAAAATGAGGGTATTTATTTAGTGAAATTTTTCGACTTCCTCTTTTCATGAATTTAAACATTTTCATAAGTCCTGTACATAATGCGGCTATTTTAAAAATGTCTTTATGCGTGCGTGCGTATGTATAAGCAAACTTTGTGAGCCCTATATCACACCAGCCAGAGAATGGAATTTAACCAAACTTGGTATTTCTTGGATCTTAACTTAAATTGATGCTGGTTATTTTTAGATATATCACCTAAAATATGACGCTGCATTAATACAATTATGAAAATTCTACTAAAAATATTTATTTATGTTTCTCATTAAAGGGAAGGATATTCCTTGGATTTTATGATATACAAATCTACCATACTTCGTATGTGAGATGTACATCATGTAAATATATGATGAGTAAATTTGGGTGCATATTGTTTAAAAGGTGGAGCTACTATGCAGCAATATTTTTTTGTTTATATAAATTGTTGATGAAAATTGCACTAAATTGAACATATAAATCGTTAATTGTGAGAAACAAAGGTGATTAAATTTTCATACTTGCTAACTGATATTTGTCATTGTTGTATAGAATTATATAGAAGAAAATTTTCTAATAGCCACAATTTAGTATGTAGATGTCAGCCACAGAATTTTTTTTCAGTGTAAGTATGTCAAATGCAGGCTTAGAATAACAAATTGTGAAAAACATTTCATTCCCCATTTCATTCCACTGGTGTTAGAGAATTTTTATTTTAAGATAAGAGTGGGTGTTCAAATATTATCTTTTTTTTTTTTTTTTTTTATCGATTATCTAAAAAAATACCAGATTAAATTTCTTGAAACTTCATACATATAAGGAATACTTAAAAAGTCAAAATTTTCATTATCAATTTAGTCCAGAGTGTAATCAGGGGACTAACTATAAATTGAAGAAGAGTGAAAATACTTTGGTTAAACCTGTATCACAAAAAGCTACAAATGAATTGGAACTTTAATACATTGTTCCACATAGTATGTACAGTATTTGTATGATTTGGTGCGGGTACTGCGCAATTATTTAGGCAGCTATACATATATATATATATATATATATATATATATATATATTCAAAAATTACTAAATTTTTTGACAAGTTTTTTGCTTATTACTAGAACGGATTTCCATAAAATTTTTCAAAACTTGCTGTAAACTTGACAAAACACCAGAAAAAAAATTCTGAAACATAAAATTCGCACGTGTAATATTCCTTGAGATATGAGCATTAATAGTAAATATTATTTTAATGCGTATGCGCGAAAGATAAAACTTTTATTGCATAGTTTTAAAGCTAGATGCATTTGAGCAACGTTTGTGAAAAGCATATTTGAATAGAGTAAAAATTAAGCAAATTGTCGGCAAAAGAACGAGCTAGATTTGAGGTATATTCCCGAGTTGAAATTTCATAAGGGGTTTTTCAGATGCTGTGTATTTAATTTGATGATTGAATTATTTCAACTACATTCCAAAAGATCTTTTTTGTGGAAAACACCTTATAGGCTTAAAATTTTAACATATTTTTATTTATTTAATAAGATTTGTGAGTTCATAATGGGTTTTTCAGAAGAAAAAAAAAATTTGCAAGTGCTTAATAAAAAAATTAAATTAAATACGCGGCATGTGTAAAACCCCTTATGAAATTTCAACTCCGGAAAATACCTAAAATCTAGGCCGTTATTTTGCGACAATTTTCTTAATTTTTACTTTATTCAAATGAACTTTTCACATAAGTTGCTCAATATATTTAGCTTTTAACCTATGAAAAAAAAAATGTATAAATAAATATATATATATATATATATATATATCTTTTGCGCATGCGCAGTAAAGTATTTTCTAAAAATGCCCCTATCTCAACGAATATTACACGTGTGAACTTTATGTTTTAGAATCTTGTTTTCCTACGGTTTGGTCAATTTTTCATCAATTTTTGTAAAATTTTGTGGAAATCCGTTCTAGTTATAAGCAAAAAACGTGTTAAAAAACTTGTCAGTAATTTTTGAAAAAAATGAAAAATAAATAAATAAATAAATAAAAATAAATGAATAAATGAATAAAATAAATAAATAAATATATTCGCCTAAATAATTGCGCAATTCCCACATCAAATCATACAAATATTGTACATAGTATGTGCACCAATGTATTAAATTTACAAGTCATTTGTAGCTGTTTGTGATACTGGGTTATTGAAAGTATTTTCGCTCTTCTTGAATTTTTGGCTGGTCCTTTATTTGCACTCTGGTTTAAATCGATAATGAAAAATATGAGTTTTCAAATGATTTTTGCATGTACGAAGTTTCAGGCCATTTCGTCTATTTTATTATTATTTTTTTTTTATATAATCGACAAAATGTCAAAATAAAAACAATTTTCAATAATTTGAATACCCACTGCATAATGAAATAACTATTATAGCACTTCCATGTACATATCATTCATTAATTTGTGAGAAATGTCACATGTAGCGTCTCACCGATTTCTTTTTTTGGATTATAGAAGAAGGTTATGCGCTTTAAAAAATGTCAGTTGATTTGAAAAATAAATTTGTTACTTTGCTACAATATTATTTTCATTCTTTTTAAATATTTTTTTATTATGCTCTAATTTTATTCAATTTAATTTTGTTTTTTGATCTCTAGCATAGCTTTTATAATATTTTGCAGGGCTTGAAGCGTTCCTCAAATTTTACGAGTATTTTATTTTTATGGCACCGCTATTTCAGAACAGGCTTTTTAAACATAATATTATAGCATTAAAGCTTCCAGGAAAATTTTCGGTTTAAAAATAGTGGTGACAATATAATTCACAGCATGTAAAATTTTTAGAAACGCTACAAGTCCAGTATACAGCTTATTACATATTTTTTAAATTTATATATATATATATCTGTATGTACCATATTAGTGAATAACTTATAATTTCTGAATAAATATAACAAAAACTTGTTAAATGAAAACTTGTAATTTGCAGAAAAACTTTAATTAAAACAGTATTATTTTGTGATTACTCATTCCACTTTTTATTAGAATTCCTTAAATTTGATAGTATTTTTAATTGTGAATTTAAATGATTTGAACGGATGAGAGTTCCGACTATTTCTGCCATCATTATTTCCATACGGATTTTCTTATTGATTATATTATTCGTGATTAATTGGAGAGAAGAAATACAAATCAAGTAGTTGTAAATACAGAACGCCGTTCTTATTTTATAGAAACGATTTTATAATTTACTTTTCTATTTTGCAGTTTGAGATAAAAGTTTACAACTTTAACATATTCGTCTGCTACTTTTATCTTTTATTTGGAATGTAAAAGATTTTTTTTTTTGAAAATGGCTCCTAAAATTGATAGATGGCTAGAAGGTTACGTAACTGCACTTTCTGAGAAGTATTTGTATAACCAAATTGTAAATCGGTATAAAACGTAGATGTTAAAATAATAATGAAAGCATATAGCCTCAGAACTTCATCCTAAGACAGTTCGGATGCAGGTAAATAACAAGAAAGTGAAGTCTTTAATCCTAAAAGAAAATTCACCGACTCGAATATCCATTGCATCGAAACTAGAAATGCCTTTTGGCACTGTAAGTAAAATCATTTATAACAATTTGAATTTAAAAAAGATGTTTCAATCTAAATTTCATCTGCTTTTGCCAAAGCAAAAAACAATTTTAGAAAATTGTATGAAGAACACCTAGCTACTAAAAAATGGAAATTTGTAATAACACTCGATGAAGCTTGGGCATATGTAAAGGACTGTATTAAAAAAAAGACCAATTTTCTATTGCTCAACTGACGGGAATGACCGTACTAAATGGCTTCGTTAGCGTACAGAAAATTTCCCAAAGTTGCAGGATTTTGTTATAACAGAAAAAAGAAAAAAATCTCAAATAAAGCCAAACGTAATTTACTCTACTATCATCAGAATATTTGAGAACCAATTTTTGAAGAAAAAATTAAAGCTTTATAAGAAATGCCATTGATAAAGTTAAACTTCATATAGACAAAGTCTTAAGTCACGCATCTAAATCAACTGTCGCTTATTTAGCAAAGAAAGAAACAGAAACAAAAATAAAATGTAATTCATTTAATGAAATACCTGTAAAGTCACATGATACTTCCCCAGTGGACATTTGAGCTTTTGGTTTATTAAAACGAGTCTTATAAAAATGGCATTCAAGAACATTAAACAAACTTTGGAAAACGATACAAGAGGAATGGGATACAGCTGACAGGACAGTAGGTAAAAAAAATACTTTCATGAAAAATTCAATCTAGAGCTATTTTCAAGAACCATGGCAATCGGATAGAAGACAATTGACACAAAAATACGACATTTATACATAAAACGCAACTACTAAAATCATTTCCATAAAGTATGAACGGCCTTTTGTAAACAAAGATGTTCAATTTTAATATTTTTTGATTTGTCATATTTAGGGAAAGTAATATGAGAAGATAAGAAGAAAATAAAAAATATTTCCTTTTTTAATCATATTAAATGAAAATGTAAATTTGCAACATGTATTTATAACATTTACCATTTCAAATATTGTTTCAAAATTTAATCTATTATTTTCCTTTCACAAAGTTTCAATTTGATATATTTAAGTGACCCATAACAGCAATCGAAAAACAAATTTACAGAACAATTTTAAAAGAGTTAACTTCTGTTGTTATTATCGTACTGAATGAAGAGTAAAAAAAAATCTGTAAAATTTCTGAACGAAAGGAAATGTGTCAGGTTATAAAAATGAAATGCTTGAAATTTTCAATTTGGACCAATAAAATTAAATTGCTTAGTATTTCTTTTTAAAATATTCCCAATGAAATTCATTCAAGATGTAAGTACATTATCCATTGTACTTTAATAGCAAAATTTATTTTTAATTCGGAATGTTGTCACAAAAGAACATTTCAATGTTGAGAATTCGGCATTACTAAAACTTTCTCTGGGGATTCAAGAAGCGAGAGTTTTTAAAATACTTCTTCCTTTCTTTTCAATTAATGAATACTTAAAAAAAAAAATAAAAAAAAAAAAAAGAAGAGAAACAGTTAATAAATATGTTCAGACTTATTTACGTATGAAAATTTGTTTAAGTTTAAAGTTATATGAGTAAAACTGTTATATTAAATTACACCTATTAAAGTTATATAAAAAAAAATTGCATTTATTGATAACTATTGATTTATGAAAAGACTATAATTGAAACAAACTTGTATATTGTGGCCAATACAAACTTTTTTTTTTTAAAATATGTATTTATGCATTTTATTTTTCCCAAACAAATTGATTTAATTTAGAATCAAAATTATTTTCTTTGGAGAGTAAAGATATTTTTTGTATTAGTAAACACCTTAACCACACACAACCTTAAACGTCGAAAGAAAGTCTATTTTGTGCGTTTCTGAGGTATTTTACAAAATGTATTTTTATTTAATATATGTACTTTTTTCTTTTTTCTTTATTTTATGAAAAGAAAAATCCATACATATTTTTTGAATCATTACTGATAAATTGCTCAATGACATTTTAATATAGAATTTGACGTTATCTTTTAAAAAATACTCATACTGAAAATTTTAAATATTAAGAATTCTACTTTTCTCTAGGAGGGAAATCATCGCTCTTACACATACAAAAAAAAAAAAAAAAAAAAAAAAAAAAAAAAACTATCTATCTGTATATATATCTTGGCTGCCTATTACTATTAGATTATATATGTATAATTCTTACAATGATTATTTAAAAATAAACATTATTGTGTATATTTATTTGAAAATTTAACCTCTGTCATAGACAATAGGGTGGTGCGAAAAAATTCAAATTTCGATTTTCGATTCGTAATACCGCGGAAAAGTTGTCTGTGGCCATTGTAAAAAAAATGTTAAAAAAAGTTTTGAAATCGCATAATATCTTCCGATCGCGCATGCGCGTCGAATTTATAAAAATTGACGATTTTCAAGGTTTTTTCGTATTAAAACAAAAATTAACTTCTGCAATGTTTCGATTCGTAATAGCGCGGAAAAGTTGCTTATGGCCATTGTAAATAAAACAAAAAAAGAAAATTTGAAATCGCATAATATCTTCCGATCGCGCATGCGCGTCGAATTTACGAAAATTGACGATTTTTAAGGTTTTTTCGAGTAAAAACAAAAATTAACTCCTGCAATATTTTGATATATTATAATAAATAAACAATAGAAATAGATGCAAAATTAATAAATTATATAATAATTAATAAATTAACAATATTCATTTTTTCAAAAAAAAAATTAATATAACAAATACTTACATTAATACTTCCTGTAGTAAATGTTCTGTAAATTATAAAATTGCGACAATCCAGTCACCAACCTTGTCATTTCAAACTGTCTTTTTCACGGATAGAAACTTTTAATCTTCCGATTGCGCATGCGCGTCGAAACACCTGGCACGAAACACCTGGCAGTATGTCGCAACATCGCTAGTATCGATATAAGGAAAACCAGTATTGAAATATTAGGCTCACGCATTCAGTCGCTTAAAAGTGCTCTGCGTGATAAGTTGTGTATTTGCCTCTGTTGTCAGTTGTTTGTTTTAGTGCTGTATTTATGATGTTAATATGGATCCGTCACCATCATCATCCAGAAAAATTACTAAAAAGGGCTTTTATTGTCCTTTTTTCGGGCATCCGAGAGATTTGCCGCCAAATGAACTCCCTACATACGAGGATGTGATTCGTTGTTGCTTTGAGGGGAGAATGAAGTTAGCAGCAGCGTGTAACAACATAAAAGTGAGCTTTTCCACAGTAAGCGTTTTGGTAGCAAAAAAAGTCAATGCTCTATTTAAAAAGGCATCCATCCCTACAGTTTCCGAAAAAATAATTGTTCAGCTGATTAATGCGTACCACGACAAATACTACAAACTGAGGAGATCGTACGTTCGTGATAAGGACAAAAGAAATTTCAAACAAAAGATTGATGACTTTAAGAGCGATGCAACTAAGCTGTTTGATATTTCAACTTGTAAATGTGTAATGAGTGTGAACTGCACTTGTCAGAAGAATCCAGATCGGTGTGAGTGTCCCATTTCAATAAACTGTACATGTGAAAAGTAAAAAAAAGATTCCAGTTATTGAGTAACGGTTCATCTGTCTTCAAAGAATGCACAGATTGGGAAAAATCGGCACGATAGACAAAACGGAGACCAAAAAATTAGAAAATAGGATTAAAAGGAAATTATGCCAATCCCCAAAATGTGATACTTCAAAACAAGTTTCTGTACAACCAATCCATATCGAAAGTGATTCTTTAGAAGACATGAGCATGCAGCGAAATGTTTCTGAGGATGAAATAAATGATAGTGGATCTGAATATAAGCCACACAGCTCTGAAAAAAAAGCAACTCCATGGCAAATGAGAATAAAGGTACAACCAACAGCGTTACATAGCGATCGGTACGGAGTATCGGAAAGAGCAACTGCTGCTATTGCATCAAGCGTGCTTGAGGACATTGGCATTATAACTGAAAGGGATTCTTCCCAAGTTATTGATCGATATAAAATTCGAAGGGATAAAAGTTGCAATAGAACTGAACTCCAAAACAAAAATCAAAAAGCCATAGAGTAGCTTCATGGTCTTTATTTCGATGGGAGAAAATATGACACTTTAGTCATAGAAGAGATGGAAAAAAAGTTTAGAAGGACAGTAAAGGAAGATCATTATTCCATAATTAAAGAGCCTGGCTCTACATATGTTGGTCATGTCTCCCCTTGTTCCGGATCAGCTAAAGACATCGCATATAGCATGCTGTCCTTTCTGGAGAAAAAGAATTTTCACTGGAAGATCTAAGCATTGTTGGATGCGATGGTACTAACGTCAATACTGGGTGTAAAAATGGAGTGATTCGCCTAATAGAAATTTATATTGGACGCCCATTGCAAAGGTCCATCTGTTTGCTGCATTTTATCGAGCTGCCATTCCGTCACCTGTTTCAGCATGTAGATGGAGCAACTACGGGACCTAATTCATTTCGTGGGCAAATTGGACAGCAACTTATCAAATGCGAAACACTGCCAGTGGTAGGTTTTCAACGAATCTATTGTACAACCCCAGAATTAGATCGAGATATATTGAGCAAAGATCAAAAATGTTTTCTGGATATTTGCCTTGCATTAAAAATAGGCAATTGTCCAAATGATTTGTCTCATTGTAATCCTGGTCCTATTTCACATTCCAGGTGGCTTACAGCAGCCAGCAGGGCCCTTAGACTTTATGTTAGTACAGAAAGTCCGTCAGATGAGCTAAAAGTCTTAGTTAATTTCATTATGAAAACATACATGCCCGTCTGGTTCGAAATTAAAGTAGGCAAGACTTTTACAGATGGTCCTATTCATCTTTACAGATCCATTGAAACTTTTCGTTATTTGCCTGATAACCTGAAGCAAGTTGTTGACCCCGTGATCGAAAGAAATGAGTTCTTTGTACACAGTGAAAATTTATTGTTCGCTCTGATTTTCGACAAGAGGACACATATAAGGTAGCTTGGCCTGAGAAGATTTCTAAAAGGTAGAGAACGTGTTTCGAAAGGGAAAACAGTCAGAAATTTTGTACCTCCAAAATTGAACTTCAACGCAACTGTATACACAGAACTCATTGATTGGAACTCAGTAAAATTATCTCCTCCACCTCTACTTCGAAACATATCCAACGATGAAAAAAATATTTCATACAATCTGGTGAAGTACCAAACTGGGATGTAAAGAACTTTCCCTGCCCCACGCAGTCTGTGGAAAGATGTGTGAAACTGGTATCAGAAGCATGAATGAAAGTCTGTGGATATGAGTCAAGGGATGGCTACATTAAAACAACGCTTGAATCCCGATCTATCATGCCTGAGTTTTCACAAAAATCACGCTACAAAGCTTCTATCCGTGAAAAAGGCAGTTTGAAATGACAAGGTTGGTGACTGGATTGTCGCAGTTTTATGATTTACAGAACATATACTACAGGAAGTATTAATGTAAGCATTTGTTATATTAAATTTTTTGCAAAAATGAATATTGTTTAATTTATTAATTATAATATAATTTATTAATTTTGCATCTATTTCTATTGTTTATTTATTATAATATATCAAAATATTGCAGGAGCTAATTTTTGTTTTAACTCGAAAAAAACCTTAAAAATCGTCAATTTTCGTAAATTTGACCAGTATGCGCGATCGGAAGATATTATGCGATTTAAAATTTTCTTTTTTTGTTTTGTTTACAATGGCCATAAGCAACTTTTCCGAGCTATTACGAATCGAAACATTGCAGGAGTTAATTTTTGTTTTAATACGAAAAAACCTTGAAAATCGTCAATTTTTGTAAATTCGACGCGCATGCGTGATCGGAAGATATTATGTGATTTCAAAACTTTTTTTAAAATTATTTTTACAATGACCACAGACAACTTTTCCGCGGTATTACGAATCGAAAATCGAAATTTGAATTTTTTCGCACCACCCTAATAGACAATATTGTGATATTGAGGAAATACAGCGTCCCGTGTTGAGCTATATGCATAAAATATTATAGACAACAGTTATGTCATGGTGCAACTAACTATAAAATTTCATGAAATTATATGTATTATTTCTTGATCTATAGCTGGCACTTGATCTAGAGCGAGGCTCCTACATACCCATTTTTTTTTTCCCAGTTGACTATCTCTATTACAAGTAATTCTTTTAAATTTCACAATGATTATTAAAAAATAATTATCTTTATGCACATTTATACGAAATTTTGTCCCATACCACCATGTTAAAAATTTAGAAAAAGCGGGATGACAGCGCAAGCGGTTTTTGCCAAAAGTTGATAGGCGCTAATTTATATCAAGGTGTAGTTACATACCAATTTGAATGAAATTCTGTGCAGTAGTACCTGAGATACAGTTGCTACAAAATTTTGTCATGCACGCACACACACACAGACAGACAGACAGACCGGCATTTTCTAAAAATGGTCAAATCGTGTTCTTCAGATCTCAAAAGGTGTAATCCATCAAAAACCCAAGGTCAAAAATTTTAACGAATCCCATACTTCTATTGAGTATAGAAGAAAGTAATAGATATATATCGTCTTCATCTAGAACGAATAAGAAGTCGAAGAAGAAGAATATGTAGATTTCTGAACAATGCGTATAAGGCATGCCAATAAGCTGAATAGACGAAATGACATATGATTTCTAGTCTATACATTTCTAGATGGTGAAACAATGTTATGAAAATTATGAATCCTTTGTATTGCAGAAAATTTTCGCTTGAATTTCTAGAATTTGGTCATAAACCTAGATTATAGTTACTAAAACTCGCCTCTTGTCTTCGCGTTTATTTTCAGAGATTTTTAAATGGGTTTGACCTTGATAATACAGACAAAAAATAAGCGTTTCTAGAACTTGCTTTCAAAAGAGACTAGAATTTATTAGGAGGACATGGAACAATTTTTACTGGAGCCGCAATTTAGATTCTAGATGTCAGTTACAGAGTTTTTTTTTCTCCATGAAGGTTTCTCAAGATCAAATTATACCTACATAATAAAAATGCATTGGTAGGACTGGCATTAAAAAGTAATAAGTTAAAAAACATTGAATAAACACGATAAAAAGCAAAAAAATCTCTCAACAATTGTTTCGATCGAAACAAAATACATTTTATTTTGAATCAAAATTATTTCTGCAAGGCTTATTTTTCTTTTTTTATTTTGTGTGTATGTGTGTGTGTGATGTTTATTTAATGTTTATAACTTAAATCTATGTTGTTTAAAGTTTTAAAGTAAATTTTACATAATACAGGGTAAGAATGGTAAAACTTCAAAAAAAATTTTCATTTTGTATCAAAAAAAAATTTACTATGAAAAAATCGAACTAAGCCTATATTTTAAATAAAAAGATTAAAATTATTATTCTAAAATAATAAAATAAATATTTATTAAAAATTTCTGTTAACATTTTTAAACTTAAGAAATGTCTTATGACTGCTTATTTTCACAAGGAAATAAATGTGGTGTTAAAAATGTATGTTATACATAATTTTTAAATTGATGAACTCATTTTAAAAAAGTTATTTAGTTAACATTCCTTACGTTCAGATTATTAATTGTGCACTTTGGAAAAATTCGAATTGTGATAATTAATAATGCAATAGAGTTTTCTTTTTTTCTGTTAAAACTTCACAGAAAATTATGTAAGTTGATGCTATGAGGTATTTTTTTATCTAAAATTTAATAGTTTCTGAATACAATTTTCATTGTTTTACTTTCCCTTTTTGCAAGGAATTTGTAGACGGAAGCAATCTATCTATCTGTCAATATATATATATATATATATATATGTTAATGCTTTTAAATTATCTGCAAATTTTATAAAAATATAAGATTATACATACAACCATTGTTGGAAACTCTAAATAACACTGCTCTGCAAAAAAATTTCTCAACACCATTTTTGCAAATTTTTATGTAAAATGACCTCATGAATCCGAATATGACGCTCATTTTGCCCTATCGCTCCCGTTTTTTAGAAATGATCCCCTATTTTTATCACTTTTCAGTAATTTTGTGGCTATAAATTTGATTTTTACGGGGGGGGGGGGTGTAGGATTTTTCAAACTGTTAAAAGTCTTCTGGGTGGCTACAGAGTTGGAAAATTCTAAAACATGAACATTTGCGGCAAGGGAAAAATTTAGGGGGGATTTACCACTGAAATTAGGTATTACATTTATTAATTTTTTTTAATCTATTATTATTCTTATTTATTAAACATTATTATTATTATTATTTTGTTTTTCAGTGTTAAATTAATTCTTTTTCATTCACCAAATCAAATTCATGGCCATGAAATTACCGAACCGTGATAAAAATAGGGGGAGGGGGGTGGTGTCCGAAGAAAACGGTGAGTGATTGGGTAAAATGGGAGTAATATTCGGATTCAGGAGGTCATTTTACATAAGAATCATCAAGAATAGTATCAAGGCTCGAAAATAATAATAATAATAATAATAATTAAAATAAAAAATCACGAGGCTATATTTTCTAATCCACCTTCACACCGTTAACTACTTTTTTTGAACAATATTTTAACTCATCGCGTTGTGTTACACCATTAATTTACCCAGGTTCACCCAAAATCAAAATAGGATTTTTGTGCTATTAGCACCCTGGATAATTTACAGGGTTCTTCTACGAAGATTATTATTAAATATCATTCGAAATTTGAAGACAGTATATTTATAGCAGTCTCTATCCAAATTTAAACTCTAAAATTTAATATAATTCATTTCCTGATTTTACATAGTCTCCCATAAGAAAATAAACAAATTAGATAATATAAATATCCTAGATAATATATAATATCCTTACATAGTGTAAAGATGTCACAATTACATCATGATTACATGGTTACTCTGTAAATGGTTGGTGTTGTGTATGACTCCAGGCTGCAAAAATGTTTTTACATTAGACTGACTTCGCAAGTTATCAATGGAGTACAGAATAACATTGTTAAAAGTGCGCAATAACAAGTATTAAAAAAAAAAGAATACTATTTTGAATCGCTAAAAAGTTAAAAGCAAACTAGAATAATTAAAATATACAAAAGTACGAAAAAGGAAGTCACCAAGTGAGTTACATCAATCGTCGTTTGGGGTACCGGTCTTGAAACGAGTTATGCAGGGGTCAGGGTGGATGAATGAGCCGAACATGCGGTTTAGAATATCCTAAAATTAAAGATTTTAAAGAATATAACGTGTAAGTTGACGTGTGATGTTAGTAGTTATAATTTTAAAATAAATATTTATGGTTGTTAAAATTTTGCAACGAGTGCCACTCAAAGATACACTGTTTTCTCATAGAAATGTACCAGTATATTTCACTATCATTGCTCTTGGTTACACGTTAAAAGAAGAAAAAGAAAAGAAAAAAAAAACGTATAAACTGTATAATCTATAAATTGATGTTATGTTCGTAATTATTCTCTTGAAAGATAGTTTATGATTTTTATTACTCTCCGATGAGTTTCATTTGCTAATAGACTATACATTTCGCATACATATTCACCAATTTATTAAATAAGTAATACTGACGGTTTTGCGTCACTTTGCTTGCATAAATATTTTACAAATAAACAAAACAGCTAATTAAATATAATTTTTCCGTACTGTAACTAAAATTAATAATAACTTATCTGCTAGATAAATCTCATGCACAAAATTAAAAAGCAAAATAAAGATTGCTGAACTGGATTATGAGTTATTTTAAATAAATAAAGAAACTGCTGTTAAAATGATTGCAGATATAAAATATTTTCTATATTTAAATGCAAAAAAAAAAAAAAAAAAAAAAAAAAAATATTATAAAAATCTAAATATTCTTATTACAATCTAAATATCCTTATTATTAAAACCTAAATATTTTGTAAATAAAATTAAAATATCCTTTATAATTAAAATCTAAATATCCAAAGAAAATAAATTTAAATTTTCTTAAATGTATTTAAAAGTACAGATATATAGCATTTTACTTTATTATTTTTGTGATTATCGGATTTCTTTTTCTACTTAATTTTTTCTGTAATTGTATATTTCATCTTAATCGTAGTGTCAAATTTTCTCTTGAAACCTTTTGTCTGCGTGAAGAATATTATATGGTTGTGTTTATTCATGATAATTTTTGTTATCACGCATTTAAATATTTTCTTATTACTTTTGAAGTAATTTAAACAACATTTATTTCCTTAAAATTCTGGAAAAATTCAGAAGCTTTTTTTTTCTTTTTTTGGCATATATTCATTTTATACTGATGAAAAAATAATAATAATAATGTTTCATTTTTCTTAACTATCGCATAAAAATTTAATTCATCATTCAATATATATATATATATATGTGTGTGTGTGTGTGTGTGTGTGTGTGTGTGTGTGTGTGTGTGTGTGTGTGTGTGTGTGTTTCATTTTGTCATTTGGAAACTTCTCCTGGAAAAGTGATAGTTACATATTATAAAACGTGTTATATTGGTTTCTGTTCTTTATACCTTCATTAAAATGTGAAATATTCTTTTCCAGATGAAATAGATTATATTTTAGAATATATTTAAATTAAATATAGAATATAAATTTAGAAAGTTCCTATTTGAAAGCATTTCTTTGGAGTTGAGTTGCTGAATAAAGGTAATCAATGGAAATCCTGATAAGACGATTCATTGGATTTTAAGTCTGTAGAAAATTTAGATAAAAAGTTATAACTGCATTTTCATCAATTACAAAGAGCCTTTTCATTTAAACATGCAAAGAGATAAGCTTGAGAGTTAATACGTCGTTATCAAAATACGTATCGCATAATTTAGTTTCATAAGAGATTAAATTCATTTTAAAGAGCTTATTCAGATGGAACTGAATACATTTCCTAGAGCTTAAATGCATTTTTGCTTTTGAATTTTTAATTACCGGTAATTTAACAATTAATCTATGATGTTCTTTATTTAGTGCACAAGTTAGTTATTGAAAGCTAATCAATGCATTATTTAAACACGTGAAAAGAACCAACTTTAAAAAGAATCAAGTATTTAAAATTAGGATTATTGAGTTTAATTTTTATCACAGTAAATATTCAATTGCATCATGGAAAAAAATTTGTATCTTATGAGATAGGGCTAAGGATAAGTTTAAGATAAAATATAAGATAAGGTTAGCAATTAATGTATTATAAAGTGTCTTTATCATATCGTAAATTTATCATACATCAAAAGTCGTTCTTTTAAGATACATAAAAAAAAGGGGGGGGGGGGTATGTCTACACATATTTTATCGTTTTTGATTTGCTAGTTATATTTGCACTAAAATTTAAAAATTTCATGTCATTTCTATTAAATCCATGGTACTTTAAAGAATTCTAAAATAGTACATGTATAATCATATTAATAAATTATGTACGTTAAGGATATAGTTCAGCAATTTATCATGAACAGATCAAAATCATTAGTAATTTTATTAAGATAAAAAGCATTTTAGATATTTCTAATATCTTATCTTGTAGTATTTATACATTGAAAAATGCTGACATTAACCTTTAAACAACAACGTTTTATTTACCCGGATTAAATGATTTTTTTTTTTTTCAATTGTATAAAACTATAGTGTATTTCACTTACTTTTTGATACTTAAAAATAAACCACTGGATCTGCAAAAAATACCAACTTCCAGTTTACGATGGATTTAGATGTCTTGATTTAGTTCGAATACAAATTGACGTTTTTTAGAAATGCCTGACTTTAGTATGTGCTGTGTATAGTTTAAAAAATACACTTCCAGGAAGTAGTGCTTCTTTCCTGCAATTTCTCTCATTTAATGGAAGACTATGTCTTTGCGTCAATTGTGTATAAGTGCACGAATCTTGTCACGTAATTAGTTTATAAAAAAAACAAAAAAAAAAGAAATGTACGTGAAAACGGATACGATTTGACAGCACATACTGTTAAGAATGGTTTCTCAAAAAAGAGCATAATTGTCTCAAAATAGCTCCGAAACAATATATAATTAAACTTGAAAACCCATGTGCTCATTATTGAGTACATTGAAATGCTCAAAAATGGGGATATTTGGATTCTTAGTGGTCAACCTTATTTTTGAGCATGCCAATATACTCAAAAATGAGTACATGAGAATTTCAAATTTAAGAATATATTGTTTCGTAGTTATTTTGAGACAATTTTGCTCATTTTTGAGAAACCATTTTTAACAGTGTACCTGCCGAAAAGTGACGCTTTTATGCAGCAAATTAGCACCCGTTTATCACACGATATCTCAGAATATATGATATATAAATGAAATGTAAGTGGCATTGGAGATAGATACTGTGAAAGTGTTCACATATATTTGGTTAAATTTTAATTGAATTTTTAAATAAAATAAAATCTAATGATAAATTAATGCATTATTGCAATAAAAAAAATAATTAAATTTTAAGTGAGATATTATATTTACATAATTTGTTCTTAGGCATTTGGAGAAAGAATTATTTTTAAATGTCGTTAAAATTACACAATTTTAATTATACATACGACCTACACTATTTATTAACATAAAACAATAACACACATCATTCAGAAATCTAAATTGTATATGTTTTATATCTAAATCATAAATAAAATGTTTATCTTTTTAAATAGAAAAGTACTTTATTTAATGGGATAAAAATAAAATAAAAGAAATAATATCTAACGGAAATTCTGACATTAAACGTAATTATAAAAAAAAAGTGTTCTCAAATAGTCATAAAACAAGAAAACTCATTGTCAGAATTTATATTATTGCAACACCGGATATAATTTATTTTAAATTACCCAATATTAATGATTTCAGTTCATAACGGTCATTTTCTCTAGTCAAACTGTCGCTTGGCAGAATATTGGCGATTAAAGGGTTAATTCAATTATAAACCGTCATTACAAATTCAAAAAATTAACATTAGTTTATTATCTAAAACAAAGAACTGAAGTTGGCTTTCATTTTGGCGAAAATAAGACAAAGCAAACATATGACTTCCCTTCCGGGGGTTCTCCCCGTGCGATAAAAAAAAGCAGACCCACCAGTTTTTTGCTCTTTTCACGAGATTGTAAAGAGGTAGTTTTTTTTTGCTCTGCCCTCTCTCTCTCCCTTGATCACCGGAATTTCTGGGTTGATTGCGTTGCAAATAATTTTTATGTGTGAACTTGTATTTGTCTTCATGTGATTTCTTTAATAACGAACATCTAATAAAAAACTATGTAAAATTCTCAAGACTTTGATTATTTCATCTTTTCAACAACGTTTTATAGCAAACTTCACGGCCAATGGATAAGCTGCTTTCGTCTGTGGTGGATTTCACCTTCACAGATACCTGGTGCTCAAAACCAGTTTCCGAGAATGCATCGATGGAGAGAGAGGCCGACTGAATTATGTTATTTTGTTTTCTCTGAACTCTCGAACTTTTTAGAAAGAGGCCGATTGGATTCTAATTAAAAACCTGCAAGTTAATATTCCGGGCCGGATTCTCATATGCGAACATTTTAAACAAGAAAAAAAATCGAGAAGATCGTCCTGGAATCAGTGACATTTTTTTTTTTTTTTTTTTTTTGCATATCTCGGAGCTGTCGGCTATGCTAAACAAGAACTTTCCATTATATACATGTTCCTGCGCTGAGCCTGATATATTCAGCCTGCTGCAAAGCTCATTGAGATGTCGCTGGCATTATGTATTATTCCGTCCTGAGAATACTAACATTAGTCCTTCACTGGCTTCAAATACAATTCCTGCGCCGAGAAAGAAGATGATGAGAATCTGCCATTCTAGCAAATCAGTTCGCCTTTCCAGACAACTATTATTGTTATCTGCTCGACTGCCGGCTTCAAAGTTTAGTGATGGTGCATTTCATCTTATAATACTGGATGCTCAATAAGAATGAAAATTAGGGAAATTTTTTATGTACGGCGTATGAAAGATTTTATAAAAGGTCTTCTCAGGGATTTAAACGCACTCATACAGGAGAAAAGCCGTATAGGTGTGAAAGTTGTGTGTAAAGTGTTGTGCTAATTTAAAATTTTTGTGCAAGACGCATGAAATATTTAAACGCGCTCATACAGAAAAAAAAACCAGACGTGAGTGAATTCTTCGTGTAAAATGGTTATTTAAAATTTTTTTAGTGATTTCATACAAAAAAAAGCCATGCACGTATCAAATAAATTTTCTTCATAACTTTTATTATAAAAAAAGCAGTTAATTGCGATAAAATCGTAGTCCTCGAACTATTGATAAACAATATAAACATAACTGCTCAGGTAATTTTTTTAATAAATATATTTTTGAAAAGTGAAGTGATAATAAAACATCGTATCCAAAAGAGAAACAGTAAGTAATTTTTGTTTTGAAAGTTACATAATTTGGAGGATATGATAAAATATTTATTGAATAAATGACTATTTATAAGGCAATTTCAATTTTAATGATATTTCATATTTTTAACTGCATAGTACTTTATATATATATATTTTTTAATATACATTTAGCTAAGTACTTTTGCTAATAAATTATTTTGGGTCTATATATATATTTAAAAAAAAAAAAAAAAAAAAAAAAAGAGATAATAATAATAATAATAATAATAATTAGAAATTAAAATAGATGGGTCAAAGGTGCTTAGTATGTTTGAAACTTCATTTATTCATATTTATTTTCGCATAATCACAATTTTTTTTCATTTATAGTGCATAATTATCACTGCATTTTTACACAAATATTTGTTTTATAATTGATTGCATG
This sequence comes from Salticus scenicus, assembly GCA_963930645.1. Lineage (NCBI taxonomy): Eukaryota > Metazoa > Arthropoda > Arachnida > Araneae > Salticidae > Salticus > Salticus scenicus. The sequence continues at coordinate 298,843,292 of OZ005654.1, forward strand.
AACACAAATATTTATTTTATTATTGCATATATATAGAGAGACAGACTAAGTATTTTTGCTGAAATTGTCATGCAATATTGTTTTTATGAAAGGTTTCATAAAAACAAATAAATAAATAAATAAATCAAAGCAGCAGAAATGCTTGGTACAAATTCTAACATTTTTCATTCATAATATTGGTTGAATATTTTATTTTAAATACATTTTATTTAATTTCACAATATTTTTATTTTTACACAATATTTATCATATGTATGCTCATCTATTTTTCTTTTTGGATAATAATATATGGGCATATAAAACTAAGTATTCTTGTTTTAAAAGTGGCATACAATAGTATAAGATTATATGCCAAAGTAATTAATAAATGAATAGATTAAAAAAAAAAAAAAAAAAAAACAAGAATGCTTGGTATTAACAATTTTTATTTTGTGTCACATAAAATATTTATTATATAGTTTATTTACAATATTTTAAGTTGGTTAGACAAAATTATTAATTATGGCGAAAGCCAAGAATGTCAACATTCAGTTGATGAATTTTGATGGGGAACCATCTTTAGTAGATTTTTTCTTCGACCAAGTGTCCACCTACGCAAAAATAAATCGGTTATCATCTGAAGAAGCTGTAGCGGTAATGAAGGGAAAGTTGTCTGGGGCGGCATTAAAATATTTAACACAATCTCCTCAATTGTACAAATCAAATGATTTAGACTTTCTTAAGGAGGAATTTAAAACATTCTTTACTCCTATGAGTTCTACTCAAGCTCTAATCGAATTTAATAATCTAAATTTGCTCCCTCAGGAATCCATAAAAAATTTTTCTCATAGGTTAAGCATGCTAGCAAACATTATTTACAATAAAATTACGGATGATAACGTACTAGATAATATCAAATTTACAAGGTTTATTTCCTCTATACCATCTAACATACGCATAAAAATCATGGAAGAGGGAATATCGGATTATAAGTTGGCTGTAAATCGCGCTCAAAAATTACAAGAGATTAACATGAATGAAAGTATTCTGCTCAAACAAAATGATAGTGTATTTGTCAACACTTTATCGGAAAAATTAATTGAACTAACGGAGAAAGTTAATGCTTTGTCTTTTGGACAAAAAGATAAAAAAGAGGAGGTAAACAACTTATCAGATTCGCAAAATGACCATGTTGGAAGAAGTCGACACAGTGATTACAGACAAAATTTTAGATCACATAAAGTAAAGGGACCACAAAAGAAAGAGTGTTATAATGGTGTGATTTGTCAGCTGTGTAAACGTAAAGGGCATGTAGCTAATAGATGTTATAAATGGCAAAGAAGCCAAACCCAAAACAATAATTTTTCCAGGGGTAGATTTTTTAAGAGAAATGACAACAACAGAAATCACAATAATTTAAACTAGACTCGAGATGTAGAGTGGCTGATGGCCTTGCATCTCAATCACACCCGAAGACATCAGCACCTAATCCTAGTTTTGGTTTGTCAAATCTGAGTGGTATTGCAAAATTATCTAGTATAAGAAAAGTAAATTCAATTGCCTCACAAACTGTAAATAAAATAAATATTGCTGATAACAAGTCTACACTAACTACAGAAATTCAAAATGAATATATTTTTAATGTAAATAAAATTTCACCTACACTACCGTTAATTGAAATTAACTTAGCTAAAAATGCTGTCACCGGATTAATCGATACAGGGAGTTCGATATCATTGCTTTCTGAAAGTACTTTTAAATCTTTAAAAGAGAAATTAACTTATAAACACTTGTCTTCACCAGTAACGATTAAGACTGTAAATTCAAACGTACGATTCTCCTCATGTATTCAAACTTCTTTCAAAATAAATAACACATTTTCCTCACAGAAATTTTGCATTGTTGACATTCCTAATGATTCAACGTTTCAAGCCATACTTGGATGGGACTTTATTCAACAAAATAATGTAATAATAGACATGTATAAAAACAATATCAAAGTTAAAGATATAATTATTCCCATTACAAATACACTTGTAGAAGATGAAAAATTAAACAATTGTAGTGTTGCGAAAAATACTGAAACTCAAAAAAAAAATCAAAATCCTCCCCAAAAATGTAAACAAATGACAGTTAGGACTTCTCAGAAAATATTTTTAGAACCTGAAGAGGAAACATTTATACATGTAAATACAATTTTTTTGTCTGACAGGGACTCTTTGTTTGAAAATACAGAAAATAATGCAAATATATTGTGTCTAGATTCAGTGATAAATTGTAGTACTTCAAAAATGCTGGATAATGATAATAATTGTAATAGAGGCCAATTTCAAATTTATGTTAAAAATCTAACTAAAGAAAGTATACACATAAATAAAGTTACAAAAATGGGCACCCTAACAGAAATTGATGAAATTATTCCGCAGGAAGCAGAAATTGATAAAAACAGTAAAATTGTTACTGATTCAACTACACAAATTTTGAATTACATTCAAGCTTCTGATGAAATATTAAATTTAAGAAGAAAGGAACTCTCTCCTTTGGATTTTGATGTCAAACATCTCCAAGGAGACCAAGAAAAGAAATTCAAGAAAATTTTGTTAACAAATTTTGCAGCCTTTTCTAAATCTATGAAAATTTTAGGGCATACAGACAAGGTTATACCAAATTTAAAATTCATCACTGAGTTCCCAATTAAAACATTACCCTTTCCAATACCACAATCATTACAACAAGAAGCTAAAAGTCAAATAAATCAACTTGTAGAAGCTGGAATTATTGAAAGAAATTGTTCAGAATAGGCTTGCCCCATTCTTTTAGTTAAAAAAAAAAACTTGACGCAGAAGGTAAACAAAAATATAGAATTGCAATGGACCTTAGAATGCTTAATTCAATAATTCAGGGATCTTCATACCCTTTGCCCAAAATACAAACAATTATTGCTGACTTATCAGCCTACAAGTACTTCACATGTTTAGATTTTCAACAAGCTTACCACCAGATTGCACTTCCTGAAGATTTATAAGATAAATTAACATTTACTTCTATGTTTGGTAGTTTTAAATACAAAAGACTATGTTTTGGATTAAAAAATGCTGCTTCTCAATATCAAGCTTTAATGGACACAATTATTGATGAAATTGATTTAGAGGGAATACATGCCTATCAAGATGACCTCATTTTTGGCTCGAATAGCTTTGAGGAAACATGCACTAAATTAAATAGAATCTTAGAAATTTTGATGAAGTACAACTTAACCCTTGCACCTAATAAGTGCACTTTTCACAAAACTGGTGTAAATTATCTTGGATTCCATATTCAAAATCATTGTATTTCCCCAATACAATCAAATATTGTAAAAATTAATTCTTTTCCTACACCGTCAACTAAAAGGCATTTAAAAAAATTTATTGGTGTGTTAACATTTTATAAATCCCTTGTACCCAACTTTTCTAAACTAATACAACCTTTAATTGATCTGACTAAACCAAAATTAAAATTTCATTGGACTACTGAACATCAAAAGATTTTTAACAAAATTCAAAAAATTTTCTTTGAATCACCAGTGGTCAGACTACCGGATTGGGATAAAGATTTCTACCTTAATACAGAGGCTTCAAATATTTCAATTGCTGGGGTACTAATGCAGAAACATGATAATAAATTACTTCCAATAGCCTTCTTTTCTAAATCATTGAAGCCATCTGAAAAACGCTACCCTGCACTAAAATTGGAATTAATGGCTATCTACAAATCAATAATTGCATTTAAATACTATTTGTACAACAGAAAATTCACAATTTTATCTGACAGTTCTCCATTAAAAAGATACAAAAAAACAACTAATCCTACAGACCTTACCACTAAGTGGTTAATGGAAATTTCAGAATATTCTTTTGATTTTGAACACATTCCTGGTTCATCAAATATTTTAGCAGATTATTTTTCGAGATGTGACTTCACTCACAATCAACAAGATTTGAACTCTAATCCTGAATTAATTTTTGATAACCAACCTCTACCTATAGTACATGATAATAGTAATGTTGTTAATCACTTTGCTGATAAAAACTGTAATAAAATCAAACAACAATACAATAATTGCTTAATTTCTGGAGATTCGAATAATAAAGACCCACTTTTAGAAATATCTAATAATACTTTTGTAAATGAACAAATAAAGGATCCTGTATTGTCAAAAATTTACACAGAAATTCTAAAGAAAGGTTTTCCAAGAAAATACCCAAACTATTTTATTCATCCAGACACAGAGGTACTAATGTATAAAAAGCAATGTCCCAATAGCTCAACATTCTCATATCTTATTGTTGTTCCTAATTCACTAAAACCTAAGACATTAACAATTTCACATTTGTCTCATTTTGGATTAAATAAAACTTATAATTTTCTGTCAAACAAATACTTTTGGAAAGGAATGTACACAGATACTTTAAACTATGTCGCTTCATGTACACGATGCCTACAGGCTAAACATCATAACACTCTTCCAGCTCCATTACAACCTACATACACACCCACACATCCTGGACATACTATTAGTGTTGATTTAGTAGGACCATTTAATAATGGTCACTCAGTACTCACAGTGTTGGACATTTTCTCACGCCATATGGAACTTTATCCATTAAAGGATACATCAGCAGAAAAAATAGTTAAATGTTTGTTTAGTTATATTACCACCTTTGGTAGACCTTCAGTTATCCTCTCGGATCTTGGTCCTCAATTTACATCCAGTGTTTACAACACTTTTAACAGTACTCTTGGTATAAAAATTACACATTCTTCTGTAGCACATCCACAGTCAAACGCATTGTCCGAAAGGATCAATAAATCCATTAAATATTCGGTAAACATTTTAATGTATGAAGGCCATACATTTGAAAACTCTTTATTTATACATAAATCATTGTATAATGGCTCTAAACATTCATCTACTTTGTACTCACCTAACTTATTACATTTTGGAAGAGAAATTTCATTAATTTTTGACACTTTTGAGCAACAGATGAATCAACCTTTTCTCGACAAGAATGTTGATACACATAAATTATTAGAAGATTTAAATAAAATTTACCTTAAAGCTTACTCTAACATAAAAGATAATCAAAATAAGAGATATCAACACTTTCACAGACATGCTAAATTAAGACCTGTTGCTGTACATGACATTGTTTATTTAAAATCCGTTGATAAGTTTAAACCAAAGTACACAGGACCTTTTATTGTTCTACAAAAACACTCACCGGTTTCATTTACAATTAAAAGACTACAGGCACCTGATAAATTGTCATTTAGAGTCCATATTGACAGACTTATTATTGCCCCACCTAGATACAGCCACTTACTTGATGAAGCAAGTCATAATAGAAATGCTAATTATAATTCAAGACAAAGCCACAATTATGATTTAAGAAACAGGAATTAAATTTTAATATCATATTATGTAATGCTTTACAAAAACTTGTGCATTATATGAAAAGGCCTTGATGCATGAGTTTCTTTTTATGTTTCTTTTTGTTATGTCATTCATTGTATGCAAGCAATTGGCTGGACCAATATATACTCTGCATTTTTTTCTTTTTCTCTTTCTTATTTTTTTTATTACAATGGATGACACAACACTATGTGAAATATTACATAATTTTTCTCTTTTCTAGTTCTTATTATTACTGTTTTCTTAACATCAAATTTAACAAAATTTATTATAGTTCAGTAAAGAAAAAAAAAAAAACTTGTTTAATAATATTTACATTTTGATAGATATTAATGTGTCATAAGGTTAACAGATGACTACAATACTGTTTGTTTACATACTATATGCATAAATTATCAATAAGTCAGAAACTTAAAGTTAAATCTCAAAATTTTAATATGTGGCAATTACCTTATTATTATTGTTATTATGCTATGTTATTTTTAAAATGCTTCATTGGGTTTAGTGAGTTGTTTTGATAGTCTTTATCTCATCACACTAAATTTTGATAGTACTAAGAATTTTGATTAAATATATTTTTTTTTTCATTTTCAATTTTACCTTCTATGTTAATGCTAACTCGTTCAAAATTTACCCGGGAGAGTAGCATTTCATTGTGATGAGACACCCCACACTTCTTTTGAAAATTGTTTAATACAATTCAATTGACATATATATACCCAGTTTTGCGAGGTGTCCCTACAGAAGTCTTTGACTTTGATGGGGGACGGAGGCCTGTCCGTAACAGGTCAGGTCTTTATACACGCCCTATCCCGCTAGGACAATGGCCATAAGCCAAAGTCGATATACTTGTTGCTACATACAAGATTAAGGGGAGATATTTTTTTTTGACTGTCCAATGGGCGTCGTTTTTGAATCTCTCCTGTGTGGAATTGCACGAACAAATTTTTTTTTTCACTTTTGTGATATTTTCTATTATTTGTATATACATTATTTTTTTTTTTCATTTTATGTTCATTTTTTTTTAATTACTTGTTCTCATGTGTAGTTATTTTTCTTTGTTTAACATTGATGTTATTTGACATGTTGCAGTATTAAATATGGCATGTTCAATATTCTTTACAATGTAGAAAGTAATATGTAATAACTTTAATCCATAACATCATCATTCCATGGATATATATATATGAGAACATTGTAGAGAAAAACTATTTTTACAAAAAAGTGAATAGTTATCACATTCAAAGCTTTCTTGACGAGATATATGTAGGGGAAATCTGGATCCAGACTCTGAACTCTAGGAAAATGTAGTGCCCACAATTATTGTCGAATGATAAAATCTTCGGAAAGCCATTGTGTTTCATGATGAGACAAATTTTTAATGAGCACATTTTATAGTAATAATTGACTGTTTCATTATATACAATTTTTGTTTTTGCTTATGCAGATTTCTTATATATATATTTAAAAAAAAAATTAATGACAATTTTCATTATGTTTATATGACATACTAGGGAGTGAGAGAGATTTTTATTTTTTTTTTATTTTTCTGGGTCGCCGGGAGAAATATGTGAAGGTGTTCACATATATTTGGTTAAATTTTAATTGAATTTTTAAATAAAATAAAATCTAATGATAAATTAATGCATTATTGCAATGAAAAAAATAATTAAATTTTAAGTGAGATATTATATTTACATAATTTGTTCTTAGGCATTTGGAGAAAGAATTATTTTTAAATGTCGTTAAAATTACACAATTTTAATTATACATACGACCTACACTATTTATTAACATAAAACAATAACACACATCATTCAGAAATCTAAATTGTATATGTTTTATATCTAAATCATAAATAAAATGTTTATCTTTTTAAATAGAAAAGTACTTTATTTTATGGGATAAAAATAAAATAAAAGAAATAATATCTATCGGAAATTCTGACATTAAACGTAATTATAAAAAAAAGTGTTCTCAAATAGTCATAAAACAAGAAAACTCATTGTCTAAATTTATATTATTGCAACACCGGATATAATTTATTTTAAATTACCCAATATTAATGATTTCAGTTCATAACGGTCATTTTCTCTAGTCAAACTGTCACTTGGCAGGATATTGGCGATTAAAGGGTTAATACAATTATAAACCGTCATTACAAATTCAAAAAATTAACATTAGTTTATTATCTAAAACAAAGAACTGAAGTTGGCTTTCATTTTGGCGAAAATAAGACAAAGCAAACATATGACTTCCCTTCCGGGGGTTCTCCCCGTGCGATAAAAAAAAAGCAGACCCACCAGTTTTTTGCTCTTTTCACGAGATTGTAAAGAGGTAGTTTTTTTTTGCTCTGCCCTCTCTCTCTCCCTTGATCACCGGAATTTCTGGGTTGATTGCGTTGCAAATAATTTTTTATGTGTGAACTTGTATTTGTCTTCATGTGATTTCTTTAATAACGAACATCTAATAAAAAACTATGTAAAATTCTCAAGACTTTGATTATTTCATCTTTTCAACAACGTTTTATAGCAAACTTCACGGCCAATGGATAAGCTGCTTTCGTCTGTGGTGGATTTCTCCTTCACAGATACTATTAAAAATTGTGCAGATTCAACCTGAGTATATATCAAACGACAAATGATAATATGGTTAATCACTATCTTTGATTTCTCAGATGGCTACAAATCAGCATCCAAAAGTTCAAATTCTACCAAAGTGCATGTATAAAAATTAATTTTCCAATAATTTTCCGAAAACAAAACAAAATAATAACAACAATAAATAATTCTCATTACGTGCATTTATACGAAATTATATCTTATATTTCCATATTAAAGTTTTTGAGAAAAAAAATAAATAAATAAATAAACTTTTTCGATACTATTTCGATACTGATTATTATCAATTTTCATTTCTTTTCTTTTTCTTTCTAAGAGAAGAAAGAAACTGAAAAAAAAATTTTGATGAACTTCCGACAAAAGCTGAATTTAGTTTAGTACGAAGGAATAATAGTTTTTTTTTTTTTTTTTTTTTTTCTTCAAATTATAACATAGCTTTCAAATTATTCAATTATATTTTTCAATAAATTTCCGATTTGATAAATGTCCAATTATCGTTAGAATGGTACCGTAAAAATCCATACATTGAGACTAATAGTCCTTCCTCTTTATAATACTAATAATACCAATAATAATAATAATAAATAAACATAATCAGATTTATATTTGCGTATGTTAATCGATAGATGGCGCTGTTACATAAAACATTAAAGAAGAAGAATTTTTTTTATGGGCACAGCGTACAAATTCCTTTTAAAATGCGGAAATTCTGTTATAAATACTCTTTTTCTTTGAAATGTAAAATTTTAACAGTATAGTGATTTATCAGATTTGATATTTTGAATTAAAATGTTTGGAAGAAATGAAATGATTTTATTCTCCAACAAATGTATGTAAAATGCTTAAAGAAAGAAACACACAATCAGTTTTTTAAATTAAATTTCATAGAAACAGAAACAAAAGCAATTAGTTAATACTGAAATATGTCAAACGAAACCAAGTTTCTAATATCCTAAAACTTTTGCTGACGAATGTTTCATAATTCCTCCTCTCAGTCTGTACTTTTCCCTTCTAAGAAAATTAAATTTCACAATATCTAAAAAAGACATATTACAAAAAGTTTTGAAAAGTTTCAATAAACTTCAAAATGCAAATGTCAAGGAAGAAATGTAGAGGGATAGTTTTTAATTTAATCTATACTAATATTGTTCTGATATATGATATTTGTATCATTTATATTTATACAAATGTTCGAGCAGTTTCTTTTAATTTAAAGAGATAAATTACACAATAATGCTTGTGATATTTTAAAATATAGATTGAGAATATTTTATGTTTTAACGTACTTGAACAAATTACTTTTCATGTTTACTCTTTATTTTAAGAGTTAAAGTACAATTTTGTAAATGTGATATTTATATATATATATATATATATATATAGTTATACATAACTTACACTTATTTGCAATAAATATCGACCATAATGGGAAAATATGATATATTAACAAAATCATTTTAATTTTTTAAAAATTTTCTAATAATAAAAATTACATTAAAAAAAGACAGAAATTTATTATGTTTTATTTAGGGAATGTGTAACCATCAAGTAAATAGTTTGGCTTTCTAAGAAATGATATGGGGAATTCGATACAGAAATAATTTAAATATATTGAAAAACATTAGAGATCTTATGAGAAAAAGAACATTTCCCAAGAATATCGATATACATTAATATGGAAAATTTGTATGCTAGAAAAGTTTTTATCGTATATTTTGAGTGCTAGTTTCATTCATAAAAATATGTGAGTGACTATTATTACTATTTCCCAAGGATATAAAATGTGTTATAAACGTTTTACCCTACATGTTATAATTAAAATTTTTTGCTGTAAAAAAAAAAAAAAAAAAAATCGGTATATCTACATGAGTATAAATATAGTAGCCTCTTAAAAAATTATACAGATAATTGGAAGAAACCACATAAGCATACATTTTAGATAAAACACATTTCATGCATTAGTTTTTATAGGGTGATCGAAACATTTTTACTTTTGTTTAATTTTTTACTGGTCCTGTTTCCCTCTTCAGGACAAAATATTTTCTGAAATTTATGAGATATAACACGTTCTTTATACCCCCAAATTTCTAAGATAATTCCTACAGAATTTTTCTATATATTTGTCAAAATATTTAAATTCGGAAGTAAACATCTTGTTATCGTTACTGCATTAAGGTGCCTGCCTACTGTCAGATATAATTTTTTTTTATTAATTGAAAAACTGATTATTTATTTGCATTATATAATATTAGTTAAAAATAGGGAATAAAATAAAAAAGTATGCAAATTTTAAAATATTTTAATATTTAGGCTCAAATTATACATAAAATGTGCGAAAAAAAAGCACTTTTTCAAAACATGATGAGTCAAATTTAAATAAATATATTTTTATTCTGTAAATTTTATTTAGATTATTGAAAGTTCCTTAAGGGAGTGAACTATTCTCAAAACTATAACCATGTTTTTTAATGTTTTAGAGAAGATAACATTTTACATGCTGGAAAAATCATGAATATACATGACAGTTCATAACTTCTATCGACAAAAATAAATAAATAAATAAATAACTAGATTCATTGCAGTAGTTCAAGACCTAAAATAACTCCTCTAGAGTATTTTGTCAAAGTTTCATAACGTTTCATTTATAAATTTTGGAGTTATGACGTTTACGATAAAGCAAAATGTTAATAATCTTATTTTCAGAAAAAGCAGAAAACATAATTAGAAATCAGATTTTACCTATCAAATAGAAAATAGTTTTAATGATTTCCTGATTTATTTCAAAGATTTTTAATTTCTTTTTTAAAATCATGTTATATGCAATAACAAATTTCGATGCTTATATTGAGTAAAACATTTATGTAAACAAACATTTACGGTCAATTTCTGTTTCAAAAACTTGCGAGTGACTAATATTAAAATGCCTGTAACTCAAGTTCTAAGCAAGATACAAACAAAATTCAAACTGATTTAGAAAACTAAAATGTCAGGCTTTAATGATAAATCAAAAATAGAAAGTCGGAGTTTTGACAGAAAATTGCATTTTTAAGCTAGGCAGGCACCTTAAGTGTTTGCGTCATGTTAATAACTGTGCATCCACTGAGTAACTTCAAACATTTATGATAAGCATTTTTGTTGAAAGTTTTAACGTGGCCAAGATCCCAAAAACTGCCTACTGGAATATTGTGACAAAGTTTTACTAATTGAGCGACTCGGTATATGTATATCAGACGAGAAGTAACCTCTCATATGAAAGTTTAATATTTTTCAAAGGTTTTGTGAATGATTAATAAACACTTGTGGTTGATTTTTTTAATTATTTGTTTGGTATCCAGCAATTATTCATCTTCGCTTGTTGGCATCGACGTTTACTATTGGCATTTTAAGCAAAAAAAAAAAAAAAAAAAAAAATCGAATCCTGTCGTGAACACTTTTCTGCATTTTTAAAACTAATTATACTTTTACCTATAAGACTGTGGTATCTGCATCAATTTGTTTCAGTTGTTCTATAAGACTATACATGAGATCCAATAACTACTATACAAAATTATTAGTGCAATTATTTCAATATATTTTTTAAATGCTCCATATTTCCATTATATTATATTTTGGATTATTTATTTCATTTTATTATTATTTTTTTAACTGTGACTTAATCTAAAAACACTAAAAATGTGATCATTGTAATAATTCTACATAATATTAAGCAAGTGGCTTTGCGAATCGTATTGGGTACGATCACTCCAAGAAATATGTTCTGAATTGCGATTTTATTTTGATAAAATGGATGTTATTCCATATCTGGTCGTATTAATTCATGAAACACAGCACATCATCCAACCGATGACTACGAAAATTGGTACACTTATTAATCAAAGCAAAATCTATCTAACGCAGTAATTTAAAAGTCAGTGTGATAATTCTTTCAAAATATATTTTAGAAAACCTCATTTTAACTTAAAGAAAAAAAAAAAGTTCATTTTTATTCCCCCACATAAAAGGAAATATATTTATTTTTATGGCAACTGTGACATTAAAAATATTCTGTTAAAACTAATGTCATATTATGCATAATGTATAAGTTCTGAATATTTAGTCTAATTCTGGTAGTTCTTTGTCAGTATTTTTTCTCTTGAATTACGTGGCTTCTTTTATAATTTTGTGTTAGCCCTTTTAGAGGCCGAAAAGTTTTTTTTTTTTTTTTTCAGTGGTTTTTGATATTTGCAGCGGTTTAGAATCCAGTTTAAACACTACATAGCCTAAATATACAAAAAAAGACCCCAGGAAGAAGATACTTTCTCGATTTTTTTCATTATTGCAATCCCCACGTTTATAATATATATTTTTTTCCACTTTTATGCTTTTGTTTTATAATATATGATCTTTTTATTCAAATATCAATGATATCTTTGCTGTCTGTATTCTTTGTTTCAATGGCGCATTGTTTCAATGGCGCATTTTAACAAACATGTTTGCAGATTGGAAGAAATAAAAAGTTTTTTGCATTTGTGCCGTCTGCAGGCCGACCCATTAAATTTCTAATTGATGGTTGTATAGATCCACTGATCGTTTATTCCTTATATCGCTTAAAAGACCTTCGTATCTGATAAACTCTGCAATTTGAGACACCAAGACATACGTGTATATGTTATTATATATGTCCGAAATGAAATCTTCTGATAGTTTCTTTCTTCCGTTGCTATTTGTTAATTTAACTTATTTTTTACAAGACTAATAGCTGATTTTAAATTACACTACCCAACTAACATTTGTAATGGAGTTATTGTATTCGTCAAAACAATTTTTATATCGACTTTTCACCTGATTTACATGTTTTAATGTCTGCTGAGTCCAAAAAAGGGCTTTTTAGCAGTTTGTCAGTTTCACTGTGTGTATATGTGCATGCTTGTGTTTGTTTGTGTGTGTTTGGGGGGGGGTCTTCTGATTATCATATCTCCAAATCAAATAATGATAGATTGACGAAATTTCAGAATTAAAACAGGTCTACTGTAGAGATTGTTTTTTCAACTTTTGGCAAAAATTGGAAGTTGTACAGTAGGTCTGTATATTAAAAACTGTATCTATGAAGTAAATCAAAATATTTAATAATTTTTATTAAATGAAGGCTACTGGAACACTATACTTATGATTTTTGGTTGGATCTCGTTTAGCTAAAATATTTGTTTTTCATTTGAGTTAGTTAACGGATTTTTATACAAAATTATCTTCTTACGGGCCTAAATTTCAAGGAATGTATGATGCTCGTCTTTTTATTAAAGTTAATTATATTCGTTCAGCGAGACTTTTCTTGCGATATTATATAGAAAAAAAAAATCATTTTAAACAAAAAGTGTATAATTTGCATTTAAAAGGTTTTTTTTTTTTTTTTTTTTTTTTTTTTCAATTATTTTAACAAATTATACTTAACAATTTTTAAAACATTTGCCATGAATATATATTTAAAATGACTATATGGTGGTGACCAAAGTTAGTCTTTTAATGTAAATTAAATCAAACATAAAATAGTTAAAGTAATTTTGAGTTAAAGCAATATTTTAATTTAATTATAACAGGTAACTGTAAAGTGCATCGAAATAGTAGCGTTAAATGATAATTGATCAAACTTTGTAGGCAAATATTATTTTCTAAAGATAAAATTCAAAGAACTATTGGAGACATGTTTAAAAAGAATATCTTGTTTGATAGAGTGAAAAAAATTTTAAACACTTCAAAGATATATATATAGGAAAATTTTTGAATATTCCGAAGAAAGATTCTTAATTACAACTTAAATTTTTGGAAAAAAAAAACATAACCGAAAGAAAAATTATTAGAAGGCATTTATTACAAATTCAAATTTGTATACGACGATGTGTGTGGGAAAACTTTCATGCTGTCTCTGGCTTAAAAAAAAAAAAAAAAAAAAAAAAAAAAATTCAATGCGGTAGCTCTGAAAATTTTATTTATAAAATCAACTTAAGGTATCAACAGTATTTATTAAAATTTTAAAAGAAGCTGTCTATTAAAGCAATTTCAAAGGGGTTCTTTTTCAATTTATATGGGTTCAACATTTTGTGTTTGTCTCACAAATCTGCATTACTTTTTAAGACTTTTGAAAAGTTTTAATGACTTAGAATTTCCTGTCTACACTCTAACTCCTGTAAATGTTTATGGTAAATATTCCTTGAAACTAATATATGTGTTTCAAGTTTACAATTGGTTGTTCCCTATCGATAATGGGATCAATACCACCACAGTTTTGTGTACAAGGACACCCGAGAGAACTCCAGAGCATCGCTTTCTCTGAGAGGAATTTCTGTAGAATATATTTAATAACTTTAATTTGCGCAAGTCACAGCAAAATTCCAATTTATTATTCATATACACAAAATAATCCCGGCCCAATATAATACATTTTTAATTCCGGCCCAATATAATACATGAGAATACCATATCGTTACTTTTTTTTTTAATACTAAATAAAATTTATTTCCAGCTGAGATGAATTATTACCGTTTGTGACAAATTTTGGACTATATTGAAACAGTTAATTAGACTAACCATAATATTTTCCTATATCAAATATGACAATAATTAGAGGTTTAGTTTATACAGTAACATAAAATAATATACAAGATACCTTCAAATTACCTTATAAAAAGATAGCCTTCTTCTTATCATAAATATGTTCTTAGTCTAGCATTTTTAATAAGTAATTGTATTCCACATTCTAGGAAAATCAGAGATTAAGAATGTCATATAATCTTGCATTTATTGGAATCCGCCTTCGGGAAAAATCGTTTTATGAAGAAATGATTAATTAAAGAGCTAATAATTTATAACCCGAGAAGAAAATGTTTAGGATAAGTATTCGAATATTTAGCTGGATAAAAAAAATATTTTTAGTAAAAAAATTCCTGAGGCAATAAATAGTTCAGAAATAATGAACAGCATTGGTATAATGACGAAAAAATTTCTTGATCAGTGGTATAGAAGCACAGTTTGCTGAAAATTAATATATCTATAAAATAACTTTTCTCTTTCCCAAAGGGCATATAATAAAAATAAATTTAAAAGGTATTTTCTACGTAATTTCATGTAATATTCCTCATTTTGTAGAAAACGTTTCGAGTATTTAATGATTTATTTTTTAATCATACAATGTTTAATCATTCATTATAGTTATCGATATAATTATTTAATCATTTATTATAATTATTTAATTATTTATCCAGAAAAAAAAGATGAAGATAAAATTAAATTGCCCTGTACAAATCGAAATATAAGAAATACATTCTGCAGTCGGCAGCAAAAGTATCCGAGCACTGGCAATAATCCCTGTCCAAAAAAAGTGCACTTAATACTGCTTTCCTAAATAAATCCTTTACGAATCATGTTCTTAATCAGTCAAGAACATGATTCGGCAAGGATTTATTTAACAAAACAGTACTAAGTGTACTTTTTGATATCGGAATTATTGGCTAGGGCTCGAATACATTTGCTGCTGACTGTATAGGAAACTTCGTGTTCTGAGCAAGAAATTTAAATGTGAATCCTCACTTTCTACGTGAATTATTGATTTGTGTTTGAATTTTGCCTGTAAACATTTAGTAGCTGGCACCAGTTAAAATATTGTTGTGTTTTGGATGAAAAAAATGTTTAATTTAGATAGACTATATTTTTTAATGAAATAAATTTTAAGTCTTACTGGTATTTCCTGCGTAAAGAATAACACACTTTTTTAAAACGCCAATTCGGGAAATACTCTGTCATGGTTTGGGCTGCATTTCCAGCTATTGATGCGACTGAAATTGCATTTATTGCTAAAAAAATAATTCAGTGTTATAGAAGGACATGCTACAGTCGGTAACAAAAGTATCCGAACACTAGCAAAAAATTCCTATATAAAAAATGTAGAGGTAATAGTGTTTTGATAAATAAATCTTTGTAGAATCGTGTGCTTAGACTGACTAAGAACATGATTCGACAAGGATTTATTTAACAAAACAGTATTAACTCTACTTTTTTTTATACAGGAATTTTTCCTAGTTTTCGGATACTTTTTTACTTTCTCTTACCCATAAGGTAGAGAAAGTATTGTTTTTGGCTCAAATTTTCGAACGCGAGATTTTGTTATATTTACACGTTTTGAGGTCCCCTGAATACGAAAATCATGTTTTTAGCAAATGGTCTGTGTGTGTGTGTGTGTGTGTGTCTGTGTGTGTGTCTGTCTGTTATCAGCATATCTCAAAAACAAATTATGGCAGAAAGTTCAAACTTGGTATTCTAAATGTGTATCATATAGGGATGCTACAGTAAGCTTTTCGTTAAGATCAAGCAAATGGTTCGTGTACAGGGACAATCAAGAGAATTCTAATACGTCTATGGGGGAAATTGCAGGAAAATAGAGTTTAACGTCTATAGACTGCACTAAACCAAATGAAACAAATATATAATTTTTGTAATAGAGACAGTTAACTAGGAAAATTTTTTTGTGTATGTAGGAGCCTCGCCTCCCCCCCTGGGGGAGGGGGAAGTCCCCCGTCGAGGGGAGTAAATTTTCATGATGGGTATCTTTCAAAAGAGCTCGAAAATACCTTTAAAACGAATGGTTGAACCATCGATCTGCGATAATTTACAACAAAGTTATCGATTTTTTTTTACTTTTAACGAAAAAAAAAAAAAAAGAAACAAGAAAAAAAATCGTACTTTTTTTTTTTAATATTGAGAATAAAATGGACTTTTTTGGATATTTTGTGTTAAACTACTTCTCTAATATGGAAATCGTCTGCCTTATCATAAAAGATAATTTTTTTAAATAATAATTTTAATAAATTATTTAAAAAAAAAAGAAATATTTTTTAATAACCGAATTAAATTCTATATAAATGTAGGTGCATTAATGAAACGGGGGGTTGAGGGGGGCGGTAGCCCCCCTCACACAGAACTAATTATCATATAAAACTCTTCAGAAGCTTAATATGAATTGTCTAACATAGGTTTACATAACAGTACTCGTTATCTTACCTCTTAATCTCCATCCTGTATTTATAGTATTAAATTTCAGGGTAAGAGAAAGTCGTGTGAGTGACACACCAGATTATTTACCAACTGTACATTTCATTACTGGTTGCTACTCTGATTGCACCAGGCTGCTAAAGTGGGCGACAAACTGCTAAAAATGGGGACTGTCCAAAGAAATGGGGACGTTTGATCAATTTACTTTAAAGCAAAATTCAAACGGGTCCTTTACTGGATCAAAAATGCATCAAGGAAATGTTATATTTAGGGAAACTGGGTAATATTCCATAAAATATATGAAATTTTGAACATTCTAAAAAAAAAAAAAAATGTACTTTTCTATTATAAAGGCTGGATTTGATTTTAAAAGAATGAACAATTTAAACTTATAGGAAATTTAACACAATGAATTACATTCCCATTAGGCTTGAGGACAATTTAAACAGCTCATTTTAAGCTCCCCTGTATATTTATCTGTCTATCTATCTATCTATCTCTACATATATATATATATATATTTTATTTATTTATTTTTATTTTATTTTTTTGGATGAAGTTGGCATTAATAATTTTTGTCTTGTAAACTAAATTTTATTACGATTTGCAAATATACACATTATATTTTCAAATACAAATGCTACATTTAGCAATTTTCGCAATATAATCATGTAAAGAAAGAGGTAATAAAGGGGCGAAATATTAATTAGTTTTGCAGTATCTGAAATTAAAAACGTTTCACAAAAAACTAGCAGGACAAAAATGTCTATAGTGCAGTTACCTTAAATGATATATAAAATAATCAAATGGTAAATGATTAATAATTATTAATTAAGAATATAAATTGATTTTTTTTATTATTTATATTGTTTATACATTGATTGGTTTTATTTTTTGTATATTGAATTTTATTGTTTAGTTATTAATAAATTTCTTCATCAAATTGCAAACCAGACATTTATAAAAGACTGTCAATATTAAGTTTTCAATAAAAGTTTTATTAAAAAAAAAAAAAAAAAGTGTTTAATAGTTTACAGTTAAATGAATAGATGTAAAAATAGTTTAAATATCTATTCAGAAACAATAACTGTAAAACATAAACACAAAGCAAGTAAACAAATTCCGATATGTAGCATTACGAAGTTTCCTTTATTTGTATTATCAGTATAAAATCTTCTCGTATTGTAATTTTATAAATGCTTCTGCATTGCGAAATATTTTTGCATTCTTTTGGTTAAAAATATTACTAAGAATTTAGTTGAAAAATGTTGTTCTTGCATAGGTAATTTGAGAATATTATCATGTTTGTAAAAGAAATTTTATCTGAAACAAAACGTGACTATTGTAATAAGAATATGCAGATTTTTTCATCATAAAAAAAAAAGTCTCTAAAATAACAGACAAGCATATTTTAAAATACATAAATAAGTCATATGTGTTTTAGGAGTATTATTTATGTTAAAATTAATATATTAATTACAAAGAAATAAAGCAAACTTCTTTTATTGTAAATGACATACATAAAGATTTACTTATTCTTTATATATATATATATATATGTTATTATAATATATGTTTTCAGTCACATAAAAGTTGAAAATATGTAACAAAAATAACTAAAGATAAACTTAGATGAAAATTGATAAATGTGAAAAAATCATAAGTAAAATGTACTACAAAAACATTAAATAGTAAATGATTTAAACTGTCAAATTTCCCCGTATGACTTGAGACATACGTGTGGGGTTAAAGCATGCTTTTACCTGACCAAAACTCTTCCCCCAGGCAGACAGTTTAATAAAAAGCACATATAAGGCTAAAATCAATATAGTCAATATAAAATGGATAAAATAATGTGGAACAGACAAAAACTTATATGGATCAGGCAGAAAATTGATCAAATAAAATGGAACAGGTAAAAAAAAAATGATCAACAATCACTCAAACAGCAGCATGAAACTCATGAGATTTCTAGCAAGATAACTAAAGAAAATGCGAAACCATCGAAAATATAATGTTACAATGTTATCTATATTAAATTAAAGAAATGGATATAATAAATATAGTTAGTACAGCTAAATTTAATCGAAAAATAAGTACTATTTAAAAAGGAAAATAAAAAAAGTCATTTATATTTCAAATGTTTTAAATATTTCTCTATCATATAACCATGCAAAAAATCTATAGGATAATCAGTTTCAACAGTTCTATTAAAGAAATCCTGAATATCCTTCATTTTGTCATGATAAGAAGAAACCTTTTATTACGATTAAGATAGTTTAAAATGATATTTCTGTGGATAAGTTTACTAATGTTAGAGCTCCAACGAATCAATTTACATTAAAATCAAAATTATTTATTTTATCAAAAATAGTTGTAATCATTTCAATATATACAATATTTATATCCAAGTCCAAAAAATTTGCTTTTAAAGGACTTTTTAGTACTAATGAGTTTTAAATAAGAAGGATTTTTTTTTTTTTTTTAGTGTCATTATTATTACTAGTAAAAGCGATCATGTCATTAATATATCTGAAAATTATAATACTCTCACTAGGTTTACATTTATTTTCATAAGTGTGCAAATATATATTTGCTAAACTGTTGCTAGATACTGAGTCCTGAGGAATGACATATTTTTAACATAAAATTTCCCATGATAATTAATATAATTCTCTTTTAGAACCAAACTGTATATATTTTTTTTATATTTATTATAATCTATAATATCTTTTATATTACTTTCAGTATAAAAAAATATCCAAAGAATTGATCAAATCATCTATTTTTTTAATATTATTAAACAAATATTCAAAATCCCAAGTGAAAACATTATTAACCTTCTTACCTTTCATAAAATTAATCACGTCATAATTATTTTTAAGAATTGTAGAATTTTTAGTTTCATCTAGAGCATTTTGAATAAGAAGTTGTAATTTTTTATTTGCTTTAACATTATATGTTTTATAAGCAGAAGTTAATGTTCTAAATTTTACTGGATCCTTATGAAATTTAGAAATAAGAAAAATAAAAGGGAAATTAATATTAGTAAGTTTAGTTCCAATTTGTAATTTTTTAGCTTTAATTCTATTTACAAGTTCTCTTTCTTTTATTTTAGACTCTTCAAATAATATATTGTTTGTCATAATTTGGTCTACCATTTGCAAATAATATTTTTTACATATAATAGCAAACTTATTCATTAGCTTTATCTACATATGTTATGATAAAGTTTTCTTGAAAATTTTTAATATCATCTTTTAAAACTCTGTTAATATAACCTTTCAGAACATCAAATTTTAATTTATCAATATAATTTTTTTACATAGAAAACCCATTCATTAAAAGCCTCAATATTCATATTATATTTTACAGCAATACTTTTTATGAAATTACCAATATCGTTAACTGATTTTTCATATTTTTGATATTTTTCATATAATAAGTAATATTTAATCTTTATTTAGTACCCATTTTCACGAGATTCGTAAGTGAATTATTATGGAAAACTAAATCTATAAAATCCACATCACCAGTTATAATATGTTTATGATGTGTGTCAATAAATTGTTTAAAATTTTCGCAAATACATGTAACTGAATTTCTATCATTCATTTTAATGTTATAATTAAATAGTAACCTGCCAAGGTATTTATAAGCCTTTTTAATAATTACGTTTTTAATTGGGAAATATTTTTCATTTTTATTAATAATTTTATTAAATTTTTTATTATCATAGCATTTATTCATAAATAAAATAACTAGATTTTCATTATTCTTTGAGTCAATTTAAATATTTTTAATATTATGTTTTATACATTTATAATTTGTCAATTTGTCAGGTATAGCAAAGTGCTACAATTAAAACTCGCACTTTGCGGGTAAAACGTGAATGTGCTGTTTTAGGATTCAAGTCGACTAGTAGAGTTAGTTCTCATCCTAAATTGAAATTGTAATTCACGATATGCAAATATTTTGGAAAGTAAGATAGATAAAAGGAGAAGGAAGATTGTTTCGGAGTTAGTTAGTTGGAAGGGTGTTAGTTGGAGAGTTAGTTGGAAGGAGAGTAAGTTAGTGAGTTGGAGGAGTGAGTTGTTAGCGGATATAGTTGGATGTAAGTCAAGTAGATAGCTGTGTCAGGGAATCCTCCTGCTATCGAAAGGTTACTGAGCCGCGAGGGTGATTGAAGTTAAATGTAGTAGTTAAAATTATTTTTGGTTAATTAAGTAAATGTAAGGTATTTAAGAAGGCTGCCCATTTAAACGTATAAAGATATTAAATCAAATCAAAGTCCAACGCCCGCCTTTTTATTTAAGCTCAAATAAAAGCTCCATTGATTTTATATATCTGACTCTGTCATTTCTTCATAGACATCATTAAGTATTTCAGTTACAGCTTCAAGTTAACGTTAAGTTAAATGAGGATGGCGACGACAGCTCGTTCTCCACATTGGCGTCCAACTTTGCTCGAATCCCCCCCCCCCCCCGAGCAAGTATTTTTTGATGGCACCACTAGCGTGCTGCAATTTTTTGAGCAGATTGAATATTTTTTCCATTTTCATGAAATCAATGTTAAAAAAAAAATATTCTTGGTTAGCCTATTCCCTAGATGGAGAACCGAGACAGTGGCATAGGTTAATCGCCTGCCATTCACTTGGCCCAAATCCAACTTATCAGGATCTAAAAAGCAGAGTAATCGACCTCTTTGCCACTCGGGATGATAGATTACGATTAGAGCATGACCGCTCCCTCCCCCCTCACGAACGTCACTGGGAAGCAGTAGTAAACCCAGGGGAAAAACCGCAAGAAGTTATTAAGTCACAGGAGGCAAGCTCGATTGATTTAGATCAACCCAAAACTGGCAAAACTAACTGCATTTCTAGTGACAAAAGTCAAATAAAAGTTAATGAAAACGAGCAAACTTCGCTTTCAAATAGCGATACAGACGAATCTACGTCTGTTATTCAGCCTTTAGTTACGGATGAAAAATCCGATAACATATCTAGCGTAGCGACGGCGGTTGAAAAGGAAAATACGATCGAAGTTAATTGTGTAAATCAATCCTTTGCTGTAAATGAAAAGAATGTTCAGTTAAATTCGGCTGTTCAACCTTCGTCTATTCATCATTCGCATTTAAATGCTGAACCGGTACAATCCGAGAATTTATCTAATATTGCAACGGAGGGTGTAAAGGAAATTAAAATATCTGTGGTTGCTGCGGAAACCGTTAAACTAACCAAAAGTGTAAAATCAGTAAATGATTCGGCTAATCCTTGTATCTCGCCTTTAGCTGTCAGCTTTGAATCTATACAGCCGACAAAGCCAGTTATTTCTAATGAGACATTGCACGTAAATTGTCAAAATGACCCGCCGATTAAACCAACAGAAAATGCAAGTATTTTAAAGTCGGTAATTTCAAACGTCTATTTAACCTCCTGTGAAGTTTCCAGAAAGTCTAGCAGTCCTGCATTGGAAAGCATGGAGCGAACACAGTCCTCTGTGATAACTGGCGACAGTGACAAGGTACCGGGCTCGAGTCCATCCCAGAAAAATGCCTCTCCGATGCCGGACTCCGCTCTACAAGCTACCAGCGCTGAAAGTTCAACAGCAACTCCATAGGATAGTCTGACCCGCATCTCTGGTTTTGCTGATATCAAGGAATCAATCTGTCAGGTGCTATGGTTCTATATTTTTTTCATTGTAAAGTGCATTTCTATCATAACAATTATGAAATCTACGACATGTAGGACTTTCTTCTGGACTTTCAACCATGAGCTCCAAGCCATGAACTTTTTAAAATTTAAAAATGCAAAATTTAAACTTATAGCATGAACTTTCAACTCTCGAAATTTCATG
This sequence comes from Salticus scenicus, assembly GCA_963930645.1. Taxonomy (NCBI): domain Eukaryota; kingdom Metazoa; phylum Arthropoda; class Arachnida; order Araneae; family Salticidae; genus Salticus; species Salticus scenicus. The sequence continues at coordinate 298,866,220 of OZ005654.1, forward strand.
TATTGTTTACATGTCATGATTTTTTTCTGTATATAATATACGCATGTATGTGCGTTAATGTTTTTTTATTCCTAGCCAAGACCGGCAGTTTTGAAAAAATCTTTTCAACAATTTGTATATATTCATTATCTATATTTCTTTAAATGTCTTATAAATAGTATAAAATGAAATTTTATAAGTGTATAAACACTCTTCTCTATAGTTTTGTAAATGTAATGTAAATATGTATTTACGTGAATTTTTTTCTTTCTCAGCGATCAACTGCAGTTTTGCAAAATTTTGTATCCTTATCTATGTTTTTCTAAATGTCGTAAATTGTATAAAATGAATATTTCTTATTTTTAACTCTTGAATTTTCACTAAGAGTTCTATGTATGTATATATTAGTATGGGGTAAAAAGAGAAATTTTTTTAAGCTATTTTGCATGTAAATTCGCGTTTAACGACTAACCTTATTAATCAACTAACAATTTAGTTTTCCTGTATGCAAATAGCTAGCTGGAATATCGCTGTCTATAAAATTACTGTCATTTATTTATCTACAAACTGTAGTGTACCTTCTTTTTGATTGATACTGTAAAATGAGTTTTTGTATTGTAGAAGTTCTCTGATGACTCTTAATCCGAAGTACAATCTGTTTTCAACAAATGTTACTTTTTCAATGAAGACTGATAATTTTTGGAACTGTGCCAGTGTTTTTCTTTGCTGAAAATCGAAGATGCTTTTTTGGGAGCGTGCCAACAGAGTATCTCTTTCAAGATTCATCTGACAGTGGACAACTGGAATTTTTTTTTTTTTTCTGATGCCCTTTCAAGTATTTTTCCTAGCTGATGATCTGGGTCAAGACTGACCTGCAGATGGATAAAGATATACCAAGTTTTTGTCAATAAAGATTTTTTAATGTTACCAACTTAAATTGAATTTTGATCGCATTTATTTTTTTAAACGATCCTTTTTGTACTGAAATTTTTTTAAATTAATGAAATTTTTTTCCTTTCCATTTGTTTTAAGGAAAAATGAATGTAAGCCCCGCTGTAAATACGTTGGACGTTAAATAAGTTTAAACTAAGTTAGGGCATGGAGTTTCTGCCATAAAGCACCTCAGATGGAGCTAAAAAAGTATTTTTATCATAAATCTTTCCTGAGTGGGCAGTTTTAAGCTCGGCCTTCTTACTTTTTTTCCCTTATTACATTTTAAATGCAAATAGTTATTCTTGGGCAGTCTAATTTAAGTTTCCCCCCTCTTTTTTTCTTTTTCTAAAGTATTATATAGTTGAATTTTAAGCAGTAAGTCACTGCAACTAATTTTTATTTGCATAGTAATACATTAAAATTTTCACGGGTAAAAACCCGTTGGGGACTTTTACGTAAAAATTTTTCTTTTCGGGAGGAACTGTCAGGTATAGCAAAGTGCTACAATTAAAACTCGCACTTTGCGGGTAAAACGTGAATGTGCTGTTTTAGGATTCAAGTCGACTAGTAGAGTTAGTTCTCATCCTAAATTGAAATTGTAATTCACGATATGCAAATATTTTGGAAAGTAAGATAGATAAAAGGAGAAGGAAGATTGTTTCGGAGTTAGTTGGAAGGGTCTTAGTTGGAGAGTTAGTTGGAAGGAGAGTAAGTTAGTGAGTTGGAGGAGTGAGTTGTTAGCGGATATAGTTGGATGTAAGTCGAGTAGATAGCTGTGTCAGGGAATCCTCCTGCTATCAAAAGGTTACTGAGCCGCGAGGGTGATTGAAGTTAAATGTAGTAGTTAAAATTATTTTTGGTTAATTAAGTAAATTTAAGGTATTTAAGAAGGCTGCCCATTTAAACGTATAAAGATATTAAATCCAATCAAAGTCCAACGCCCGCCTTTATATTTAAGCTCAAATAAAAGCTCCATTGATTTTATATATCTGACTCTGTCATTTCTTCATAGACTTCATTAAGTATTTCAGTTTGCAGCATTCAACCTTAAGTCAACTATAAGTTAAGATATGACGAAGTATAATTCTCCACAAATTCTCTAATTAAATCAAAAGCATGTGTATTTACAAAAATATCTTTATCCATGAATGTTTTAATAATTCTAAGTTCAGCCTTATTTAAACTAAAAACATAGTTCTTTACCAATTTAGTTTTTTCACTTTTTTCAAACATATTGTTTATTTCTATTAACTTATCAGAAAATGATTTTTCTAGAATTTTGATATCTTTATCTTTATTTGTTTTTGTTTTTCTTTTTATCAGCTCTATATTGCATTAAGTTTGCATATTGTTTTTTATAGTTTTTATAAATGTATTTATCATTTTGTTTCATTAATATGTATATAGGTAGACAGAGAGATAGAGAGATAGTTAGATAATATGATTAAGCCTCTTTGAACAAAATAACATTGAAAAAAATATATATATATATTATTTACATATTCGTAACGAGATAGAAATATGCTTCAAAGTATACCTTTATTTGCCTTTTGTGAGTTACTGTACCCGACCAACTAATGCTATTTATTCTATTTTCAACAGGAAATTTACCTTTGTGAACCTAAATACATATATCAGCTTTAATAGATGCTAAAAATTTTTTCGAAAATCAGAGCACAAATAAATGAAAGACATTTTCTTTTTCATTTGTTGGATGGTTGGTTGGTTGGTTGGAGGATTAAGGCCGATTGACTCCTTATGTGTCCTAGGCCTATAGGGGGAATGCCCTCCGTGGGGGTCTTTCTAAGGGGTCCCAGCCCGTATTTACGCGAGTTTCGGAGGAAACCACGGAAAACTCCGAACGGCTAGGTCGATGAGCGCGACCTGGGATCGAACCCGGCACCTCCCATCTACCAGCTTTGAGCGCAGAACCGCTCGGCCGCTGGTGGGCCTTTATTTGTTGGAAAATATTAAAACAAATATTTACTTGCATCATGTGGTCCACCACAGACTCAATGATCCTGCTCTCAAAGCTGAATGTAATAAAGTACCACGTTCGATCCCAGATCGCGTACGTCAGCGTAGTCGCTAATTTTTTTCTGTAGTTTTCTAAAAAAATATTCACGAAAGTATGAGCTAGGAACCGTTAGAAAGTCTTCACAGAAAGCTTTTTTCTCAGGCAAGACACAAGCGTAGTCAAACGGTTTTAACCGTTACGACCACAAAAGCAAAGCAACCACAACTTTCAATACGATCCAGAGTGAAACATTATCATTACTTTTATTATACTCTATTAAATTTGCATTATAAATACAATTTTATCTAAAAACAAATCTTACAATGATAGCTATGATACATTTTAATATAAATGAGCATACAAGTATAATGAGATTAAGATAGATATAGTAATTTTTATAGATTTATCCCTTCATGTTATCGACCAAAGATTTTTGATGATGAAAAAAAAAAAAAAAAAAAAAAAAAAAATAGCAGCTGCCATTAACGGGTATTAAAACTGAGCAATAGTAATAGAATAAAATGTTTGAAAGAATAAAAGTTTGAATAGAATAAAATTTGGAAAATGCATAAATATTGCGTGGTTTTTAATTGTTCTAACAAACTTATAATAAGGAATGGGATACGTTTTCATCTGTAAGTTATATTTGACTAATTAAAAAAAATATAGTTTTTAAATGATGTTTTTTATTCAAAGAAGAAAAAAAAGATAGAAAATGAAAGAAAAAAAAAGAGAGAAACAAAGACAGAAAAAAAAAAGAAAGAAAGAAAAATTTATTTAAAAATTCCCTTTTAGTATACAAATAATTCATAAAGTTTATTTGCTAAATTATCCATCTGTATTCCCGTGTGTTTTAACTCGGGGAAAGGCCATTACAAAGTAAAATAGCCATCTTTCCCCGAATAGAAAGGAATATTTCTTTTCTCCCGCGTTGATCAATCTATGCTTTATTACAATTTGGTAAATAAAATTTCTTACTTTTGATGCAGCCCCTTAAGACTGAACGAAAAATGCAGGAATTTGCAAATTGAAATAACTCAGTGATTTTTTCGCTTGGAAATATGGTTTATATATATCTATATCTATACATACATATCTATATACACTAAGCGACAAAAAGAAAAAGCCGCACTTGGATGTTTTCCTTTTTGCCTTCTACAACCGCCAATTTTATCGTTTAAAAAGCAAATTTTCGAACAGATTTTACTATGTTGTCCTCCACATACACTTTAGCTTTGAGCCTAGTGTTAAAAACAATATGCAATTCTCAGGAAAAATGTAATTTTAGAATTTATTTCAAAAATGGTAAGAATAAGGCAGTTAACGATGCCACAAAAAGTATTAATTTTTAAATGAAAATCAAAAAATATTTTAATACGTGAGATGGCAAAATAATTAAATTCTAACGAAATATTGGTAAAAGGAATTTTAGCAAAATATAAATATTTTTGGCCGTTTAAACTGGGAATTTGGCTTTAGGCGGTCATGTTGCTCATCCAAGCAAGATAACCGGAAGTTAAAATGCGAATGTTTAAAAAATCGATTTGTATCATGTTCAGAACTTAAAAAAGATTTTTAAAAAGTGTATAGTAAATTACTTTCTTCAAAAACAATGCGGGAACAATTAAACAAAGCGAGTTAAAGAACGGAAGATCTGCGAAAAAAGCCATTATTAAGGAAAAGAATTAGAAAAAGCAATACTTTAGTTGACCAAAGTTTAAAAACATTATCAGTTAATTATTAGGCTGAACTGGTTTTCTCTGATGTATCAAGTTTTCTTTATTTCGTGCAGTTGAAAAAAGCTAGAATGAAGACGAAAATGTGACCGACTTAATGAAAATCGCATTTTTAAAACAGTGACACATTCTCCGTACATTATGGTACGGAGGTGCATAACTTTTCAAACACTCGGGGAAACTTTTATGCTCAAGGGATCAATTAACTCGAAATAAAACACAATCTGAATAAAAGTGGTGCCTGACCGACTATTTTGGAGGTATCTTAGACATTTCCGTAAACAGTATTTGAAGATAATAAGGCACCTTACTACACGGCGTCTGTGGTAAGTTTATTCACTTCAAATTGTCAAAATTTCTTATACATTCCCATGAGAACCTATAATTCTGTAAGCAATCATACTTTTTTTCACTTTAAGTTAAATACCACAAAGGATATTGTAGAATTTCTTCTTTACCAGACATGGAAATGGTCAAAATCGCGATCCGCTCGAAAATGTTTCGTCTATAAAAAGGCGGGGGAGAGGGGAGAGGATTCGAAATTTGCAGCCTATAACTCTGCCAGAACTAGAAATAATTATTTGTGATATTTGGCACGTTGAAATTTCTGAGATTTATATTAAAATACTGTATAAAACTATGCCATTGCGCATTAATGCAGTAATTCCAAATAAAGGTGGAATTAACCCAATGCAGAATACATATTTTTAACAAAAATTGCTTAGATCTAACAAATAAATAGTTTTATTTCATATATTAAAATATAATTTGTTTATTTCATATGATAAATCATAATAGAATGCAAAGTGTATAGTTATTGCATCATGTTCAAAAAGAAAGTTTTATGCAGATTTTTAAAAAGTACTTCGTAAAGTGCAATAAAGCGAATTATTAAATCGAAAATATACATAGGTATCATTTCATACCTTTGGTATTATGCAAACAAGACAGTTTTATTTGTTTCAAACATTAATTTTAAAGTTATTACAAATAAAAAAGGTATAAGTCATTTTTTCTGCAGTGCGGCTTTTTTTTTGTCGCTTAGTGTATATAGTGTTATCTATATATCCGTGTTTATAGAGGGGGGTGGTTTTCAATTTTCCACATTCTGACTATTCCGGTTTGTCCATGTATGTAATTATATATTCTTGTTTTATTTATATTCTTGTATTTTATATTTGATGTATTATATTTTGTGCTTTATTTATGAATTTAATTGCTTTTTATGCTATGTATTAATTAAAATTCGTTTGTTGTATGGTTTTGCTTCCATCAGTGAGAATTTGGGGGCTAGAAATGTGTTTTTTGGTTAAATTACCAGTGTTTCGTCAGAAACTTCTCATATTCCTTTCCCTACATGGGGGAGCTCCCCTGATGAAGGCTTTAATGTGTTTTGGGATTAAAATTTCATCTGGTTTTCATTATTTTCTTTATTTATTATAGTTTTATTTTTCCTTTTGCTGCTTTTGCGCATTGGTTTATAAAAACTTTTTTCTAGTTCTATTTATTTAATAATTCAAGTTATACTCCCTCCTATATTTAAATGTTTTCTTATATATATATATATATATATATCATAGTAGAACGAGGAGAAATTTTTATTTTTTAAGTATAAGTAATATGATAGGATGGATTATATAAAAATTAAATTTCGTATTTTAAAATGTATACATCCCCTTATACAAAAAAATCTCATACCTGAAATCTACTCTTGATTGCCGCAATTTAGTTTCTATAAAATGTCAATCACAGAATTTTTTTGTCAGTGTATGTCAAATGCTAGTTTAGAACAACAAACTGTGAAAAACATTTCTGTCCGCTTCCCCCAGCGGTGGTATAGAACTTTTATTTTAACATATAATGAAATAATTATTATAGTACGTACAAGTACAGACCAATCATTTATTTTTGAGAAATATCACAAGTGGACTCTCACCAATTATTTCCCCCCTTTTATTAGAAGAAGATTATGTGCTTTAAAAAATATCAGATTTTTTGAAAAATAAATCTATTACTTTGCTACAATATATTTTTATTATTTTTTAATATTATTTTATTGTTTTTTAATATTATTTTATTGTTTTTAATATTATTTTATTGTTATCAACTTTGTTTCATTTAAATTTGTCTCTTGACCTTTAATATTGCTTTTAAAATATTTAACATGGCTCGCAGAGTTCTTAAATTTTTTATTTTTATGACACGAATATTTCAGAATAGGCATTTTAAACATAGTATTATATCATTATAACGTACAGGAGAATTTCCGTTTTAAAAATAGTGGTGACAATATGATTGGCCGCATGTAAAATTATAGAAACGCTTCTAGCCTAATATATTACATATTTTTAAAATCTATATATATGTACTCTATAAGTGGATAACTTATAATTTCTGAATAAAAATAGACACAACTTGATAAATAAAACTTGTAATCTGTACTATTGAACTTGTAATCTGTACTAAAACTTCTACTATTTAATTATTACGCTTTCAATTTTCAATAGAATTTCTTAAATTTGATAGTAATTTTAACTCTGAGTGAGAATGATTTGAACGGATGGGAAATTCTGCCTATTTTGCTACCATTATTTCCATATGGAATTTCTAACTGAAATTTTTGTGTTTAAGTAGGTGACAAGAAATAAAAATTAAGTAATAGTAAATACAGAACGAGGTTCACATTTTATAGAAACAATTTTGTAATTTTATTTTTGCGATAAAAATTTGGCAACTTCAGCATACTCGTCTGCTAGTTTTATCATTTGATTGGAATGTAAAAATAAAAGATTTTTTTCAAAAATGGCTCGTTAAATTGCTAGATGGATCAAAAGTTATGTAAGTGCACTTTTCGAGGAGAAATATTCATATCGCCAAATTATAAAGCGGTTTAATAATCACAGTTCTTGCCTTTCTAAATATATATATATATTTATATTGTAATAAATTTGAAAGGGCAAAAAGTCTAAGTGAAAGTAAAAATGAAAAAGTGACCGTGAAACCATTCTAAAACTGTACGAACGCACGTAAATGATAAGAAAGTGAAATCTCAGATCCTAGAAGACAAAGCGTCTACACGAAGATCCACTCAATCGAATCTATGAATGTCTTCTGGCCCTTTAAGTATTATCATTTATGAATATATGTATTTTAAAAAGATGTTTCATTCTAACGTTCATCTGCTTTTACCAAAGCATATTTCTGAAAGAAAAACAAATTGTAAAAAATTATATGACAACTACTTAGCTACTGAATAACGGAAATTTGTAGTAACACTCGATGAGGCATGGGCATGTTTAAGTGACTTTAATAAAGATCAATTTTCTATTGTTCAACTGACGTGAATATGCGTATAGAAAATTTCTCAAAGAGATTCATGATATTTGCAGGGTTTTGCAGGGTTGATATTGCAACAGGAAATTGAAAAAAAAAAAAAAATAAACCAAATTAATTCACTCTACTATCAGCGGAATATTTTCGAACAAAATTACAAGAAGAAATGCCAGCCTTATATGGAAAGGACAATGATAGAATTCAGCTTTATATGGACAAAAAATCTAGTCGCACATGTAAATCAACTATCGCTTATATAGGAAAGAAAAAATCAGAAACAATATTATTCCATTTAATGAAGTGCCTTTAAAACACCTGATGCTTCTCCAGTGGACATTTGAGCCTTTGGTTTATTAAAACGAGCCTTAGAAAAACGGGATCCAAGAACATTGAACGGACTTTAGAAAATGGTAGATGAGGAATGGGATAAAACTGACATGACAGTATTCAGAAAAATTTATTTTGATATCAAATTCAAGCTAGTGCTATTGTCAAGTACCATGCCTATCGGTTAGAAAGCTCTAAAAATTAAACCCGTAAAAGTAAGGGGAAAAACTGGCAGCTGCGGTGTGAGTATTTCTTCGTAAAATATACGGGGGCAAAACTGTGCTTTTAACGGAAATATTGTTTGATTTACAATATTTTTTTTTTTTAAGCAAATTGACGCAAAAAATATGACATTTATACATAAAACGCAACTGCTAAAATCATTTCCTTAAAGTGTGAATGACCATCTATAAATAAAAATGTTCAATTTCCTTATTTCTTGATTTATCATACTTAGGGAAAGTAATTTGAGAAGATAACAATTAAATCAAAAATAGTTTGTATTTTAATCATATTAAACTAAAATGTAAAGATATAACTGTATTATAACATTTACATTTAAAATTTTGCTTCAAAATATAATCTATTTTTTTTCTTTCACAAAGTTTCAATTTGATATATTTATGCGACCCATAAATGGAACTGATAAACAAATTTACAGAAAGACTTTAAAAGTGTTAGCATCTATTGAGCATCTATTGTCATTATCGTACTGAATAAAAAAGAAGATACAAATAATAATAATAAGAATAATAATAATAATAATAATAGTCTGTGAAATTTTCGGAACGAAAGAAATATGCTAATAATAAAATGAAGTTAAAAATAAACATGTTTGAATTTTTCAATTTGGACCAATAAAAGTAAATTGCTTGATCTTTCTTTTCAAAATCTTCCCAGTGAAATTCATTCAAGATTTAAGCACATTCTCTATTGTACTTTAATAGAAAAATTTATTTTTAATTCGGAATATTGTCACAAAAGAACTTTTCAATGTCGAGAATTCGGCCTTAGTAAGACTCTCTCTTGGGATTCAAGAAGCGAGAGTTTATAAAATACCTCTTCTTTTCTTTCCAATAAACGTATGCTTAAAAAAAATAAATAAAAAAAAAAAAAAAAAAAGGTAATTGTCCTTTTTATGGAGAAGTTCAGACTTATTTACGTATAAAAATTCTCTTAATTTGAATGTTACATGAGTAAAACAGTTATATTAAAGTTATATTCAACACCTATTAGAGTTATATTCAGAATTGCAACTGTTGATGTATAGTGATACATGAAGAGGTTATAATAGAAACAAACTAGTATATAGTGGCGAAAACAAACTTTTATATACAAAAAAAATTTTTCTACAAAAAATCATGTAAATTCGTCTCAAAATTATTTTCTATGGTGAGTGAACATAATTTTCGCATTAGAAAAATACAACTTTAACTGTAGAAACAAAGTCTATATTGTGCTTCTGATGTATTTTAGAAAATGTATTTTTAATTAATATATGGAATTTTTTTTTCTTTATTTTATGGAAAAAATCCATTTATATTTAAATTATTACAGATATATGGTTTAACAACTCTTTTTTTTTTGTTAATATTGACGAATTCTTTTAAAAATACTCAAATTGAAAATCTAACCTATTAAGATTATTACTGTTTACTTCCATTACACTACTACCGTAGGTAATGGAAGTATTGTATTTGGTCCAAAAATTCGATATCGAGATTTCACCTGATTTACACATTTTAAGGTCCCCTGAGTCCAAAAAAGTGGTTTTTGTCAATTGGTCAGTGTGTGTGTGTATGTGTGTATCTATGTGTGGAATATTCTGGCTATCATATCTCCAAAACTAATAAAGATAGAACGGCAAAACTTCAGAATTAAAACAGGTCTGCTGTACAGATGAAATTTCCAGAATTTGGTCAAAATTGAAAAACCGGAAGTGGGACCGTAAGTCCGTATCTCAAAAACGTCTCCAACGATTTTCTTCAAAGTTGCTATATAAACACTCTATTAGATGTCCTTTCGAATGATATAGTTGGTTAGTTCAGGAAAATATACAGGCGTCCCGTATAAATAGCTCAATTTCAGGTTTTGCAAGCGTGTTCCTTTAAAAAAGTCTGTAAGGATTTTTTTTCAAACTCGCCATATTAACTCACTTTTAAATGTACTTTTGTATGTAATTATTGTTCTCCGGTCAATAATTGATTTTTGTAAAAGTTGGTATCTCTAATATGGCTCTAACGATTTTCTTGAAAATTGTTATATAAACCCATTTCTTTCTCGTGTATTACGTGGTTATTAGAGGAAAATTAACAGCCTTCCTGCTTAGGTAGGTCATCTTTAAATCTCGGAAATTTGTGTTTCAAAAAATAACTCTACCATTTTTTTTCTCTTATTTTTTACCTCGCTATATGTAAGCTTCGTTTTATATGTCTTTATAAGTTTCTCTTACAGGAAAAATTTTAGGTTTCTACTTCTTTAGATCACTTTTATGTTTTCATATAACATTATCTATCAAAAATGAATATAATATGTGTGATAGTGGGTAATGGAATTCGTGTGGTTTTTTTCACACCAGATTTTTTTCAAGAGGGAAAGCATCGTTCTTACATATAATATATGTATATATATATATATATATATATATATATATATATATATATATATATATATATATATACATATATTATATCCTGTTTGACTATAACTATTATAATATGTATATATATATTAAATTCTCACAATGATTGTTTAAAAATAAACTTTATTTTGCATATTTATTTAGAAATTCCCCCTCCTGCCACCGGTAATATTATGGTATTGTGAAAAGACAGTGTCACCTGTTGAGCTCTATGATCATGCTCAAGATCATGCAGAACAGTTTTTTCAATTTGCAACTAACTACAAAATTTCATGAAATTATATATACATATATATATATATAAGTTATTGATATAGAGCTGACACAAAACTTTTTTCAAACATACTTATACAAATATAATACCAAAAATGATGATATCGCGTTCGTGACTTTTAAAACCGCCAAAAACCAGAAGAAGAAAATTTTTACAAATTCTATACTGTCGTCTTTAGTATTCTTCTTTAGAAAACATAGTAAAATGCAACTAATAAAACACTGTTATATTTATTATTGAGAAAATTAAAAAGAAAAAAAAAATGCATTAAATTAATCTTCGAACAAATTTATAGTGTCACTACGTCTACATCAATTGAGTATCATAAATTTTGCAGTGTTGTTCATCATATTATATGTTATATGTTATTTATGCAACTTACAGTAATTGAATTATTTTTGGACTTCTCGAGATATCTGTATAATAAAAATTCATGGGAGGACAGGTGTTAAATGTAATAAGTTAAAAAACCTTGAACAAACACAATAAAAAATAAAAATCCCTCAACAGCTGTTTTGGGTGGAAACAAAACACATTATTTTATTTCGAAACGCAATAATTTTTGCAAGTAATTCTCGTTTTATGACTTTATTTAAAGTTTTTAACTTAAATCTACTTTGTTTAAAAAATTAAAATAAATTTTACATAATATAGGGTAACAATGATAAAATTTCAAAACTGTTTTTCGTTTTGTAATAACAAAACAAATAATAAACGCAGTAATAAAAATAGTGTACAATTGAAAAAATCGAACTAAGCTTATATTTTAAATAAAAGGATTAAAATTATTGATCTAAAATAATAAAATGAATAATTTATTAAATATTTCTGTTAAGATTTTTAAACTTAAGAAACATCTTACGACTGTTTAATTCACAACAAAATAATTATGGTATTAAAAATGCGTGTTATACATAATTTTAAAATTGAGGCACTCATTTTAAAAAAGCTATTTAGTTCACATTACTCACATTCAGATTATTAATTGTGCAATTTACGTATATGAATGCAATTCGAGAACATTTGACGTGAGATAATTAATAATGCAATGGTGTTTCTCTTACCCGTAAGGTAGAGAAAGTATTGTTTATAGGTCAAATTTTTGAACGAGAGTTTTTGTTATATTTACACGTTTTGAGGCCCTTGAATCCGAAAATCATATTGTTAGCGGTTGGTCTCTATGTGTGTGTGTGTGTGCGTCTGTCTGTTATCACCATATCACAAAAACAGATAGTAGCAGAAAGTTCAAACTTGGTATTCTAAATGTGTATGATTTTGGAATTCTACTCTAAGAATTTCGTTGAAATGAAGCAAATGGTTCGTGTACAGGGACAACAAGAGAGTTCAAATACATTACGTCTATGGTGGAAATTGCTGGTAAGTAGAGTTTAACAGCTATAGACTGCACTAAAACAAATGAAACTATATGCGTAAAAAAATGTATCATGTAAAATATGGTTCGGATATCATTCACTGTTCATTTACACGGTTACACAAAAGAAATAGATCATAGCGCGACAATAGCTGAAAATTGATGGAAGTGTATTTCAGGTTGTGCCGTGTGTTATTACTATAGGACTATATTTAGCTGCACAATGGGGTCTATACATAATCTTCAAAGATATACAGGGCTACAAATATTTAAGCGATAAAGTGCTTTTTTGTTGTTAGTCGATGTGCTTTACTATAATATTTTACCATTTCCAGGAAAGCTGTACAGGAATTGAAATGAATTTCTCATAGAGATATGGTAAATAATGTATGTGTTCATCGCTTGTTTTCTGTATGTTTAAACGTTTTGAAACTTCCTGATTAGCGAAGTCAAGTTTAGTAACGTTTGATCTTTGTCTCTGTCTCTTAGAGTAACTTAAAAACGAATAATTTTAGGAGATCTAAATGTTGTATCTTGAAATTAATATAAGTTCATTGCTTGAAAAGTTTGATTAAAATTGATCAAGTTTCAAGTAATGTTGCGTGTGAAAGTTGTCTGAATAATTTTAAGGGAGATTTTAATTTTAATAACAGATTTAAATTCTATATAAATGTAGGTGCAGTAATGAAACGGGGTACCCCCCACACATAGAACTAATTATCATATAAAACTCTTCCGAAGCCTAATTTGAATTGCTTTAACATAGGTTTACATATCAGTTCTCGTTATCTTACCTCTTAATATTCAACCTATATTTATAATATTAAATTTCAGGGTAAGTAAAAGTCGTGTGTGTGACACACCAGATTATTTCTATTAAAACTGTACAGAAAATCATGTAAATTGTTATTATCAGGTAATTTTTATTTAAAGTTTATTGTTTTCAGACTGCAATTTTCATTGTTTTATTTTTCCTTTATGCAAGGAATTTGTAGGCGGAAGTAATCTATATATAAAGATATATATATATGTATATTACTTTCCGAACATAAATATGCAAGGAAAGTATTCTAATCATGTCAAAAATCCGCGTTTGAGTGTTTATACATGTTTTCAGGTCCTCTGAATTCATACTTACTATTTTTACCCTGTTGTATGTACGTGTGTATGTATGTGAGTGAACACGATAGCGTCTAAACGCTTTGTTCGGATGAGCTGAAAGTTACGTACGTTATAGGTCACCATAGCACGAGCTCTATTGATTTTGTTGAATCTAGCATTTATGTTTTTTTTTTTTTTTTTTTTTTTACAGGGACACAAAGAAAAATTCCTTATCATTATGGTCCTTGAACCTAATACATTTGAAGTACGGCAGCGTACAAATATCGTACTCGTATGAGGTGAAAATTTATACACATATTACGAGTCACCGTCGCACGAACTGTATAAAGTTTGGTGAATCTAGTGCTAATAGTGATTTACAGGGATACGAAGAAAAATTCATTATTATTGTGGTTTATATTTGCCCAAAATTTTTAAACTGCGATAGCATTTAAACTCCTCATTCGATTGAGCTGAAAATTTGTATACATGCTATAGGTCACTGTTGCATGACGTGGATGAACTTTGGTCAATATAGCACGTATAGTTTTTTTCAGAAATACAATGAAATTTTCTTTATCATTATGCCGCATGGGATTCAATTATTTAAAGTGCGATATCGTCTAAGCGACATATAGGATTGAGCTGAAAATTTATATGTATGGTATAGATCACCGTAACACTAAAAATATGAATTTTGGACTATGTAGAACTAATTATTTTTTAGAAGAACACAAAGAAAGTTTTTATCGTTGTGGCTGATGGGCTCAAATTATTTAAAATATGATAGCGTCTAAACACCTCATCCGATTGAGCTGAAAATTTATATACATGTTACGTGTCACCATCGCATGATCTGTATAAATTTTAGTGAGTATAATACTTATTGATTTTTATAGACACCCAACGGAATCTTCTTTATTATTATGATCTGTGGGCTCAAATTATTTAAAGGGCAATATAGTTCATTTAAACAGCATACTGTACATAGAAAAATCCCCAAGTACCCTACTATAATTTTATGTTTTATTTATTTCACGGCTTCTATTACTTTATTTATGTATGCAGCTGTTAATTAATTATGCTCGGAAAGTCGAATGGGATCACTACAGATTATTATCTTTTTCTTTTTCTTTCTTTATTTTTTTCTTTTTTTTTTATGTTTCTCATTTATCTATAATTTTATAAAAAATTTAAGCTTATACGATATCTGTTGGAACCTCTAAATACTTTAATGTCATTTCATTGACTTGTCTTTCATATAAATTAATTAGAAAAACTTGGTTATAATTTATGGAATACTGCAAGTTATTCAACTCAAAAATTACCAATTAATGGACAAGTATGATACATTATAAGTTAACTTTAATGTGCTTAGATTTAATTATCTATAAAATTTAATAAATCAGTCAATAAAAGAAAATCTCGGGGGGTCTTATACATGTTTCCATTGTTATATTGTAAGTTTTTTAACCCTTTATCTACTGCATTATGAAACAGGCAAACAATGTATTGAAACACATAGTTTTTTAGTTGCTTAAGAATATATTTTAAAGATATATGCAATAAAAATTATGCGTATCACCTCATGCTAGTAATTAATGAGGATTTTCTGAGGTGGTTCTTCTGTGAACCACTATACAGAGATCGATAAAGATATTTGGACCTAAAAAATTGTAAAAAAGTATTTCTTATGTTCCATATATTTTTTCTAAGATTTGCGAAAGATTTTATATTAGTACATGCAGTGCTGCCAGATTTGAGGGAATTTTTTTTTTCAACAGCCACCGTTAAATTTTACTTGTAAAGGCTACCTAATTACATCGAAAATTTCTTTAAAAGATGTGTTTAAACAATTAACAAACCATTTTAATTAAAATTTAGTGGTGGCTGTTAAATAAAAATTTCCCTCAATCTGGCAGCACTGAGTACATGAACTAATTATATCACTTGTGAATTTCGTGAAAAATGTCAAGTAAAAATAACGAGAGCACTCTAGAAACTCCTTTCTGGAATAAATACGGCTAGATGTAGCGTGCAGTGTCTTACAGTGCGACTAAAGGGAGGTGCATACAACCAATTCTTGTAAATATCTCTCTGAAATATCTTCCATAAATTTGATTTTGTACGTTTTTTAAACTAATGTTAACTTAAAGTACCGTCGCTAAATAAAGGTTTAACAAATTTCACACTAGCTGTTGCTAAAAATATTGCGTTCTTTTTTGAGTTAACAAATTCGCTCGTATATTTTAAGAGAGTTTAATATGTACTAAAGATTCGAAAAGATTTTACCATGTGGTTAAATTAAAAATATAGGTTGAGACAATATTCGAAGAGTTTAAAAGACGTAATTTAATAATTAGGTCTGATTAAAATTATTCATGATTATATTGTATTTAATTGGTTATTAATAACAAAATTATATAGTGCAATGATGACACAATTACACCATTATTACATGGTTACTCTATAAAGCTATGGTAACTCTATTACTCTACTCTGTTTTTACATGGTTACTCTATAAATGATTTACATACAATTACAGAGTATGCAGGCTGCTGAAATATTTTACATTAGAATGACGTCCTGATTTACCAAATGGAGTATGAAATAAATAGAACTGGTAAAAATTACACAATTACAAGTATTTTTTTTTTTTTAAGAAACCCTCTATTATATCTGAACTGCAAAATTCTTGAGAGCAAACTGGAATATTGAATATGTATAAAAGATCGAAAAAGGAAATGTATTATTTTTTGTATAAATTGACATTATGTTGATAATTATTCTTTTAAAAGAAAATTCATGGTTTTTAATATTATTTGATCAATTTCATTTGCCAATAGACTATATATTTTGCGCACATATTCATCAATTTATTAAATGATTTTTGTTAACGTTTTTGCGTCACTTTGCTCGCTTAATGTTTTGCAAAAAAAAAAAAAAAAAAAAAACTAATTAAATAGACATTTTCTTTATTGTAACTGAAGTTATAAATACCTTTAGGGATTATTATAACTTACACACAAAATTAAAAGGTAATAGTGCTACTCAATTGAATTTTTAATTATTTTAAATAAATATAGAAACTGGGTGGTGTTAAAACGATTGCACATTAAAATCATTTTGAATATTAATTTGCTTAAATATATTATTACAATCTAAATATCTTAATTATAATCTAAATATCCTTATTATTAAAATTTTAATATAGCTTATTAATTAAATTTAAATATCCTTAAATATATTTAAAAGCATAGAAACATACGAATTTTCTTAATTATTTATCTGATTATCAGATTTTTTAAATAAAATTTTACCTGTAACTGTTTATTCCATTTTAATCGTAGTGTCAAATTTCACCGCAAAATCTTTTGCCTGTATGAAGATTATTTTGAGATTGTGTTTATTTATGATAAAAATTTTCTTAAAATTAGGAAAAAGATCATTTTTTTTAACATATGTTAATTTTTTACGGGTGAAAAAAAGAAATTCATTTTATATATATTATAAAACTTCAAACTATACGGCATATTCATAATCATTTTTTTAACACGCTTTTATTATTAGCTTCACCTGCATGTATGTATGTATGTTTCGTATGTATGTTTGTAACCGCTCTGGGAGCAAACAAAAAATTTATATTGTACAAAAAGATTTTCTCTACGTGAACGGCGTGGCGTTGAGGTATAGCTCCGCGCTACGAACCTAAAGATGTATGTAAATATTATGGTGTGTCACTCACACGATTTTCTCTTACCCTGCATTTTAATACTAAGATAGATATTTTGTGCTTTTTAGTTCACATTTCTATAAAAGCGTGTTCTTTAATTTTTTAAAACTATAATATTATTTTCTTAATGTGTTTCATTTTATTGTTTGCAAACTCCTCTGGGAAAAGGGATTATTCGTGAAGCTACGATTAATACTGACATATTATATAAAAAATGTTATATTGGTTTCTGTTCTTTGTACTTTCATTAAAATGCGGAAATTTCTATTCAGATCAATGAAATCGCATTATAGAATACATTAAAATTTAAATGGAGAATATAAGTTTAGAAATTTTCTATTTGAAAGCATTTCTAAGGAGTTTAGGTGCTGAATAAAAATAATCAATTGAAATCCTGATAATACGATTCATTGGATTTTGAGTCTGTAGAAAATTTAGATAAAAAGTCACAACTGCATTTTCATCAATTATAAAAAGCTTTTTCATTTAAACATGTAAAGAGATAAGCTTTAAAGTTAATACGTCGTTACCAAAATGCGTATCACCTAATTTCATTTCATAAAAGATAAAATCCATTTTGAAGAGCTTATTCAGATAAAACTGAATACATTTCCTAGAGCTTAACTTCGTTTTTACCTTAAAAGTTTAATTACCAATAATTTAACAATTAATCTATGATATTCTTTATTTAACGCACAAGTTAGTTTTTGAGAGCTAATCAATTTATTATTTAAATGCGGGAAAAGAACTAAATTTAAAGATAATTAAATTTCTAAATTTAGGATTATTGGGTTTAATATTTATCACAGTAAATATTAAGTTGTATGTTGCAATAAAATGTGTATCTTATAAAATAGGGGGAAAGATATTATTAAGGTGAGATATAAGATAAAGTTAGAAATTAATTATTATAAAGTGACTTTATCATATCATAAATTTATCATACATCAAAAGATTTTTTTTTTTCAAGATGCATAAAAAAGAAAACCGGAACATTTCTATACATATTTTATCGTTTGTTTATTTGCTAGTTATATTTGTCCTAAACCATAAAAACTTCAAATTATTTTATTAAATTCATGGTACTTTAAAGAATTCTAAAAGACAACATATGTATATAATCATACTAATAAAATCCGCCCTTAAATGATTTAATTTACCAATTTATATTATATAGGTGAAAATAATTAATTAACTAATTTTAATAAGATAAAAGGCATTTTAATAGATTTCTAATAATTCTATTTTGTAGTATTTATACATTAGAAAATATTGACAATAACATTTAAACAACAAAATTTTATTTACCTGGTTTCAATGAAGCTTTTTTTTTTTTTTTTTTTTTTTTTGCAATATTATAAAGGTATAGTATATTTCACTTACTCCTCGATATTTAAAAATAAACCACTGGATTTGCAAAAAATTCCAACTTCTAGTTTACGATGAATTTATATGTTTTGAGATAGTTCGAATACGAATTGACATTATTCGCATTTATTAGAAATGCCTGACTTGAAGTATATGTTGATAATTTCAAAAATACATTTCCAGAAAGCAGCGATAATCTGCTACAATTTCTCTCATTTAATGGAAGATTATATTTTATCTCCTATTGTGTATAGGTGTACAAAGCGTGTCACGTAATTAGTTTATGAGGAAACAAACAAATGTATGCGAAAATGGATCCGATTTGAGGGCATTCCTGCCGACATGTGACGCTTTTATGCAGCAAATTAGGACTCTTTTACACCCAATATCTCAGAATCTATTATATATAAATGCACTAAAATTGGTATTGAAGATAGATACTATTAAAAATTGTGCAGATTCATTATGAGTGTATATTGTACGACGGGTGACGCTGTATTTAATCACTATCATTGATTTCTCAGATGGCTACATATAAGCATCTATTAGTTAAAACTCTACTAAATTGCACGTATAAAAATTTATTGTTTAATAATCTACCGAAAAAAAAAAACAGTTTTATATTTGTGCGCGATAATCGACAGATGGCGCTGTTATGATAAATGTTAAAGAATATTTCATTTATTTATTTATTTATTTATTTTTATTTATTTATCTTTACTTATTTATTTATATTTTTTTACCACAGTATACTAGTTTATTTTAAATTACGAAAATTCTACTGTAAAACATTGTTTTTTCTTTTTAATGTAAAAATTTAACACTATAGTGATTCATCAGATTTGATATTTTGAATTAAAATTTTTGCAAGAAATGAAATGATTTTATTCTCCAACAAACGTATGCAAAATGTTAAAAGAAAGAAAAACACAATTTATTTTTTACATTAAATTTCATAGAAACAAAAGCAAAAGCAATTATTTAATACTGGAATATGTCAAACGAAACCAAGTTTTTAATATCCTGTCAAAACTTTTGCTGACGAATATTTCATAATTCCTCCTCTCACTCTGTACTTTTCCTTTCTAAGAAAATTAAATTCCACAATATCTAAAAAAGACATATTACAAAAAGTTTTCAAAAGTTTCAATAAACTTTAAAATGTAAATATGAAAGAAGAATTGTAGAGAGATACTTTTTAATTTAATCCATACTAATATTGTACTGATATGTGATATTCGTATCGTTTATATTTGTACAATTGTTCGAACAGTTTGGTTTAATTTAAAGAGATAAATTAAACGATAATGCTTGTGACATTTTAAAGTATAGATTGAGAATATTTTAAGTTACTTTAACAAATTACTTTTCATTTTTTCCTCTTATTGAGTTAAAATACAATTTTTGAATGTATTATATACACTTATATATAACTTGAACTATTTTATAAAGAACGTCGAGAATAATGTGAAAATATGATATACTAACACAATATTTTATTTTACGTTTAAAAAACCTTTTAATTCATAAAAATTGTATAAAAATGTATGGAAATCTATAATGTTTTAGTCACAAATATACGATCATAAAATAAAAACTCTGGCTTTATGAAGAGTGATATAGGGGGATTTTGATTAAGAAAAATTTTAAATAATTTAAAAATCATTAGAGATCTAATAAGAAAAAACTGATTCTCAAAAATGTGGATAATTTAGTAGATAAAAATGATATGTTAGGAAACCTGCTTGTCTGGATTGAATGGTAGTTTCATTACTAAAATCTGTGAGCACTCATAATTACTATTTAGCTTGGATGTCCAGCTTTCCGAACTTTTTAGAATGATTTACTTCAGAAAGTTGTTTATGAATAATAGAAAATTGTTTATGAATATGTCAATACTAACCACATGACTTTTTAATATAACTCAATTTCTTTTTTCTGAATAAAATAAAATAAAGAAGTAATTTTTTAAATAAATTTTACCAAGGGGAAAAAATTAATGCGATGCTCTGAACATTTACTAATTTGGAATATTAAAGAAAAAGAGAAATATGCACAATTTTCATTTACATTCTGAATAAAAAAATGAAAGAAAAAAATATGTATTTTATTTCATCATATATGTTGCTTTTAACATCTTAAGTGCTAGACTATAAATTTAAAAAATATTACAAAAGTAATACTTTCTAAGTAATAAATCTAATTATCTCTTATACACAAATACAACTTACGTGTTTTTATTTATTTATTTATTTAAATAAGAGCATTTCCACTGCAACAAATAACTATTTTATTGCAGATCATAAAACTGATCTTCATTATAGAAGTTAAAAAAGAAAGGGCTGCTGATTATTTGAATATCCCCTGAAGTTCAATTAAGATCGTGCAACATATTTATTTTAAAAGAACGTTAGTAAATATTTTTATGCCTAACAAATTGCATGTAACTGCATTTTCAAATTTTTAAAAAAATTTTGGATTTCGAATGATTTTTTTATACAATTTAAGTATAAACGAAACACTAGGATATGATGTTAAAAAGGTCTGTTTTAACTACAGAATAAAACAAAATTATAAAAAAGTGTTTAAAAATTGTAATTATATTCCTTTTTAATATTTTATAGATAGAACTTTATTCAAACTGCATTTAAATTGCATAATTTAAATAAATCATTAAAATTTATGGTTTTCGTTGTTATGATTTTTATATTTTCGGCTGTGATTAAGATATCAAAACAAAAACCGATGTGTTGTGAATGTTCCAATAACTTTTTTTTCTTTAGAATTTTACTAAATAGCGTTTATGCTCTGAATATTTACTTTAATTTTTTTAATTCTTTACCAGACATTTTTTTTAATTATGTGACTTCTCTTTCAATTTTGTATTAGCCCTTTTTCTGGCTTAATAGTTAATTTTTTTATGTGATATTAGGTGCTGGTAATAACTTGGAATTTAGTTGAAGGGTTATGTAGCCTTAATGTGTAAACTTAATATTCTTCTTCTTCTTCTTCTTCTTTTTTTTTTATGTAGCATCTTTTTTTCATTTCGAAGTGCCAGTAATGGCTTCGCTATCTGTATTTTATACTCTGTACCCATTTTTTTTTTTTTTTTTAAGTGGTACTTTTTAACGAATACATTTGCAGATTGAAAGAAAAGTCTTTATTGCATAGGATGGTTTGTATACATTCATCAATTGTGTATTCTTTATGCCCTCAAAAGACCTGAAAACGTGATTAACTCTTCGAGTTGATTGAGATATAGGACGTACGTGTATGTTATTACTTATGTCTCAGACAAATGCTATCTTCTGATAACCTTATTCCGATGCCAATTGTTATTTTGATTTGAGTTTACGGGGCATAAAGCCGTGTTTTTAATTTTCACCTGACAGAGCACTCACAGATCATATCTTTTATTTTCAAAATTTCATTTCTTATTTTTGCACTGTACGAAAATATTACTAATTTTACACATGTACAATTTGTTTGTCTGGACATATATTGATGTGCTTTAAATTCTAGTATATAACTATATAAATTTTTATTATATATGCAAACATTTTAATATATTAAAAATTAATAAGCAATCAAAAATAATTATATAAATTACTTTTGATTAAATCTATTAGTATAATTGGTATGAAACGTATACTCTTATTAAATTGATCATTGTGCGTAATATAATTAAGCACAGTTTTCGTTCTGTTTTTATATACAATAGATATTTTCCTGTGCAATAAAACAAAACAGTTAATATTTTTTTTAATAAATTAGGCTACTGAAATATGTTCATTTTGATTTTTGATTTAATCGCGTTTAGCTATATATATATATATATATATTGTCTCATTTCGTTTCGTTGACGTCATTTTCAAAGACCCATATTACTTGATGGTGTTTTTTTTAATTAAATTAATCACATTTGGTTAACGAGACTTTTATAGCGACACCATATACATAATTTAATTTAATGAATTTTATTTATTTTTTATAAATTTATATTTCATATATCTATACGATGGTGACAAAAGTTAATGTTTTATTGTAAATTTAATCTAACATATAATAATTAAAGTAATTTCGAGTTAAAGCATTATTTTAATATAATTAAGAACAGTTATTATAAAATGCAAAATAATTAATAGCATTAAATGATTCTCGTATAAAGTTCGTAGACAAACAATATTTTATAACGACAATGTTTCATGAAATACAGTTGCGAAAAAAAGTTTCGGGCCAAACACGTTTTCGTTCATAATTATTATATGAATAAAGATTTAAGAAAGTATGAGCATGCGAAGTGAATCAATTATACTGTCAAGCTAAACGACTCACAAATTTTGTTAATAAAAAAGTATTAGATTATAACATAACATATAAAATTTGTTTGTTCAAAAGTTTCGGGCCAAACAAACTTATGAAAAACAAACTATAAAATAACAAAAAATACTTTTTCTAACTTATCAGAAGGTCAAATAACATTAATATCACAGCAGAATGTCGATGAGGCATTGACTCTATTAAAGTCTTAATCCATGTATGGTCAATTCTTTAGCCATTTCTCTTCAGCTTTTACCAATAATATTTTTTTTTTATTTGAAGAATTAATAGCTCCTTTCTTTACTTTTAGCTATTCCTATAAATGTTCAATAGGATTTAAGGCAGGAGGTTGACTTGGCCATAGAAGGATACAAATTTTTTTCCGTTGAAAAGTTTTAAACAAATCCAGATCAAAGTTTGGGGTCATTATCTGATTGCAAAATCCATTCTCGTGGCATCTTTCAGAGTGCATAAAGAAACATGTTTGTTAAGATTTTTTTTATATTTAACTTTGTCCATTGTGCCTTCTACTGTCTTTAAAGGACCAACATCTTTACACGATAAAGCTCCCAATGGTATGATGTTCCCCCTCCACGTATTACTGTCAACATTTTCTATCTAGAATCACGCCTGAGATTATTTTGTTGTTGAATGTATCTCTTTTCGTCATTTTCAAAAATACTAATTTTTCTTTCGTCTGAAAATAACACTTTTTTACAGCCTCCGACTGTCCCATATTTATGTGCATTAGCAAATTTTAATCTTGTCTTCTTATTCTTTGTACAAATCAACGACTTCTTTTCTCTGACGCATCTAGAACGTCCAACTTGGTTTAATCTTCGCCAAACAGTACTACGATGAACATCAACCAAGTTTTCCTCCAATTAATTACACGCTATAATTGCAGCATTTTTCATTGGATCTACAACTGCCTTTCTCTTAATAACTTTATCAACTAATTTAGTCATTTTTCTGGGTCTTTCA
Organism: Salticus scenicus; assembly: GCA_963930645.1. Classification (NCBI taxonomy): domain Eukaryota; kingdom Metazoa; phylum Arthropoda; class Arachnida; order Araneae; family Salticidae; genus Salticus; species Salticus scenicus. Next base: position 298,890,338 of record OZ005654.1, read on the forward strand.
GGTACTGATTTGTCTGCCAAAGTGTTTGTCCTATTGCAGTTTTTAATAATATTATCAACAGCTTTTTTTCTAATAGATAATGTTGAAGCAATATCACGAAAAACTTTGTCATTCTGGTGTAATTTAATGACAGTTTTACGGTTTTGTAAATGTGCACTGCGGTATCTTGACATCACAGTACTGACACACAAGCGTAAAATAACTAGACCTCCTTCTATATAGTCGTGATGCTTCTTAAATGGACCAATCATTTCCGGGCATTAACGTCACTGTTAACTTCTAATTGCTTGGCCGAAACATTTGATCAACGGATTTTTATATATTTCACTATATATTTAAATACCTTCATTGTAAAAATTTTATCGTTATATATTTTCAATGTATACTTCATAAAGTTTACAGTACAATATTTAAATTCTTTTTACCTTAATTTATTCAAAAGCTATTGGTAAAAATTAGTTTGTCTCAAAACTTTTGCACGCAACTGTATAATTGACATGGTTAAAAAATATATCTTGTTTCAGACAAAGTATAAATTTTGAAAAATTTTAATTTCAAAAATTATGAAATTCCATTATGATAATTCTAAAGAAAATCTTTTTATCATAATATAAGTCTTTTGGAAGACTTAACGGAAAGAAAAATTATTAGAAATCATTTATCATTAATTTTAATTTAAATTAATGCCATGTGTGGGAAAACTTATTTTTTTAAATACTAACAAATGTCATTTTTAGGAAGAATGAACCACTGTCCTTTGCGGCAAATTTCGAACGGTGTTGAAACAGTAAATAAGACTATACTATAATGCTTTCTTTTGCAAAAAAAGAAAAAAAAAGTACAAGTTTGTTTTATATACTAATAAATATTAATATACAGAATTCGTTCACATTACCTGAAGAATATAGCAGTCTTCTTATCAGGTATTTAATATTTTCTTATTCCAGCATTTTTAATAAGTAACCTTACTCCACATTTTGGGAAGATCGGAGATTAAGAATGTCATTTAATCTTGAGCTTATTAGAATTCGCCTTCGGGAACAATAATTCAATGCCTCTATGTATGAAGAACTGATTAATCAAAGAGCGAATAATCTATAATCTGAGAAGAAAATGATTAGGATAAGTATTCGAATACCTACCTGGATAGGAAGAAACATATTTTTAATCAAAATTTTCCTGGGGCAATAAATAGCTCAGAAATGACGAACAGTAATTGGTGTAAAGACAGAAAGAGTTCTCGATCAGTTATATAAAAGCATACTTTGCTGAAAATATATAAATCTATAAAAATAAGTTTACTTTTTTCCTAAAGGGCATGTTATAAAAATAATTTTTAAAAAGTATTTTCTACGTAAATTGAGGTAATATTACCCATTTTGTAGATAATGATACAATTATTTAATCATTTATTATCTAAATTTAATTATTTAAAAATTGTATTTGCTTTAAAGAATATATACGAGGCTTTCGAAAAACAATATTCTCATTTTTGATTTCTTAAGTAGTGATCTTACATGAACATGGCTATTAGAAATATGCCTAAAAATTACTGAATTTAAAAGAAAAATCAATGAACAGTTTCAGAGTTTGAAAAATTACAAAAAAAGTGAATTTTTATATTGATTCTGTCCAAAACAATTTTCTATGAGTAAAAGCCCTGTACATACTAATAAGCTGGCGCACTATATTTTAGCATCCTATTACTAATCGTCTTACAGCTATATTTATGCTAAGTTATCCAAGTATTAATCACAAATGAAAATCTAAGTATGTTTATTTATGTGCGTATTTATGCTTTTGCTCATTATTTGTTAAAAATCTGCAGACATGCTTTTTGTGTCGGAAACCTTTTGTAGAGACATTAGAAAGTGGTTTAAGTCAGTATTTTTTTTAACACTTTCCAACAAGGTTGAAAAGGGTTAATGACTTCGGTTTGTCTGTCTATCTGTACGCCTTCTAACTCCCCTAAATATTCATGGAATTTCTTGAAACTGATATAGTATGTAATTCATGTTCACTATCGCATGTTTTCTATTAAAAATGAAGCGTATACCTCTTCTGGTTTGTGTACAGGGGATACCGTATACAAAAGCATTGTGTTCTACGATAGGTATTTCTATAAACCATATTTTAATGCCCTTACTTTGCACAAATCTTAATGAAATTTAAATATGTTATTGAAGTTCACTATCGGATGTTTCCTATTATAAATGAAGTGTATACCTCTACTGGTTTCTGTACAGGGACACCCAAAAGTATCCCAAAGCTTTGCAATCCATGACAGATATTTCTATAAATCTAATTCTTATAACTTTACTTTGCAGAAATCTTAATGAAATTGAAATATGGTATTTACATGCACAAATTAATGCTTTCTGTAGAATGTAGTGTGATTAGCATTAGATTTACAGTGCCACACAAAAATATTCAGTTGCATTGAAGGCTTTTATTGGAAAATTTCTGGAATTGCATTTTCGTTCATATTAAGCATTTTTGGCACTTTCTAGCAATTTTAAAGTATGAATGTTATTTTAGTTGTTGTATCTGTTTGTCTAAACTGCTCATCTGCTTATCTGCCCATCTGCTCGCCCACAGCGTCCGTAAATATCTTCAGAATATTTTTTTTATTGATATATGTTATTCAAGTTCACTTTGGAATGTTCCCTATTTAAAGTGGCATTAATAGGTCCTGTACAAATGGTTTGTGTACAGGGATATCCCAAAAAACCCCAATGTATTACGTTTTGGGACAGACAGTTTTATAAAACATATTTAAATATCTTTCTACTATAAAATCATAAAGAAATTGACATTTATTGTTAATATGCTAAAATAATGTTTTGTATAGATATGTTTAATCTTCAGATTTACTGTAAAATATTCAGATTCATTATGGACTCTAATTAGAACCTCAGGGCTGCATTTTCATTTGTGATAAGAATATTTTACACTTTCCAACAGTGCTTAAGAGTGATTATGAATTCAATTAGTCTATCTGTATGCCTTTCAGTGCTTCTGACCATTGTGCTACAATACAGTCACAAAACATTGAATATTATACGATACAACAATTACGTACGTTTGAAAGTGCTGATAATAAATACGTACCGCATGATTTTTCGTTGTTGTTTCTCCTTACTCTAATTCTTTTTACGATAAAATTCAAATAATTTATGTCTAATCTTATGGATGCAATGCCTCTACTTTTACAGATGGATTTTTTTGAGTGGGAGAGTTTTTAAATTAAAAAAAAAAATAATAATGTCACAAATTTTGCACTTTGATATTATTATTTGTTTTAATAAAGTTCTTCACTTTATTAATATAAGTTTTCAATTTAAAATGAATATCTAAGATTAATATTTTAGCAGTTAATAGGCATGATAGATATTTTCTAGCAACTTTGTCGAATGCTATAAAACTATTGGGACAATGAATAAAGTATTCGTATTAAAACAGAAATAAACTACTACGTCAGAAACGCCAAAGAAAAATTATTGAGGTGCATACAGCTGTTTCGGTAGCCTAAAGCGTACCGTCTTCAGTGCAAAAAGAATTCTGAATCTGGAGAAGTGCTCTTATATATAGGAGAGGGACCGGATTTAGTTCAACCAATAGGATTACGGAAGAGGTGGGGAGTGTGGCCAATAGGAATTAAGGAATGTGTAGCTGTGTAAACAGTAGAAAAATTAAGGAAATGTGGACTGAATGTAAAATTTCCAACAATCAGACAAATAGGGAACAGCGAAATCACAATTTACAAGGTTTTACAATTTTTATAAATATGAAAAGCTTCAAAGAAATCGAGTTCATGAATGGATTTAGGTCTGCAAATTATTTTAGCTGAATTAAATTTAAAATTATGATTTTCCTCCCAGCAATGTTTAAAAATAGCCGATTTATTAGTTTCTTGTTTGCGGACGTAATTCATATGTTCTTTTAGACGAAATATAAGACTGCGTTTAGTTTGGCCAATATATGATAAACCACACTGACAGGAAATACTATAAATGCCCCAAGAATTATGCATATCAATAGGATCTTTTAACTGAGAAAAGGTGAGTTTATTGGAAGGCGAAAATATTATTTTAAAATCATATTGTTTGAGAATTTTAGCTATGGTTTGACTGGTTTTAGAAAAATAGGGTAAAACAATACTGATATTAGATGTGACTGATTTAGTAGACGAAATACGAGGGAGTTGTAATTTTTGGATAGCTTTGTCTATAATGGAAGGGTCATAACCTCTGTCAATTGCGATGGCTTTCAGGTATTTAATTTCAGATTTCAATAAAATAGGATTTGAACAAATATTAAGAGCACGGTTTACAAAAGTATAGAAAGCAGCCATTTTTTGGTTAGGTGGGTGATATGAACGCGCATGGGGAGGATAGGGGGACTGCAAAATTTTTACGATAGACAGTGGTTGAAAAACCATTTACAGTGCGAGAGACGAGGGTATCAAGAAATGGAAGGGAGCCATTATTTTCTATTTCATACGTAAACTGGGTATTACTGTCAATTGAATTTAAGGTTTCTAAGACATGGTCAATATTGTGATGAGATATGTCGATAAGCGTGAAGGTGTCGTCAACGTAACGGGTCCAGAAAGGAAAAGATATTTTCTTAAAAAGCTTGCTTTCGAAATAGTGCATGTAAATGTCTGCGAGAATTGGGGAGAGAGGGGAACCCATGGCTAAAACTTCAGACTGACGATAGAATTTATTTTGGAAAGAAAAAGTGGTTTGTGATAAACAAATGCGGGTAAGAGAAATTAATTCTTGTATTTCGGAAGAGGTGAAATGAAACTCTTTTAATCTATTTTCGAGAGAGCAGAGGGCGCCACTTGTTGGAACATTAGTGAAAAGAGATTTTACGTCAAAAGAAACCATAGTGAGATTAGTGTGAGGGCAGTTTTGAATATTTTTTGCAAAATTTATGGAATTCTTAGCAGTATAACTATTAGCAGCAAGAAGTGGAGCAAAAATTGTGGTGAGAAATTTAGCTAGATTATATGAAGCAGTACCGATATTAGAGACTATTGGACGAAATGGAATATTGGGTTTGTGAACTTTTGGTAAAGCATAAAATCTGGCACAATTAGCAATAGAAGGGATAAGATGGGATTTAGTCGAGTTCAATAACAAGGGGCAAGATTTTATAGCAGATTTAATTTTATTTAATTCTTGAGGAGAGGGGTCACGGGGCAGAGGAATGTATGGGCCATCATTAAGTAGTTCGGTAACACTTTCGATGTATTGTTTTTTATCCAAAATAACAATCTGACCACCTTTATCAGCTTTAGTAATGATGATATTTTCATTAGATTTTAATTCCTTCAAGGCGAAGTCTCCTGCGCGAAGTCTCCTGCTATTATAAAGTATTCGTATATCTCAAGGATAATTCTATCTATCTATCTATCTATATATATATGTGTGTGTGTAGGCGTGTGTGCTAACATGTGCGATTTTTAACTCAACTATTTCTTTGCAAAAAAGATCATGATTTTTAATCAGAGAAAACTGCTAAATAAGTTATTAAAAATTTCCGTGAGTAAAAAAAAATGTACAAGCTGACATCTATGTGTACATATACCTACATATGTATATATATGTAAACGTATTTTGCATTTATATATGTGGTTGTTTGTTAACGTGTGTGTATTAAAAAAATCTGTCCTTTCAAAGGGGCAGGTTCTAAATATTTTGAAGGAAGTTTATTAATCTGTATACAGACTGCATACTAGTGACACTGTTCATGATTATTTATTATGAAATGATTGCAAAACGATAATCTATAGTAATTACAAAATTATGCATAGAATTAAAATTATAACAGCTTGATTCTTGACATTATTTGTTATTTATATTACAAAACTATTTGGCATAGGTGGACACTGCGCAGTTCCCCATCCCATATTTGTTTTCACACATTTTAATTTTTGTTAAAAACTACGAAAGCAAAACTGACATATCGCATCCCGGCAATAAAAATGACACAACTTAATTTTCCGTGTAAATATTACATTTAATGCTCGTTTAAGTGAAATTTTGCCCTATTTTCCCATGTTAAAAAAATCGTAGATTTCGAATAACTTATGGAATTTTTAAAATAAAATGTTGCAAATCAATAAGGTTTTTGCCAGTATCTTAAATGATATTTTAAAAGTAGTCTGACATCTTTACGATAAAAATATCTCTTAAAACCAAAGTTTACGTGAAATTTTGCCGTATTCTGCCCTGTTAAGAAAATCGTAAATTTTGAATAATTTCTGAAGTTTTTTAATTAGAATGTTGCACATGAATAGGGTTCTTGCAAGTGCCATAAATAATATTTTAAAACTGATCTGACCTCTCTGAGATCGTTTGTTCGTGATATATCGTGTACACAGTCTAACATACTAATACACTAACGGACTAACGAACCAACACACTAAAAGACACCCCACAGACGGGCACCAGACCCATTTTGATATTTTGGGATTCCTCACACCTGGAAAAGAGTAAAAATGTCAAAAAAACGAGGTCCAAAATTTATCGATTACTTAAGTTCCCAACCTATGGTATGATGAGTAAGTAAAAAAAAATATTTATTGATATATATATATATATATATATATATATATATATATATATGCTGTATTCATGTTTTTACAGTCAATTGAGACAGGAAAGATAGTACCTTTAGATTGCCTTAAATTTAGTAGACGCTCTATTGCCACTTTATGAGCGCTAACGCTTATTAGATCGAAGCCTGCATTTTAGTGTTGATAAATGACCATTACGAACATCCGGCATATAATGGGTTTGCAACTGGATACTAAAGATTCAAAGCTCTAACCATTTCACCATTTTGTAAGCAGATGAGCTGTTTTGTTTAGAGATTTTCTTAAAAGAGAAAACTGGGTAGTATATATATATATATGAGGAGCAAACATTCAAACCGTGTTTTCTCCAAAAGTAAAAAAAAAATGAGTTAGCGATTTTTCTGTGAACTCAACATTAAATAGCACAAAATTATACTATTATTTTAAACCAAAATAACTTTTATCACATTATAAATGCGCTTAGAAAGTTAGGGTTTCAATCAAACAGTGTTTCCTCCAGAGCCTGTTTTCAGTCAAACTGTGATTTCTCCAGCCAACCAGTCAGTACTGCTCTTTCTGGTCGCGTGACTCGTACATGTACCAGCGTTTTATGTTTGTTTTTCGTTAGTTCTATCTTGTTTTCTTCATTTTAGAGGAGTGTAATTTATTATTATTATTATTTATTATTATTTTTTTTTTTTCAAATGGAAGAATTAATAGATGGTGTATTAGTGAGTACTTCTAATTATGGAACTAGAAAAATACAGAGAATTGGTGGAAAAAGAAACGATATTCAGCACCTTTAGATAACAACATTTATGCTCCATGCAAACATTCTATTAATACTTTTTCATGCACTGATGTTAGACCTAATGACGTTAAGAAGTTTCGGGATAGACTTTACGAAATTCCGGACAAACAGCGACAAGATTGTATTATAGCCTCATTGGTTGTTACAAAAATGTAACTCGACGTAGACCTAATAACCCCCCCCCCCCCCCCCAAAAAAAAAAAAAAAAAGGTAAGAGAATTCATCTTAAACTTAAAGGCATCAGAATGACATAGACAAACTTTTACAATTGATGTATGGTGAAGAGTGAAAAAATCAGCCTGTTTTTAAATGGTATAAAGATATCATTACTAATAACTTTCATGTAGAATATGAAGAAACAGAGGAAGCATGAAATTGCTTAAGTGAAGATATTGGTTTAAAAATTTAAATTTCAAATTGGCTTAAAAATTTTAGTTCTTCCCTACAATTTCCATGATGATTTTTCACGCGTAATATTTAATTTAACTTTATAATTACATAACAAAATCTGTTCTGTTAATTACATTAAGAATGTTATTTCATCAATATTTGAGCTACATAGTACTTTTTCATTCAAAAAATGTTTTGTTCACATTGGAAACATTCGAAACATGTTTTCTCCTCTGTGTTTCGGTCAAAACATGCTTTCTCCACATTGGAAGCATTCAAAACATGTTTTCTCCTCTGTGTTTCGGTCAAAACATGCTTTCTCCAAATTTCAAATACATTTTTCTAAATAACTCTAAGTTTATTAGGTAAAGTAGGCCTACAGATCTTCCTAGTAACCAATAATACAACTAAACAAATGATAATTAGGGTCTAAGAAGGGTTATTTTTTAATTTATCAGTTTTTTGTGTTTTTTGAAAAATTGCATTTGAAGGAGAAAACACGGTTTGAATGTTTGCTCCTCATATATATATATTCGTTAAGAATGAATTTGAATCAAGATTGTGCTTTTGATTAATGTTAATTGGGATAAGTGGCCACGTTGGACAAGATGTCGTGTCACGAGCATTTGTAAGAAAAATCCAGCTGTATGTGTCTGTTTTAGTGAATTTTCAATATTTCCTTAAATTAATTTGGATGGATAATCGATTTGTTTTCATTTGGTAAAAGTTAAAAACTTAACTTGTCCCCTCTTTTATTTTTAGAAAAGAAACATATAATTTTAAACGTACATTGTCTGGACTTCCGGCCAAACCTATAAAGGGGGACAGTATTGAAAAATAGTTAGTTTATTGCTCTTTTTTTAAAGTAATTCATTATTGAATGAAATCTTTAATATTACATTTGACATTTTTATGAAGAATACTGAATACAAAGCGTTGAAATTATGCATTTTTTAACTTACAGGGAAAAAAAAATCTTGAGTTTAATACTGAATGAATATATAAATAAACTTAATAAAAATTAGAAATATTTACAAAGACAATTTTTTTTTTTTTTTGTGATGCCTAGTGCCTATTATTTCTAATATCTATACATTTATCTACTGTTTCAGTTAATTTAGGGCAGTATGTAATACTCGTTATATATTTCTAATATTCAACTAGGTAATAATTTTAGACAGTCAAAAATGTTTGAAAAGTAAAATGTTATTATTATTATTAATATTTTTATTATTTTAGATTGGAAAAATCTCTTACAGCTTATATTTTGAATTCACTCCTAGCTTTTTCTTAAAATAGCGAAGGCTAAAATATATTTGATTTTCTATAAGAGTTTTAGGTGATGGATTTTCAAATTCCATAATTAGGTATGAAATGTATCATAGAAATGTTTAATTCTGCATGGTTAAAAAATTATCAAGAGTTTGACTCTAAAATAAAATTTTATGCCAAATATATAAATATAACCGATATATCGTAAAATGTGTTTTTTTATTTAAAAAAAAAAAAAAAAAAAAAAAAAAAAAAAGATGAATCCACTTTAAAGATATTAAAAAAAAAAAAAAGAGACTCACAAGAATTATAATTTAAAAAATGTATAAATAATCCGATTCATGAATAATGCAGTTTTGAAATCAAATTTTCAAACCTAAATTCTGTTACTTTTTAAAAAATATTACATGATGCAAAACCAATTATCAAAAATATAACTAAATTAAATGCTTACCTATAATGGGCAATGGGAAAATGCTTGTCCTCAATAAGATCACAATCATTATTCACCAGAAAAGAACATATAAAAAAATTGATAATAACATAAGACATTGCCGGCAGATGTAAACTGTATTCTTTCCACCTTGAACTGGATTCGATTCGCAAGGGTAAATGAAACGATTTCGTTTCCTTAAATATTTTTAAGGAAAAATAAACAGCCATATTCTTTAAATTGCTCACTATTTCTTAAAGAGAATTTTCAATCTTCAGAGGTTATCTCCATTTTGGCATGCTCAAAGAGTGATATGCCACTCTTTTAGAGTGATATCTCACTCTTCATAATTTAAGGAGTTAATTTTATTATTATTATTATTATTATTAAATTGATTTTCCTTGTTGAAGGTATACGTACGCCTTTAGAGGTTTTTTTTTTTTATCTTTTTAAATTTCTTCATTGTATTAAAAAGTATTATAATATATAAAAAAATTAAAAAAAGAATTTCAAAAAATTAAAAAAAAAAAAAACTTGTGTAGGAGATATAATGTTCTGCGGTAAGTCGTGTACATAGGAAAAGAAAAAAAAAAAGCAAAATCGTAATTTGAAATCTAAAAAACGTCATATTTTTGCATACTGGAATTTAAAATCGAACTGATTTATATGTAACAACTTCTTGGATTTTATATTTTATTGTTTTATTCTTTCTCTAGACTTTATATATTTCTGTATTCCTTTATACGTGCTTTTTTTTAAACGTCATACTAGGGTTCTATTTATTCTAGAAAGAAAATTCGAACAGATAATTAAATCTGAAGGTTTAAAGACTATTTGTAGATAAAAAGTGGAAAATGTGTTTTTTGAAATGAGTATCAAAGGCGTACATATATCTTAATTTTTAATTAATATTTCATCATCCAATTTCAAATTAGTTATACTTAAAACACTGGCAATACTAAATTTTCAAAAAAATTTTACTTAAAATATATATATTAGTTCACGGTTAGATAAATAAATATAAAAATAGTTCGATTATCTGTTCAAAAATAATAACTGTAAAAAATTAAAAAAAAAAAAAAATGTAGATTTACGAAATTTATTTTTATTGCCAGTATAAAATCTTCTCGCATTGTAATTTTATAAATGCTTCTGCATTGCGAAATATTTTTGCATTCTTTTGGTTAAAAATATTATATCTAAGAATTTAGTTGAAAAGTGTTGATCTCGCATAGACAAATTGAGAATATTGTCACGTTTGTAAAAGAAATTTTATCTGAAACAAAACGTGACTACTGTAATAAGAATATGTAGATTTTTTCAACATAAAATATCTCTAAAATAACAGACGAACGCATAAAAAAAAAAAAAATGTTTTAGAAGCATCACTGTACGTCAAAATTAATATATTTACTACAAAGAATGAGAGCAACAATCTTTTGTGTAAAGTATATACATAAAAATTCATATTTTATGTATATATAATTGTTAATTTCGTATATCAAATTGAAGATAATTTTAATTAGTATCTTTAAATAATGTGAAATATTACGTAACTTAATTATTGATAGCCTGAAAATTACTCAATTTATAGAAAGTGTAAAATCATTTTAAATCAATATGCATTCCAGATGTATATTTTCGTAATACGTATTCTAAGATTCTAAGATTCGAAAATATACTGTACGAAAGATTGTTTCATTTTATCTATTGCTGTCTATACGTTGTTAAAATAACTTTGATTTTTTGAAAGGAATTAAATATGTTCCCCAGATAATTCGGCTATTTTTTTTCCCTGGCCAAGGGTGACAGATGTAAAATCCATTCCGCTGCAACATATCAGTATCTTACATTAGACACTTTATTTAGACATTTGAAAACAAATTTGACTTACATATAACTATACCAAAATATGGGAATTAAAATCGGGAGATAATTTTCCTTAATTTTTAATTTAAGAAAAATCCAATGGACAATTAACATACGAAATCTTTTACATGGCTCCACGGACGGTCAGTGACATCATCACTGTGTATAGCAACAGTGTATAGCAACACGTCAGTGTATAGCAACTATAACATTTTTTTTTTTTTTTTTTTATACCATTGATAACTTTTTTATTTTTCTGTGGAGAATGCCGCCATTGCAGAAAATTATGGAATACGAGAAATCATTTATTTCATGGCAAATACAGTACCTTTATAAACCCGACGTTTTTAATTAATAACTTCGTTAATTAAGATGGTACATTTTTCTAACTACCTGAAATGCCTTCCTTGAAGTATACGGAACACATTGATACATCTCATGATGCAGAGCACTTTGCCCTCCACGAGAAGATGCTGTCGAAAAAAAAAAAAAAAAAAAAAAAAAACGCCAGTGACAGAAAGGTTTTTTAAATATATAGAGAAAAGACTCACGGATATAATTTTTTTTCCTTGAGATATGAAAGTTATGTGAAATCATATTTTTGACCTCTTGCCCCCCCCCCCCCCTTTATTTTTCCTTTTCTTTGCGATATGAAGGCTTTTATGAAATCTCATTATCTCGTTGTGAAATCTGGTTTTCCCCCTCCTCCCCCCCAAAGTAGCGGAAATTCTTGTAAAATCGCTTTTTAGCGGTTGTCTACGTAACAGAAGGAAGGTTTTTACCAAGATTTATGCTTCTAGTTGTAGTGGTATTGGTTGGGCGATGATGAATCAGTCAGGACAAACGATTTTATATGCATACTCTGATATATATATATATATATATATATACGTGTGTGAGTGTGAGTATGAAATGTAAATATTATTTTGAAATGTAAATATTTTGAAAAATAATTGTCTCCATTGCATTCATACTCTTTTCTCATATAAGGTTCAGATACTCCTCTTTCTATGCAGAGCGATCCAAAAGTTTCAGAAAAAATAAAGTATATATTATTCAAGAGGTATTGAGTGTTCACTGAAATTCACAGAAAGAAATGGGATATGTTTTAAGTAACAAAAGATTTATTAGTAATTGGTTTAAATTTTCTTCATCAGGTAGCATTTTAATTGCAAAATTACATTTATTATAGTTACACAGTACATTCAACAATGTAACTAGGACTATAAAGGTTCAATCTGACTGCCGTCATTCATTAGTAATACCGTCAGATGTTGCGTATTGAAAATCCCCCCTCCTAGCATCGAAAAAAAAATTAAATAAATAAATTAGTATACGCAGTATGGAGTCATGTGATCTGGTGGATCTGTTTAAAATATGAAAGGATACTAAGGAGGATACAGCGCGATGTTTAGGTGAAAGAATTCAACTAATATATTTTTTTTAAACGTGTGTATTAAATATGTATATCTTATTTTTCTTACACTCATGTTTGTTAAAATTGCAGCACCAAAAAGGGATAATGCAAATTGAACCAAACTTAAAGGAAATGTAAAGTGAGGTAAGGCATGCAAATGATTAGAATTACAAAGTGCCTGCGCATGCGTGGAACGAGAACCGACTCCTTATCAGTCACTTGTTCCAGGTATATAAAAGACCGTCAAGGCGCGTTGAAATCTGTTTATCGTCCTCTGTCTGTGGTAAACGTTTCATTGGCGGTCAGTATGCCTCGTCAAAAGTGGAGGGTGCCTTACCAAACACTAACGAAGTTCGTACGACGCAGCGTTGTACGAGGAATTCGTCGAGAAATCGCAGCCCGCAAGCAGTGTAATGCCAGAACAGTGATGCGTGTTTGAAAGAAATAGACAGAGGAGAATGAAACAAGCCGAAAACCTCGCAGTGGGGCACGCAGTAGATCAACGACATGAGACGACAGACACCTCATCCGCATGGCTGTGGCGGACCGTACAGCGTCCTGTCGTGTGTTAACATAACGTTGGACCACGGCTACAGGTATTTTGTTGTCTAACTCAATAGTTTCTCGCCGTTTGCTGCACCATAAACTGAATGCAAGGGTTCCTCTACGTAGGATTCCTCTTTCGCTGAACTTTCCTCTTTCACAGATGCCTCCGACTTCCATGGGCTCAGCAACACAGCACGTCGCGTGCCCAGTGGCAACAAATTGTTTTCTCCGTGGAATCTCGCTACAATCTGGAATACAATGATGGTAGAATATGCGTCAGACGTTACAGGGGAACGTTTGCTCCCACAGTGTGTTATGTAGCGTCATACTGCACAAATGCCTAACATCATGGTGTGGGGAGCTATTGGGTATAATTGCCGATCCCATCTAGTGCACATTGCTGGCAACCTCAAAAGTGATCGCTACATAAGGGAAAGTTTGGATCCAGAGGTCCTTCCCTTTCTTCAACGCATTTCGAGTGCTGTATTTCAGCGGGATAATGCCCGTGCACATGTTTCCCAGATTGTACAGTCCTTCTTCAGTGCACAACAGGTTTCGCTTCTTCCATGGCCCGCTTATTCCCCGGATATGTCGCATCGAGCAGTTTAGTATATCATTGGTCAGCGACTCACTTGTGCAAATGGTGGGGCGCACATTAATATTGAACTTTATCTCCCCTAAGAGTTTCGTACTTTATAGAGAATATTTTAAAAATCAGTTTTTACATTTAAAGATTTACTGCCCCGATTTGCTTCTTATTTATAGTCTCCTTTTATAAGCTACAGCCACAATTTTCTTAAAAAAAAAATAAAAAAAAAAGTTCTTGCGTTGTGTCAGCCCAGTTGATTAAGTGTGGAGCTCATGATTGGAGGATTACGAATTCAATACGAATTCGATACTCGAGCCTGGCAAAAACTTTGGCTGTTGCACATAAAATACATTCATGCCTGCAATGTTCTCCGTGTTCCGTAAATATAATAACTATGCGGTCTTTGGTAGATAAAAGTTTGTGATGCATGTTTCTTTACTAATCCTAGACATGAATTGTAGACAGTCGCCGACCAATCACTGCTTAGCTGCAGCACTACGTTAAACTCATTCTACATCTATTTCCATAAAAGTTTTTTTTTCTTTATGCAGTTACAGTTAATTTTTTTAACATCTTTTGCTGAAATTTTCGAAATTCTCTTAGAGTTATTCAATCTCATTTGCCTAAAAGTTCTTTTGAAAATCGATAACGAGAAAACCATAAAAAAATTGTCATATAATTTTATACATATTTATAACTTTAGGTGCAACGAATCTTTTACAAGTGAAGTAGAAAATGTCAGTTTTTCGATTCGGTTTTAACAACGAATCAATAACGTATATTGGTTGTATTGTTTATATTCTAGGTAAAAACAGCCTCGCTGTTGTTACCTTATTCAACTCATACACGCATTAAAAATATTTCCTGCACATTTCAGAAACAAAAAATAGAAAGAAAGAAATGTTCGACATTTGTATTATAATGGTTGTATAGGCTCTTGTCAACTAAATAAATAAAGCAACTTTTAAAATGGAAATACGCCAGAAGATAGGAATTTAGGAGATACCTTTTATCATAATAACTTGCTTAAATAATAATAAATATTTTTTTTTCTTTTCTTTTCTTTTTTTTTAATCAAAACTGTTATAGAAGTGTCTATAAAATATTTCTCTAATGTGGACCAGTTACTATTACCTGTTGTCGAAAAGATATGATTGTGGTATAAGGTGCTATGATATTGACCAAACTTGATTAGCAGCCGAATTTCTGTTATTGATCATTCTAGAGACCTAGACTACAATAATTTAATCTAATACTCTTAAAATGCGCATTTTCTTAAAGAAATCGGAAAAATACTAACCTTTTGTTTCGAAAAATGTGCTCGAAATCTCATATTTAGATATCTATTTGGGAGAATTTAAAACCAGTTAAGCCTGGCATTCACGACTGCGTATACGTCAGAGCGTGGGTGGTGGTATCTACTGATCGAAATCAAAATCATCTTATTAAGATGTATGTAATTTAAAGCCAAAATTATATATACATATTAGATTTTTCATTTATTATATCTAGAATGAATATTATTTCTTTTCATTTTGTTATTTCTTTTGTACATACATTTATTAATTATGAGGTTTCTGTTATGTATGGTAAAATGGTAATTTAATTATTCAGATTTTATGAATTTGATTTTTATTATAATTTAATTTAATTCTAAGATTTTTTAACTTAGGAGCGGAAAAAAAATATTTTCTAAATTTTTTTCAAATATAAAAGATTTAAATCTTTTACTGAAAAAAAATTCCTCAAAATTTCCAGTGATTTTCTTTATAAGATTTTTCTGAATGTCATGAGGTCTGTAGATGCTATCACGTAGATATTCAGCGAGGGAAAGACTAGTATATTTCCTTTAAATTTTTCTGGAAGTCAAAAAGCATAAAAGTTGACATATGCAATGATAATTGAAATTATTAAATGGAATATAATCCTTACAATCTGAATTTGAAATTAAATAAATCATAAAAATTATTCAAAATTTTTTTAATTAGAAACAAAAAAATATTTTTTAATTTTATTTATGATTTTATTTTATTCTTTTGTTGGAATTTGAATATGGTTCTCAAAATATTTTTATAAAGTTAATCAAATATATTTCTCTAAAATACAATTGAATTAATGATCGCTTAATTTATTCAATAACTTTCTCATAAAAAAATAGCACATAGACTATCTTGAATAAAAAAAAAAATGAAAAATAAACATGTGCCTACCAGAGACTAGCAGGATATGTTTTCTCTAATTATTTAATATAAGTAATACAAGTATGGCTTAATATATTTAATTTAAATAAAACTTTCAGAAATTTATTTTCCTATTTCCCTTTTCCGATTTCATTTAATATTTAATTAAATTAAAAATAAATTACACCTTTAAGTACGCAGATAAATGTTATAAGCATTCTTTATTTTATTGGTTTTCTAATGTCACAGGGGGGGGGGGGGATTGCAATCAAGGACATTTCATTCTGCCCATTTACTAATTCACAGGCTTGACAACTAGAAAACAGACATTAATTGATAGTTCTCTAATTAGACTTAATGATGTGTAAATTGGATGTTACTTAATTTATTTTAAGACTTTTATCTTTATATTTTCATTTGTTAATTTGTGTGTCAATTTTGTTAAGTTATTCGTTCTTTTTCAACTGTTTACCTCTAATATATTTCGGCATATAAGTGACATTTTCATTACATTTATGTTCGCATTTATGTTTTTCTGAAAGAGATCCTATTTTAATTAGCGTTCATCTTAAAAAAATAATGAGAAGAATAAAAAAAAAAATTATTTTTAAATTAATAATAATTATTATTTTACTAGTTAAAAAATATGTTTTATTTATTTATAAAATTGGGATGTACAGTTGCATAATTTAATGCAAGCAGTTTTATTTATTTATTTATTCATTGGACAATTTTTGTTGAGGGTATGAGACTTGCGTGAACATTTATATATGTATATGTATTTTTATATTTACTTTCTGTTTCATATGTATATATATATGATAGAGAAATTATTGTTTTGGGATCAAATTTTTGGAATTGAGTTTTTGTTATATTTACACGTTTTGGGGGCCCCCGAATGCGAAAAACAGGATTTTAGTGGTTGTGTGTATATATCTCTCTGTCTGTGTTTGTGTTTTCTGCATATGTTAAGGAAAAAAAGCTGCAAAAAGTCCATACTCGGTATTCTAAATCTGTATCATACAGAGATGCTACGCTAAACTTTTTGTTGATATGAAGAAAATGGTTCGTGTACAGATACTTCCAAGAGAATTCAACTATATTACGTATGTGGGGGAAATTGCAGTTATGTAGAGTTTACCATCTATAAGATGCACTAAAACAAATGAAATGAATATATAGATATTATAGGCATAAATGTATGTTTTATTTAAAATATTGTATGAAAATCCTTCCAAAAGTAAAACGAGCGTGTATCTTCAAATTCAAAGCTGCTAAATTCCGAGCGCATTTTCAAAAAGAATTGTATACAAAATAAATAAATAAATAAATAGAAAAATAAATAAAAAACTGTAAAAGACTGCCATAATTTGAAATCAGAGACTAGAGGAGAAGAAATTTCATTTCCCTTAACTAAGGGCACCAACTGTTTACTCGTCTCTGAAGGAGATATTTGTTTAACTATAAAAAGAAAAAGAAAAAAAAAGAAAGAAAGAAGGAAATTTCCATTTTCATACTTGTTACTAGTCATAGAAAATAATAGTATTAATTTCATTATTTCCTTTTTCTTCAAGCATCTAATAGTTTTGTAAATGCAAAAAGATATGTTTTTAGTTTATAGTGCAAATTATCCTTCTAATCGTGTCTTAAAACTTTAATTTTGATTAAAAAAAGAAAAAAATTTACTACAACTTACCAATTACTACTTAAAACTTTAAAAAAACTTAATACAATATACCAATTTAGTTAAAGTGTGTTATCTACGATATTTAAGAAAAGTCAACAAATAACAACATTCTGGTTGCACCTTTTAGGGGTGTGTGGTACTAGGTGTAAGTTTTCCCCAAAACAAAAAAAAAAAGTGAGAGCAAAGTGGCTTTTATTCATGTAATTATAAATAATTTAAAATTATACGAGCAATGTTATAGGAATCAGTAAAGGGATATTAAATGAGCAAAACTCATTGATAGTTTTCTTTCGAGCTACAGAAGCGTACTAAAGCAAAATGTGCGCTATATTAGACATTCATCTCTTATATACAACGAAAAAATTCATTTCATTTACATTTTATCTTTTTCGCTTAAAAAATTTCGAAAAAAAAATTCTCAAAATAATTAAAAAAAAAAAAAAAAAAAAAAAAAAAAAAAAAAATTCACATATTTATGCCATCCCAATATTTTATTATATTTATCGACATTTTTTCTTTAAACTTGTAAAGTGAAATATGCCTAAAATGAGTTTTAAATTCCAGATACGTGTATAGAATTAATTTGTTCTAGATATTGAAGAAAATTGATGCAACACAGTTGGATAATAGCCTCTTTTAAATATTAAATGTAGGCAACAGATTTTTGATACAATCTAGCTTATATCATATACGTTTCTTTTTTCAAATTTTTATACCAGACTTTCTTTTACTTACAATAATGCAAAATTTATTACAATAAATATCATTTATTTAATCCTATTATGAATATTAGAGAAATATTTTTGAAATAAATAAATTGTTATTACTGCACATATTCCTAAAAGAATGGAGACGAAAAATGAATACTAATCAAATGAAATGTTTCACAATAAACAGGCTTTTTTATTAATAACTAGCAGGCTACGCCCGCTTCGCTGGTCACTATTTTTAAATTAATCAAATTAATTAATGAATATCTCAAAATTGCATTAATTTTTATCATGTGATAAAAAAAGAGAAAAAAAATTTCTGATCGGGAAAAATGTCGCACCGGGTCCCCACTGCCTTCGGCAGCGTAGACCCGTGCGCTGCGCGCACGTATTCCTTCCCCATACTTATGACTTCTCAAAATTCCATGTTATTACTCATGAACTTTCATTCTCAAGAAAAGGAATAAAAAATTATATCATTTAGCATCGGGCAAAAACTCACACCGGGACGCCACTCCCTTCGGCAGCGCAGACCCATGCGCGCTGCGTGCGCACGTTTGTAGATATACGTGCGCTGTACACGCATATTCCTTCTCAACTCAAACTTTTATTATTAAGAAAATAAAATAAAAAAAAATCTTTTATCATCGGGTAAAAACTGGCACCGTGTCCCAAACCCATGCGCGCTGCGCGCCTATTCCTTCCCCACCGTTCCAGCCCCTCCTAATTAACTTGCATATACCAATTTTGAACGGTCTTACTCAATTAGCTGAGATGCAAAAGAAAACCTGATCAGGACACTTTAAATTGTAAATCAGGTGAAATCTCGAATTCCACTTCCGATAATGTAAAAGAACTTTAAAATATCTTTCGAATAATGTATTAGAAATAATTTAATCATAATTAGAATATGAAATATTGAAATTTAAAAATATTACAGCGCCATCTGGCGGTAGAAATTTCTGTAATCTATTGTTCCATTCCATATCAACAAAGCTTTTAAATGATGTATTACTCATGAAATTATTTTTATTAGTAGATGAGATACAAAAGAAAACCTAATCAGGACACCTAAAATCGTGTAAATCGGGTGAAATCTCGAATTTCATTTTCGATAATGTAAAAGTACTTTAAAATGTGTATCAACTAAAATAAGCTTTCAAATGATGTATTAATTATGAACTTTTTTTAATTAATAACTGAGATACAAAAAAAAAACTGATTCAGGAAACCTCAAAACGTGTAAATCTGATGAAAACTTTCGATAATTTAAAAGAACTTTAAAATATCTTTCGAATGATCTATTAAAAATAATTTAATCATAATTAGAAATTGAAATATTGAAATTTTAAAATATTAAAGCGCCATCTGGCGGTACAAATTTCTGTATTCCACTGTTCGATTCCAAATCAAAAAAGCTTTCTAATGATGTATTACTTATAAAATTATTTTAATTAGTAGCTGAGATACAAAAGAAAACCTAATCAGGACACCTCAAAACGTGTAAATCGGGTGAAATCTCGAATTCCATTTTCGATAATGTAAAAGTACTTTAAAATGTGTATCAAGTCAACAAAGCTTTCAAATGATGTATTACTTATGAAATTTTTTTAATTAATAACTGAGATATAAAAGAAAACTGATTCAGGACAGCTCAAAACGTGTAAATCTGGTGAAAACTTTCGATAATTTAAAAGAACTTTAAAATATCTTTCGAATGATGTATTAAAAATAATTTAATCATAATTAGAAATTGAAATATTGAAATTTAAAAATATTACAGCGCCATCTGGCGGTACAAATTTCTGTATTCCACTGTTCGATTCCGAATCAAAAAAGCTTTCTAATGATGTATTACCTATTAAAATATTTTAATTAGTAGCTGAGATACAAAAGAAAACTAATTCAGGAGATCTCAAAACGTGTAAGTCTTTTGAAAACTTTCGATAATTTAAAAGAACTTTAAAATATCTTTCGAATGATGTATTAAAAATAATTTAATTGGAATTTGAAATATCAAAATTTTAAAATATCTGGCGGTAGAAATTTCTGTAATCTCCTGTTTAATTCCAAATCAAGAAAGCTTTCAAATAATGTGTTACTTATGAAATTATTTTAATTAATAGCTGAGATGCAAAAGAAAACCTAATTAGGACATTCTAAAACATGTAAATCACGTGAAATCTCTAATTCCATTATCTACGGTAGTTTTATTAATGGAAGTAAAAAGAAAAATAAATATTTTTTATTTCCCCAAAACCTATATATACCACGGTAGTCGGATAATGGAAGTAAAAAGAAAAAGAAAAAGTATTTTTTAGTTCCTTCAAATGTATTTTGTTGCTATGGAAACTCCTATCGTCTATTGAAAGATAGATCACGTGTGAGAATAAAATTTAATTTGCAATTAAAATGTAACTGCTTTGTTTATTAATGAAAATTGATGAAATTTTAACTGCAGGTTGGTTTTGTGCTGAATAGGTTGTATATTAAGTGTTGTGCACGAAAAAGAAAATTTGAAGCACTTTGAAATTTGCAATTTTTAACCCCAGTTAAAGATCATGTGACATTAATGACTTGCACATGTTTTGTTTCCGGAGACAGCCGTTAAAATCGTCTGCTGAATGCTGATAGAATGCCTCTTTTTAAGCAATAAGGATTTTTAGTCATTTTTGCGATCGATATGGGTCAACATTTTAATTAATATCTCCGAAACTAATTAAGATTTTTAAATTCTGTTTCGAGGAAAACATCGGAAAGGCTCCACAGCATCCGTAAGTCAATTCTTGTACTTCTGCGTTCAATAGGGGCTGAACGTATAAAAGAACAGACAGACAGACAGACAGACAGACAGATAGACAGACAGACAGACAGACAGACAGACAAACTTTTCCATTTATTATTATAGATTTTTAAATGAAATATACAGTCTATATCAAATGCCAGCAGATTTTTTTGAAACATTTTAACATCATAATTGACTCAATTATAATTATAATTATTACTATTATCTTAGCATTTCTTATTCGTTATGTTAAACTTTGTACTAAAGCAATTTTTTTTAGAAAAAAATTCACAAACTACCTTTATTGAATTTCAAAGAAAAAAGAAAAATATATATACATACAAGCATAAAAATTTAGTATAAATCAATTCTTTATTTGCAAACATAAATATAAAATATGTTTTCGAATTTGTCTCATTTCATATATTTGCAATAATAGATAGCTCAACCCCTGAGACAATTTATCACGCTTCATGACCTCTGTCTCCGAATTAATGTTTCAGAAACGAAAAGATATATGTCCCAAGCGATGCACAAACATGAATATACATTTGAATTTATGATTAGAATATTACGATAACTTGTATATCTGTCAAATGATACTTACATTATTAATAACAATAACCAAGTGGGGAAATTGAACAAGATAATTCTAAAAGATCGATGACATTTATCAATTAAGTGATTCTTAAAATATTTTTCAAAAAGTTACCCTTTACTTGTTAAATGCAAGAGTTATTTATATATATAAAAAAAGGGGGGGTTTTAAGCAATATTAATTAGATTTATTAAACTCGATCTTTTAAAATAGAAACTTAACCAGAATAAGGATTCTAAAAGTGATAAATTGAAAAAGTGATAAAAGTGATAAAAGTGATAAAAGTCGAGCTATCTTATGTATGCTATTCTTTTTAATTTCATGAGACTGAATGCATGTTAAATATAGAATGGAGCTGAGATGTTTTAGCTATTTTTATTAGTGCAACAACATATTGTAAATCATTCACGTTTAATGCTTATGACTTTTGTTAATAAAAAGGCTAGAATGATAAAAAATGCATAAAATTTAAATAAAAGTACAATTACAATATGTTTCTTTAAGTTATGTTTTATTCGTATTTTGTTAATATTTCGTATAGTTATTAAGTGATATTAACCCTCTTATAGTCGGGACCAAAGAGATAAATAAATTAGAGTGCTGATGCAATGCATGAAGGATTAGCTTTCCGTGGTTTAAGATGAATCACGTGACTTTAACCAATAGGTTGCTACGTTTGGCCCTTTATAACTATTTTGGCATTTAAAATTTCATTTCGACAAATTATTATTATTATTAGGTAACATGACAGTCGTATCACTGAAACAAACTGTTTTTAAAATAATTTTTCACATATTTAACATTTTAATAAGTAATAAAATATCTTTTTATTTCATCGTTTCCCAACAAAGTTTAAAAGTGTTTATAAAAGAAAAGTTAAACTTTTAAAGAGCAAAATTTAACACAAAATAAAAATTTTTAAACTATTTTTAAGCAATTTGTCGGTTAAATTTGACTACACGAAATAAAAAAGAAGTAATATAAAAATCTAAATGATTTAGAACAAAAGAATATTAAACTACATAAGTAAGCAAAAACATTGGCGGTTATGACTTTTGCCAAGAGCAATCTCCAAACCGTTGCCATAGAAATTTATCAAAAATAAGCTGTTACCATAGGAAAAACGCATAGAGGTTTCATGTCACATGACTCACTATGGACCATGTCAGAGTTACCATTTATCACTCTATTTTATTTATCTCGTTGGTCGGGACTAGGCAGTGTTGTCAGATTTGTGGACTTTTTTACCCAATTTCACCACTAAATTTTAATTGTAACGGTTGCCTAATCATTTTGAAGATTGGTCATCTATTATGTATATAAAATATCACTTCTCAAAATTATTGGTTACTATGGAATAAAAAAAACCCCGAGTCTGGCAGCACTGGACTAGATATATCCATTCACTGAAAAGTTTAATTGATTATTTATTTATTTTGTTGTGTACTAACAATTTAATAAAAAATAATTATAAATTTAACTTGTTTTCTATAAGAATGAAAATTACATTTTCATTTTTCTTTCTTTCTCACTTTTTTTTTTTTTTTTTTTTTTTTTTTTTTTTTGTTTTTGTTATTATTATTATTTACATTTACATAGTTATATTTTTAATATCTTGTTAGAAAATCCTTCATTTTATGAAAAATTGTCCAACCAAAACAACGTTAAGATTTTACCTTTTTCTATGACGTTTGGAAGGCTTATCTAATCGTTTATGTTTCATTTAATATTTGTCTCTAATCATTTCTTCTCGTAAATCATATAACATATTTATATTTTGATTTTCTGGTTGGAATAATTTAACTTATTTCCAATGTTATTATTATTATTTTTAATTATATTTAGATTGCTCATATTAGAATATAATTAGTTATACGCAACAACTGTTTATAAGAGTTTGTAAATATAATCCCTTTCAGTAATATTTTAATTCAGGATAAAGAGCACTGTATCTGGTACATCTTGCAGTTAATGTATATTAAAATAATTAGAATATTAAAGTGTAGAGAACAATTTTCACTCCCCAAATTTAAATTTTCTTTATTAAAAAAAAAAAAAAAAAATGTTGTTTAAGTTTATGGAATCAATGCTTTATTGTTAAAAGTTAATAGAAATTTTAACAGATTTAAAAATATTTTGTATTGTGGTATAATGTATCGCATATCCTTTAATTCTAAACAATGCGTTTCATATTATTAATTTCTATGAAGCTACTAATAAAGCTACTATCACTTTCTGCGTCGGTTTGTTGAAATAAAACACATTTAAAAAAGGATAAGATATAATTCTAATTTATTTATTCACTAGTTGGCTTTTCCTGGTAATTATATGTTAATGAATCCTTTTATACTATAAAGTCTCTATTTTTTCCCCCTATATTTATTAATAAACGTAACAAATTCGAATACTTATCGTTTGCTACAAATTAATTATTTTAAAAATTATTCATTTATAAAATATAACTCTCGAATGACAAAAGTCTTAAAAACGGAAAGTTGTTCTCCAAAGAAAAGAGCTTGTATTTGTTATTCATACAAATAAAATATTTATCTGCCATTCTCATATCTGTGTATATAATGGGAAAATAGCACTGATTCACTCATTCATCTGTGAACGTCGAGTCCAAATCTCCAAAGCTTACCGTTTGAACAGTTTGTTCTTTTCTTGACACAAGGGCTCACTATAAACGAATTTAACGAAATTTAACACTTAAGGCACAGTTCCAGCTGTACGGTAATTAGGGTATAGACCAGGGCCCGAAATTTCAACCCATCTTACACTCGCCGAAAAAAAGTTTTACTCGCCACAAAATAGGGCTGTATTTTTTTTTTTTCTTTTTTACGCATTTCGGGTTTTTTATTTTTCCTAAATATTTGAAATGCTTTTACAAATATGCCTAAAATTATATATATTAAAAGTATGTCATCATGTCTCATAATTATTTATAATCAAAAATCATTATCATTTGAGATTTGAAAAAAGATTAAAGTACCTATAAATGCAAAGAATCATTATTTATTTCACTTTTTACATGAGAAATGTCTTTTTCGTCCATTTTATTTTTGTAATCAGACGAAATGTCGATGATTATAACTTGTTCATTGTTGTCATTTGAAATAGCCATTTCGGAATTACTTTTTCGATAAAATCAAATTATAACAGTGGGCTCGTCTATTCTCGCTCTGCTTGAAGAAATCACAAAGGAAGAAACGAAACTGCCCGAAGAGATTAAAACTTTTATGCATGCACTAAGCATTTTTCCTTTTCCAGGCTGGGGCGATCGCCGAGCAGCGCACACACAGACTCGCCACTCCGGGAAGAGAAAAAGAGAGGTTAAATATGAGGTTATAAGATGGCAAGATTTTCCCATATATAAATCTATAAAAAGAACATTTTGCCACCTTATCGTGTGAGAATTCTATCTATAACTAGACCAAATTTTTACTCGCCATAGTAAAAATTTCACTCGCCAATGGCGAGTTGGCGAGCAGAAATTTCGCGCCCTGGTATAGACATATAATAAAGTATTAGATAATTAGGTGCGATAATTAGGTTTTATACATAGTTGTCAAGTGTCCAAATCAGGCTGGAGATTTCATACCAAAAATTTCCTGTAATAGATTTCACTTTATTTAATCGTAGAAAATTAATATAAAATATTTCTATCAAAAAATACTGATGTGAAACCTGATTTAAATATTAGAAATATTGGTAAGTGTTATCGTACGATTGGCAACGCTGCCTTAACCCTAGAACACTAGTACACGTAAATTGTCCGTGCAGTCTTCCTTTATTGGTTCTTTTTAGCTATTAGTATACATTTTTATAGTTTTCAAATATATATTTAAATACGAAAAATTATTCAGTTAAGGAAACGTTAGTAATATTGGGCAAAACATCATAAAATTAAACATATTTAAAAACAAAATTAATATAATATAATCAAATAAAACAAATTTTACATGAGCACGTATATTCTACGTATCTCTAGTGATAGCGCCAGATATGAATACGCTAGTGTTAAGGGGTTGAAACACAATTAAAGTAAACCGCAGCAGTTTTCTCTATTAAAATACACTTTTTATAACGAATAGCTTCTAAGAAATGATGACGTTATTTTCAAAGATGATAATAAATTTCGCAGGTATTGTAAAAATGACGACATTCTAACATGTTATATATATATATATATATAATTTTATTAAGTCACTAAGTCATTTTTACATATTCACAGTAAAATGCTTAAATTGCAGACATGAAATTTTGATAAAAGCGTAATTTTAGAACGTTTTTTAATCGTTTGTCCCCTTTTTAATTTTGATTTTTTATAAACTTCTACTTAGGGAGGTTGGCTGGTTTTTGTGTTTTACGTCGCACTAGTGCTGAACAATGGGCAATTGACGACGGTCTAGGACTCACCCTTAGGGGTGGTCCGGAGACATGCCACCACAATTTTCATCCTCCATGGTGGGGAAGGATCCCCCACTTTGGTGACCCCTAGAGGTATGATTTAAAGGGGAATATGGAGAACGTTGCCCCACAACGACGGAATTTATGTGCACTGGCCACCATCAGTACACCGGATGACCTTTGATCGGCTCAAGTTTCGAACCCGAAAATTTAGTACAAAGACGAACTGAATAAATTTTATATTTAGAACAAAATATAGAAAAGTATAGATTAAAAATATATTTATAGGCAATATGTCTATTTTTTTTTAATTATTAAAAAGTTTAAATTCTCAGAATACGAGATTAAATTTTTGGACTAAAAAAAACTGTTTTTAAATCAATTTTTTGAGATATACATTAAAAAAATAGTTGAAAAAAAGTATATATATATGTCTTTTAAATACCAAATATCTGTCAACTTTTTCGATTTTCTTAACATCGCTCTTTCAAAATAGTTTTGTTTGTCATATTTTATTGATGAATTTTAGCCTTTAAATGAAGCAAAACATATTTGATAAATATAGAATAATAAAAGCAAGAATAATCACCTGTGGTATAAGTTGAAAATTTTCAATAATGTAAAAATAAAAAACTGACGAAAGTGATGATATTAAAAATATAAATACAATTTACATGTAAAATTATTGCTTATAAAGGTATTAGTTAATAAAAAGAAATATATTTAAATAAACTATGTAAATATCTAAAAAGTAACTCTTTAAGAAATGTTGGTTCACCGAACTCATCATAAAGCCTAAATATGGCATCAATACAGAGGAAAAAAAAAAAAAAAGGTAGTAATTAACACTTTTATCCTTATCATATTTTTATAAATATATGCAGGAAAAATGTCTTTTATTTTTTCCTAAAATTAATTTAACCGTATTATTAACAATTTTCTATCACGGACTATAAAATTGCTTTGACAGCACTTTCTTTATAAAAGCAGGCAGAATTTCACAGACAGATACACACAAAAGAGAAGAACAAAATTAATTAGATTTTTCTGGATTATTAATTATACATTCGATAAAAATTTTTGGTTTCAAATTCTGCCTTAATTTTTATACTTTTATAATAAACTAGTGAGCTTAACCCGCCTCGCCGTTCACTATCTTTAAACGAATTCTCGAACTTTCATAACAGTTATTAATATACAAATTAAATTTTGAAAATTAGTTTATTGAAATTGGTCAGGACTGTTTAAGTTCCCACTGCCCTTGCAGCATCTTTCTCGAACGCATCTGCTGAGTCTACCGCTACACTGCCTTGGCCGGCACCTTACCGTAGCACACGCAAGAAAACAAGCGTATTTAAATACGAACCTCGATTGTGCTTTGGCAGCGTATTTTGTGCAGGCACTATGTCTGACCTTTAACGTGCGATAGCTCCTTACGTTTCTTGCGCTCTTTGCGCTCATTTGCGTTTCTTGCGCTCCACCCCCCCTTTTTTTTCCCGCTCTGCTAATTACAATTTTACTGCCACAAAAATGAGTGCAATTAATTCCCAGACCCCAAAACCATCCCATATACTAAAAACCTTCTTGTAGGAATTTGTAAAAGGGTTATACCTGAAAGAGTAGTTTTTGTTCTACCTCTGCGTAAGAAGTAAAAAATTTCGCAAAATCCCATCAAAGTGTATATTGTGTACATATAATCTACATCCATACACCAAAACTCACCAGCATGAAGAAATTTGAAGAAACATTACTCTTAAAAAGGTGTGTTTTACCCCATCCATTCCAAGGGGGGGAGTGGGGAATTTCGAAAAATCCCGTTAACGCGCGGTACTTACAACCAACAATCACATACCAAAATAAGTCACATTGAGATAATTTAGAGCAGTGTACTACTTGAAAAATGTTATATTTACCACCACTTTCGCCCCAAAGGCTGAAAAAGAAAAGTTTCAGAAACGTGCACAAACATCAAACCGTCTCAATTATATATATTAAAAGCAAAAACGTTTTATTTATGAGACAAAAATTTTTTAAGTTAACATACATTTAAAAAACAATAATTACATATAAAAACAATTAAAATCAGACGTTTCGAAACCCGTTCGGGTTTCCTCATCAGTAATTACAACACAATATGCAAACATCACATGAACACTCAAGGAATTTAAGGAGTACTGAATATTGAGGAGCCAGTGCGCATGCTTCATTGATAGTGTGGGGATGCTTGGCAGTGTGCCAGCTCTCAAGGATAATACGCGATATATAATTATGAAAACCAGAATTTAGAATTTTTATATTATCGAAGTCAGGAATATGATCGGTTTCTATTGAATGGATTACAATTTTAGAATTTTGGTTGCAATTTTTAAAAGATCGTCTCTGTTCTTGTAGTCTAATTTTTTCTGTACGGCCAGTTTCACCTATATAAACATATTTGCAATTTTTACAAGGAATTAAATATATTACACCAGTTAAATCCAGAGAAGGGGTTATGGGTTTAAAGTTAAATAGGACGTTTTTTAATTGTTTAATTGTCCGGAAAGCAGTATAAATATTATGTGGTTTAAGTAATTTAGAAATAAATTCTGAAGGAAAACCAAAATATGGCATAGAAATATAATTGTTTTTATTAATAAGTGAATTTTTCATTTGCATTGGAGTAGAGAGGGAAATTGCAGGAGGAAACGAAGGAGGGGGGAAGCTGATAATTTTTTCACGATAAATTCGTTTTAACCAATTAAGAGGGTAATCGTTATTTATTAAATCGTGAAAAACTTTTTTAATTTCCAACTTAAAAAGAGTCTCGTTACTGCATAACTGAAGAGCTCTATTGACCAAAGTTCGGAAGACGGCAATTTTATGAGAATTAGGATTAGAGGAATGAAAATTTAGATATTGACCTGTAAAAGTGGCCTTACGATAAACAGAAGTTTGAAAAATGCTAGGTAAATTCGAAATGCGTTCAACGTGAACATCAAGAAAAGGCAAACTGTTATTCACTGTTATAAACTGTTTTTAATTGTTTTTATATGTAATTATTGTTTTTTAAATGTATTTTAACTTAAAAATTTTTTGTCTCATAAATAAAACGTTTTTGCTTTTAAAGTTTCAGAAAGTCCGTTTAAAGTGTGTGTTGAGAACACATAACTAACCCACTCATAAAAAATTGTCTTCCTAGAATAATTTATGAAAGAGTTAAGCTTGGAAACGTACTTTTTTCCCAAAACCCTCTCCAAATGCGGAAAATGAAGAATTTTCTCAAAATTCCTTTGTAGTGTATGTTGGATGCACATTACCTACCCACGCACCAAAATATCGCCTTCCTGAGATAATTTGTTGTGGAGTTAAACTTTGAACATATCCCCCCAGTTCCCGAAACAACAGGAAAGAAATTGCGCAAAATCCTTTTAGGGTGTGTGTTAAGTATGCATTACAAATCTACCTATAAAAATCGCATTTCTGAGCAGGTATGGAAAGCATTACGCATAAAAATGAGTTGAACCCCCTCCCCCCACAATTCGGAATGGGATATTTTCCCAAATCCTGTCACAATTGGTTTTTAAAGCATATTTTGTACCCATACGTCAGAGTTTGAGACTGCAACAATCATAAATTCTTCCTCACGTTAAATTTAATGCAAATTAAAAACAAAAAGGAATTTAATTACCCATTTGTAACCCCTCAAAATCGAAAATCGTATTAAACACAAATTGAGTCTTTGCATATATTCCCCTGAAAACTTACTGCCATTTTCAACTTCTTTGTGCCATTTTTAATTAAATTCTGATCGAAAACGTGCATTTTGTGATTTTCCACTTTAAAATTAATTTCTCTTCCTTCCCTTTGAAAAAGCAAATTCCAAAATCGATGATTTTTTTTATTATACTCAAGTCGAGTTTCTTCACTATGAAGTAATTTGGAGCCGAATTATTCTCGTAAATATATTTTCGATACTTGCCCACCGTCCTCGCAGGAGATAAGGGTGGTGTTCTTTCACAAATCCTCATTGAGTGGGATTCAGGACCCCAAAACCTTACAGCCAAATTCGATCTCAGTCTCATACATTCCCCACTATGTCGATTGAATTGCCACGGCCGTATTGGGTTAGTCAGTTAGTGAGGGCCTGTACTCTTATATATTTATAGATGAATAAGAGCTCTAAAGATAGAAATTTCTTTGAAGATTTTAACTTTTTTTTTTTTTTAATAGTTTTTAAGCTATACATTAATAGATCTACCAAATTACATTATTTAGGCACTTCTAAAACAAACATTGTAAATTATTCTTTAAGGTTTTCAATATTAGGTTTCCGGTATAGAACACACATTATATAAAATGGATTAGTCGAAGTGTTTGCAATTTTGATGATAAATACAAAATAACCGGTTTCTTTGTTAATTATTAATATATTATGCATTAAGAATTACTTAAATATAAAATAATTAAATATAATTTTCGAACTTTTGCCACTTGCATTTGTATGATTTATTTTATTTTATTTTATTTCTAAGAAACTGATACATCTGTTAAATTACAGCATAAATAAATTTGGAATTAAATGACTAAATGTGACTAAATAAATAAATATATTTTCCATTTCTATATTTTTGCATTTCTGTCTACATAAAACTTAAAATATAAAACATGATTCAAAAGATGTATTACTTCAAAATTAAAGACTTTTAAATATCCATGATTCTTAAATTCTTAAATTCTTTTAAATTTCTTTTCTCAATCGATCTGTAAATAAAATACTTTTATAGAGATATTTACATTTTTCATTTAATTTGTCCTATTTCATAAATTTCTGAGTTTAAAAATAAATCTGATTTGAGTTTAAAATTTCTATACGGTCAATTAATTTTTTTGACAAAATTATAAATTTTAATTTTCTATTACAAAAAAAAAAAAAAAAAAAAAAAAAATGGTCTTTTCCTTTAATTGTATTTTCTATTATTCCTTTTTCTGTAAAATCAATGTTCTATTTAATACTGCCCCATGAACAATTAAAAACTGGTTATGTTAAAATACTTTAAGTTGCGATTGAATTGTTTCATTTGTTGAATTTGCGATTGAATTGTTGAACTCTATTGTTTGAGTTTTAGTAGGAAATTAAATTAGAAGTGATCCTTAAAAATTTTCTTCTCGTAAAATCTTATGAATAGAAATTATTGATGTTCTAAATGGATAAAACTTCATTCAGTAATCGATAGTTTTAAAGAATTGGCAGAAAACTCCAAGCTAGAGTTTTAAACGATTAACATGGTTAAAATATTTTTTTTAATTAAATGAAAGCTATCAAAAGTTGATTTTATACAATATATTTTGCTATTAATTGTTAAATAATGCATTCAGTACACGGAATGTTTAATATATGAAATATTTTTAGTGGTATCCATTTTTTTATAAGAAGTTATTTATTAGTGGAAAATTCTTGAATGTATCTTACCATATAACAGCCATAAAATTATGTGAGAAACGTTATCTTGAAACATAAAATCAATCATAACATTTCATTATTAACGGGACTCGCCACCTTTGATTTTCACCCCTGTAATAGTTTTCATATAACAGCTTATATTTCCATTTAATATTTATAAAATGAACTGTATTAGGTTTAAAAATTCTTATGATTTTTATGCACTTTTTAGAGTTTTAAAATCTCTAAATTGCGTTTGCTCAAATCGCATTCTTTCAGAAATTCATGATTTCCAAAATTCTAAGTCTTCTATAGATATTTAAGAAAAAAATGATAATTTGTTTTTTGAATGTTTAATAGAACCTATACTTAAAAGAATTATGGATTCATTTTGAAGTATCTTATATATATATATATATATATATTAAAAATAAAAATTTAACAAATATTATTATAATTTTTTTTTTCAAATTTTGACGCAGACATATAGTTTTTAATTTTGTTTCTCAAAAACTAATGAATAAACTTCAAAATACATCCCTAATTCTTTTAAATAGGAAACTTTTAAACTTTTAAACTTTTAAATAGGACTATTAAACATCCATTAAAAAAAAAGTATTTCTTATTGGAAGAAAATTTAGCATTTTGAAGATCATGAATTTATCGAAAATGCAATTTAAAAATTTCAAATCGGTAAATTACTATATAAAACGGTAAGGATTATTACCTGAATATATATTTTTTTAAACAAACCTAATATAGTTTATTTGTTAAATATTAAATCGAAAGCTTTTAGATAAAATATCTTTCAGTGGTACAAGTCAAAGGGGCGAAGTTCCCTTAATGTAACCATTATATATCAGAATAATTTTAATTTTTTTTTATTTCTTACTATGTGTTATTTTTGACACGATACACAATGCAAATCTTTCAAAGTGTTTAAAAAAGTACTATAAAGATGTGGTCTGATAGCATGAGTTTATATTGAGACATTTTTTTAATGTAATAAAAATTCTTCTGTAATATCATACTTTTAGTACCACGAAAGAAACAAAAATGCATAAATATATTTATTTATGTTACAAAAATTAGATTAAGACGAACGAATATTGAAAATCATGTTACCCTAACCATATTTTATTTCAATGAAAACTCTAAACATTGTTTTAAAGAAGAAACTAACAACAAAAAAAAAAAAAGTGTCTAATATATGAATGTCTTTGTCTCTAAAAATACAAATGTAAACTAGTAAAAAACCTTAAGTCTATGAAATGCTGTCGATACTGAGGAAGTGGCGAATAGCGTGATATTACATTGATATAGCAAAACACTATACTGCGGTTTGAGAAACAGTACTGATATAGCCAAAGTTATGCTTTACATAATAAATTTCACCCCGTTCGTTGCAACAACAACAACAAATATTTAATATCATATGGCACAATATGGTTGGAACAAACAATGATAGCCCTATGTCAATGTATATTAACCATGCTATCATTGCTTATTAGGACACCAGGCTCTTAAAGGCGAATTACATTTCATTAAATAAATCATGGATAAACCAGATGCTCTAAATATTTCACCAAAACACTGAACAATAAACGAATTAAAGGTTTAAAACAAATTAAAAGCTTCAAAAAACCTTTCTCAAATTTACCCGTGTCATTCTTATGACCGAGGGGTTTACGTTAAAATTAAAAAGGAAGTAGGTAAATATAATGTTAAAATTCCCATCATAGCTATTCCCATCATCCCCTACCTAGCGTAACACTCAGTCAAAATATCTATGGTGTTTATAAAATCCTGATTGTTAATCAAGATAAAACCAAAGGGTAGTTACGCTTTGATATAGGATTGGCATAACGTAAAATCAAGAACGAAATTGTAGAATATACCGCGGATATAAAATTTGGTAAAACCCATACAGTTTTGACTAAAATCCTTCCATAATGAAGGTATTAAATTTGATTTTAAGAGTGTTTCTAAAAATGCAAATTGTTAAAACCCCACTTACGCGTTTCATTGAAATTATTAGTAATTCAAATTCTTCTATTAGAAACCAGCCAATGGGAAATATGGACCGAGTGTGGCGCACTTCCTGGAGGAAAAACCAAGAAGAACAAAATACCACCACTACAGATCTAGTTCGCGGAACACGAAGGCTGCTACTGAAGATGCTGGCGTACCCCAGCGAAAGTAACTATAGTATGAGGTTTTAAAAGTAAGGTTTCCATTAATTAATTTTTTAAGGTAAATGTTTAGGCTTCATATAAATTAAATCTAGTTTATTATATTTTGTTATCAAGTAGATTTGAGTAGCGCGAAAGTGGATATAATCATGACTAATGGTTCCATGCACATTGTTGAAAGATGATGAATGGAAGCTTTTAAAGATTTACCATTAATTTAAAAAAAGTAACTGCAAAACGATGATGAATGAAAACATTGTAAGTAGAAAATATATATTGCAAATATAGGTGCAAAAAACAACTTCTACAAGATTTACAGAATTCCTGTTTTTTTTTGTTTTTTTTCTGTATTTAATTGATTCAAGAAATCAAAGATTTAATTATTTTATGCTAATGTAAAATTTAGGTCATGAAATAAATTTAACTCAAGCTAAAAACAATTTTACGATATCTTATAAACTAAATAAGGAAGTAACTAAAGTAATATAATTGTAACATAACTTTGTTTTGATTTATTTAGGATTATGATTTCTGCATTTGATTACTACCAGTATTTTCTAACAATAATATCCCTATTTAACCCTAAATATACAAAATATTTTTGAATAGAAATCGTGCTACGAACATTAGTGGAACTCCATATTTATTATAATATTTTTATGATTATGATAAGAGGTTAAAATATGGTTAAAAACACACACACACACACAAAAAAAAATACATTTATATAACCATGGAGATTTTAACTAAAGAATGAAAGGCAATTACTAACCTTCTAAACTGAAATTTATTCGTAATGAGTTAAAATGAAGAAACAAAAAGAATATATATATATATATTCGTTTCTGTCGATAGAATTGTTTGATTTTTATTGTTTGACTCATTTGATTTTTATTGAATCGCTAATAAAGTGTTCCAGAGTTAAAAAAAACAAAAAACAAATTTCAATTATTCGAAGGAATTAAGGCATAATTATTTCTTTTTTCCAATTTATAAATCAATTTAAATGTCTTGTAAAAATCTTTCTCCTATAATTGTAGCCTGGAGCTAATATAAAAGAATTCGTGATACATTTTTATAATATAATTTATATTATAAAAAGTGCATTTAGTAATAATATTCAGCATTTATTGAGGTAAGTTTCAGTTTATTTTCCTAACAAATAAGTTTTTGCGTAAGTATCGTTAATTAATTTGTATATTTAGGGGCATTCTTTTAGCTTGTAAAGAAAGTATTAGATTTCAAGCTTGTACAAATTTAAAGGTTTTTGACTCTAATTGTATATTCATTTCCTTCTTAAAAAAAGAAAGAAAAAAGAATGATATGAAATAACCACACGACCTTCATTACGTGCTATTACACGTATCATATGCCTTTTTTTTTTTAAGATAATGTGATCGGCAGAAATAAAAGTGACCTACGAAGTAGACATCTAAAAATTTCTCCGGCAAGAGAAAGCCGATCCACCTTATCAAGACATATGGAACAGAGATTACATAGCGAGTTAAGTAATAAGAAAAGTAATTGTTAGAGTTATTTTTTGAAACACCGATTTCTAGCATCTAAAACTGGCCTCCATAATCAAAATATCTGTTAATTTTTCTGTAATAAACAAGTAATATATGAGAAAGGATATTTACTGCTTATGTAACAATTCTCAAGAAAATCATTAAAACCGAGTTTGAGATAACGCCTTTTGGAAAAACTGGGCGCACTCATTTGTTTGCCAGAAAACAACAATTACATACAAAAGGGTATTTAAGAGAGGATTAATATGATGAGTTGAAAAGAAATAAATAAATAAATAAAATAAATAAAGCCGTTTTTAAACGAACGCCCATGCGAGATCTGAAATTGAGCTTTTTATACAAAACGTTTATAAATTTTCATGAACTAAACAACCATATCATCTAATAGAGTGTTTATATAGTGACTTTGAAGAAAATCATTGGAGCTCTTTTGGGATACGGACTTACGGTCCTACTTCCGGTTTCTGACGTCCCTCTTCGGGTTTTCCAATTTTCAACAAAATGTGGAAAATTCATCTGTACACCAGACATCGATTCTGAAGTTTCGTTTCTCTATCTATATTAGTTTCGGAGATATGATATTCAGAAGATTCCACAGGTACATACCCACCCTCCAATACACACATACATACACTGACCAATTGCCAGAAACTACTTTTTTGACTCGTGAGACCTCAAAACATGTAAATCAGGTGAAAATTTGACATCGAATTTTTGGACCGAATACAATACTTACATTAGCTACGGTAGTCGAGTAATAGAAGTAAAATTAGTGCTTTTTTCTTGAAACGCAAGGAACGCAAAGATCAAAATTTAGTTTTTAATTTAATTTTTTTTTTTTTTCTCATTACTTTTATCTTATATCTATATTTTTATACACTACGTAAGTATTTCGTCACTTTCGGATTTAGACGTTTTGTCAAATATCTAGAAAAAATCTTTAGGAATCATCTGGAAATTTCGGGAGTATAAAGAACATGTTACACCTCATATATTGCAGGAAAAGTTTATTCCTGAAGAGAAAAAGTGTAAAAAATTGACCAGTAAAAAATTGAAGATAAGTCAAAATGTTTTGCATCAACCTGTAAAAAGTAATGTTTGAAATGCATTTTGGCTAAGGTAGGCGATTATAACGATTCTTTTAATTATCTGTATACTTTTGTATGAGGTTACCACATATATTCATAAAAATATAACAGTTTCTTTAAAAAATCGAAAAAATCGAAATAAAAAAGTCACTTTTAAATTATAACACGTAAGGTATTAGATTTAGTGCCATTTTCAGGAAACTTGGCGTACTACATTAGACACAGCTTAATGCAATAAGAATGCAATAATATTAAATATCTCACAAAATATGAGTATTTTTACTAAATAAATTTTAACTAAGCATGCGCAAACTTTATAAAAAATTAATTGCCATAATTTAATAGACAAAAGTATTAAGATACTTATATGAAAACGCTAAACAAAAATCATATAAATTAAGACAGTCGTGAATTATAAAATGAACAGATTTTCAGTTTCTCTCAAAATAACGGCTAAACTTTAAGGAGCTTTACACACATTATTATTTTGATTCAATCAATGCCTAATGGTAATAAAATATTCGCTGACTGTAAATAAATATTGGTAAAGATTCCTATCTTTTTTTTTTTTTTTTTTTTTTTTTTTGTTTAGAGGAAATGAAATTCTGTTTATTCTATAACTCAAAACTGTTTGAATTTACACACTGTTTGTCTGGTATTTTGAAATAAATTAGCTCAGTACTCTTAGCTATTAAATTATTCAAATGAAATTTTCAGAAATTTGATTACGCATGCGTAGTTAAAAATTATTTAATAAAAATGTTCATATTTCGTGAGATTTGTATATTCTGATTGTAGTATGCGGTGTCTAGTAAAGTATTCCAAGTTTCCTAAAAATACCTTTGCACTGGGTGTAATACCCAACATGTTACCAATAAAAAAAAAAAAAAAAAAAAAAAAAAAAAAAAAAAAAGAGGACTTTTTTTTTTTTTTTTTTTTTTTTTTTACAATTTTTTAAAGGAACCGTTACATCTCCATCAATATATGTGATAAACTCATAAAAATTTAAACAGATATGTTGAAGAGTCTTTATAATCACATGCTACAGCGAAAACACATTTTACAGGATGAGTCAAAACATTTTAATTTTTCTTTAATTTTTTACTAGTCCCCTTTTCTTCTAAAGGAAATAACTTTTGCTGAAATACATAAGATATAACCTGCTCTTTATACTTCCAAAGCTTAAAGAATGTTTGTATATCTCAGAAAACGTCAACATTCAAAAGTGTCCAAATATACTCTATAACAAAAAAATCGACGCACGGAAAAGCATTTATCCAAATGCGACACAAATTGGTAGATGTGATGTACATGCGATAAAAAACAAATGAGTAAAGTTTCAGAAAATTTGGATGGTTTAATCAAGAGAAACGGTCTCATAAATGTTAACAAGTCAATAACGCATTGGTCACTTCTAACCCTTATGTAAGCTGTTATTCGGCTTGTCATTGATTGATAGAGTTGGTAGGTATGCTCCTGTGAGATATCATGCCAAAATCTGTCTAACTGGTGCGTTAGATTGACAAAATTCCGAGCTGGTTTTAGGACAATTTTCATGATGCTCCGAACGTTCGCAGTTGCAGAGAAATCTGGCGACTTTACTGGCCAAAATAATGTTAGGCAAGCAGGAAAACAATCAGTAGAGACTATCTCTGCGTGCGGGCGGGCATTATCATGGTGAAATATACGGTCAGGGTTGCGTGATATGAAGGGAAACTTAACGGGGTATAGAGTATCGTCGACGTACCGCTGTGCTGTAAAGATGCCACGGATAACAACGAAAGGGGTCCTGCTATGAAATGAAATGACTTTCCAGAAAATACCTCCTGGTTGTTGGGCTGTATAGCTGTGACAGTCGGGTTGGAATCCCCACTTATTTCGGGGTGTCTCCAGGCGCGTCTTCGCCGGTCATTGGGGCTCAAATCGGAGTAGTCTATCACTGAAGACAACTTTACTCCAGTCAGTGACATTCCAGTTCAAACGATCCTGATATCACTGCAAACGTGCTTGTCGGTATACAAAGTATACTAGTAGTCCGCACAAGGGGTTACGTGAGCTCAACCTCATGTCTCTGAACCTCCTATTAATGGTCATTGAAATCACTGAAGTACCAGTTGCCCGTAGGATCGATGATCATGCTGAATTGTGGCTTTGAGTGTCGCTCTGGTGATTGATCGGTTCTCACGTTCTTTCCCCTCTCTAGGCTGACCGCTGTCTATCTGAGTAGGTGGAATGAAATTGTCGAAGAATTTATGATCTGGAATCAAAATTTCTCATTTTTAATATACTGCCAATTGTGCTGTCAAGATGCGCTGCAGCATCACATACTCATTCGATGGCATCCAAACTTTAAAATTTTGTATTTCCCATCGAAACCTGTATGCATGTCAATTTGTGTCCAGTTTACATTACTTCTTTTTGGTGCGTCTTATTTTTTTTTTTTTTTATATAGAGTGTACTAGGTAGAGAATATTCAAGAAGAATTCATTGAATTTATAAGAAAAACTTATATTCTTCTGATTACTTCTGCGGTTCAATTGCTCAATCAATTTCGCTGTTATCTATTTTTTAATGTCATTATAGGACAAAATATTTCATAAATGTACATAATGATAATTATTTTAAATTTTTCAACGGGAAATTACAAAATAATTCCTATACTAATGACCAACTAGAAAAAGAATTTGTATAAATATGTGCATTGCTTCAATATGTTATAAGCCCCCGCTAGTACCTTTAGTACCAATGGCTGAAAAAGAGATGTGTGCTAATTTAAAATAAAGTTATCAACTTTTTTCTTTTTTAACGAAAGAAAAAAATTAAAAAGCAAGGGGAAAAAAAATATTTCCTCAGTTAAGTATATAAAGGGCGCAAAATTTTTATTGTTTCGACATTTAGTATTTTACATCTCTGTGATAATAATCGTTGCATTCATCACGTAAAATTATTTTAATAAATAATTTATACTGCGTGGAAAATGGAGAATAAAATTTTGTGATGGTCACAATATACTAATTTTTGCAGGGAACGTAGAAGAAATTATATAAACTTAACCATAGACGATGTAAAATCTCCGCATTATTTCAAATTATAATAAATAAATAAGATAAAATAGAGTAGAATAAATAAATAAATAAATTAAACTCTAAATGTGGGAAATATTATGACGTACACTTTACTAATTATTATTTAAAAGAATGAAATATATATATATATATATATATATATATATATATATATATTAAATAACATTCATTTGACTTTTAATGACGTTAATAAAGTTCTCCAGATACCTTTAAAAATATTTATTCAATTATTCGAAGTAATTATGCCATATTTATTTTTGCTTTCGATTCTCAAACATATTTTTTTTTTTTTATAAAAATATTTAATGAAGTTAATAGAAGAAAAAAAATTTGGGTGTTTTTATAATATGATTTATATTATAAAAAGTGTAGTTGATAAGGTTATTTTGCATTTACTGGGGTTCATACGAGCTGCTTTTATTAATAAATTAGTTTTTGCATTTTTTAAAGTGCAATATTTATTTAATTAGTATGTATAGACATTATGTTTACATAAAAGATTTCTGAATGAATGTTATTAGCAGCTTTTAATAACAGTATACTACTTTGAACTTGTTCAATTAAATATAAGTATGTTCATGATGATAATGTTATAGTAATTTTTCTGAGGAATAAATTATTTTACTTTCATCTAGATATATACGAATAAAGTATTGAATTCTAGAAAATTTTCGAATTCGAGTTTTTGTGTAATTTACTGAATGTGGTTACAATTTTTAGAAAATATGCATGTATTTCCAAAACACATCGTGAATGCTGTTGTATCTTACACATAAATTGATGGAATTTAACCAAACATGATATTTGGTTTGATCTAAACTTAAATTGGCGCTAATTAGCTTTGCGGGTTTATCAAACTACAAGTATCGCTCTTATGCTGTATTTTTTTTTCTTTTCTTATTGGGAGGCTTTGACTTACCATCTATGATGTATAAGATAACCCTCGTGGATCTTGTCTGACTCCGTCAGACAAAGAGGATAAGCAACAACAACAACAACATAAGATAACCGAACTCGGTATGTGAGGTAAAATTATGAGATTCAACTTGGGTGCATAGCAAACGAAAGGATTATATCTTAAAACGTTTCCCTGAATCATTGTCACATCCCAATTTCGTACAGTAAATTAAAATAGAGCTTATGTTTGAATTCAGAATCAAAATTTTATCTTGTTGTAGTGTGATGCAGAATTAAACTGCAAGTCAACACTAAACCTTTTAAATATCTCTGTCAACGCTACGAAATTTAGAAAAAAAAAAAAAAAAAAAAGTAATATTCTGAACATAAAAGAAACACACGAAAACGCATTGCTACACTATAAATTAGTAATTAATGAAAAGTGACAGTAAGTCACATGAACGAAAAATAAATAAGAAGTTTAGTTTTTCAACAACATTTAATGTATTTGTGGCTCTTTAAAGTTCCACAGAGCACTTCCCCTGTAAAATCAATTACACACACTGTTCCATCAATTCCTGCCAAAATTCTTATAGTATTCCGTAACATTGTTAGCACCCACACTTTTTTCACATCACATTTTTTTTTTGTAAAATATTTTTCCCCAAGTAAAATTACGATTAAATAAGAAGAAAAATATTTTCCAAAAAAATAATGTGAAAATAATAATAAATAAATAAATAAATAAATAAATAAATAAATAAAAATATGGATATATTTTTTACAATGTTGGTAAGCATGCACTGTTCACTTAAAAGTTCTATTTAAATCATATTGTACGATCATAAACACAAACAAAGACCTAATGCTTAATTTCTATTCTTCACTGTGATTACAGAAAAAAACTAGTATTTTGTGGCCACCACATGACTTTCTTCGATATTTTCCAAAACAAATTCACTCAGTAAAAACAATTTATTAAAATTATTATTTAAAAAAATTATCTTCCATGATAATGCAGACGATTTCCATATTAGAGAAGTAGTATAACACTAAATATAAAAAAAACAAAGTCAATTTCATTGTCAATATTACATTAAAAAAAAATTTTTTTTTTGGTTAAAAATGAAAAAAAATCGATAACTGTATTTTAAATTATCGCAGATCTATGGGTTAACCATTCGTTTTAAAGGTACTGGCGAGCTCTTTTGAAAGATACGCATCATGAAAATTTACTCCGATCGAGGAGGGACTTCTCCCTAGGGAGAGGAGAGGCCCCTATACATACAAAAAAAATTTCCCAGATGACTATCTCTATTATATATAATTCCGGTAAATTTCATAATGATTATTAAAAAATAATTGTCTTTATGCACATTTATAACAAATTTTGTCCTATACCACCATATTAAAAATTTAGAAAAGCTGGATGGGAACACAACCTGTAAGACAATTTTTACAAAAAGTTGATAGGCACTAATTTATGTCAAGGTGCAACTACATACCAATTTCCATGAAATTCTGTGGAGTAGTTCCTGCGGAACAGTTGCCACAATATTTTGTCACACACACACACACAGACAGACATTGTCTAAAAATGGTGAAATCGTGTTCTACAGCTCTCAAAACGTGTAAATCCATCAAAAAACCGAGGTCGAAAATTTTTACGAATCCAATACTTTCTTCTATTGAATATAGAAGAAAGTAAAAATTTGGTCCCACAGGCCATAATGATAAAGAATTTTTCTTTGTGTCCCTGTAAAAAAACTGTAAGTGCTAAATCCACCAAAATCTATACAGTTCGTGCAACTGTGACCTATAACATGTGTAAAAATTTTTTGTTCAGATTAAATAAGCGTTTAGACGCTGTCGCACTTTTAAAAATTTAGCCCCATAGGCCATAATGGTAATGTATGGCCCCATAGGTAATGTTAATAGAAAGAAAGAAGTG
Organism: Salticus scenicus; assembly: GCA_963930645.1. Lineage (NCBI taxonomy): Eukaryota > Metazoa > Arthropoda > Arachnida > Araneae > Salticidae > Salticus > Salticus scenicus. The sequence continues at coordinate 298,932,786 of OZ005654.1, forward strand.
ACATAAAAAATACCTAAATTCTCATTCCTGCATTTGTTATATTTAGGACAAAACAGAAAAAAAAATCACAGTATAAAAATTTGCAAATAATATTTTAATAATTTAATAATGTTAAACGTAGTTGTACAGTTTCAAATTGTAGAGATAACATTTACCCTTTCATACCTTTAATATTTACTATATTTGTTCTGTAAAAATTTATTGTATTTTATGTATTCCTTTCATATTTAATGTATTTTTCTTTTAATTTTTTAAAATATTTTTCATTTCTTTTCTTTTTTTCCCTGCAGAGTTTCGCCCATCTGCAGCAGAGCGGTTCTGCGCTCAAAGCTCGTAGAAGTGAGGCGCCGGTTTCGATCCCAGGTTACGCTCGTCAGCCTAGCTGTTCAGAGTTTTCCGTGGCTTTCTCCGAATCTTGCGTAAACAAGGGCCTAGTACCCTTAGAAAGACCTTCATGGAGGGCCAGTCAATCGGTTATAATTCCCACAACTCAACCTAACCCATTCCTTTAGAGTTTTAACTTAGTATTCTTGTATTATGTAATATCCATCGGAAATTAAACTGACGAAGCAATAGTGAAAACTTTTAATATTTAAGATCTATGGTCATCATTGTACAAAATGTAGTAAATAAAAATAACTTTAACATTTCTGGATGAAAATAAATACAATAGCAAATAAAAATAACTGATTAAAATTTTCAATTTAGAATTAAATATATATATAATATTAATTTTTATTTTCAAAATAAACTGAATCATATTCATTAAAGATTTAAGTACATTATTTATTGAACTTAAATAACATTTTTTTTTTTTTTTTTTTTTTTTTTTTTAAATCCGAAATAGTGTCACAAAAGAAATTTCCAACGTCGGAAATTCGACATTATACAGAGTGTCTCTTGGGATTGAAGGAGCGAGAGTTTCTTTATAATCACTTCTTTTCTTTCCGATAATTGAAAAGAAAAAATAATGTAAAAAAAAAAAAAAAAAACATAAATAAAACATAAACAAAACATAAACAAACTTTATTTAATACAGATGTACACATTTATTTAGTTTTTAAGATTTAAAATTTAGATTAAAGAAACAGTTATACAATTAATCAACTTATTAAAACGATATAAAGAATTACAAAGGTTGTTATATATTGATATTTGAAAAGGAATGTTGCTATATTAGCGTAAAGCTAGTACGTTCTGGCTAACACAAAACATTCTTTTACATTTCCTATACAAATTCAAGTAATATAGACTCAAAATAATTTCCCTTGGTGAATGCAAACGCTTTTATCTGATGATACTTTTATCTGGGAAAATTTCAACCCTAAACTTAGAAAGAAAGGCAGTTTTGTGCTTTACAGGTAATGAATAAAAATGCATATGAATTAAATATACTGTTTAGGTAATATTTTAAATATACTTTTTCTGTGAAAAAAAAAAAAAATGTGTTTTATGAAAATAATAATAATAATAATAAATAAGTAAATAAATAAATAAATAAATAAAAATAAATAAAATAAATAAATAAATCTAACAACCGTTCAGATTACTACAATCATATAATCTAAGAAATTTCGAAAAAAATATGAGACCTAACCATTAATTTATAGTAACAGCTCCCTTAAAAAAAAAAAAAAAAAAAAAAAAAAAATCCTGTACCAGTATCTTATACTATTAAGTGAGCAATATTTGTATATATATTTCACTGTTCTCGAAAACGGTAGCTCGGACAGTCACGAGATTTAACACAAAGGTGCCCCCCGAAGGATCATTGTGCACATCGAAGTCAGAATTTCGAATTTCTGTTTAGTTTTCTTTTAATTAATAAAAATATGAAAATAATAAACTAATAATAGCAAAAAATAGCCATTTAAATTTAATCCGTAATTTAATTGTTGCCAAAAAAAAAAAAAAAAAAAAAAATACGAGTTTATTTTTTTTTTTCCAACAGGAAAATAAATACATTTATCTTAACATGAACAATACTACACACTACTGATCGCAGAGCTTCCAAATTTGGCATTTAGATACCTGGGACCCTGCAGGTGAGCACCTCATCGAGATTTTTCCGAATTTCGAATCTGAATTTTTTAAATTAATGTTTTTTCGATTTTAAACATTGGCTTTTATGTTTCATTTTTCATGAATTTATTCTTCGATTGTAATCGTCTGCGTATCTTAGCAACGGCTATATCATGCAATTTATTTTTTATTTAATACATTTATTTAAGGGCGAATCTTTTTTCTCTTTTTAATTTATTATATTTATTGAAAATAAAATGGTAATGCAGTAGAAAAAATTAAATATATTAAATTTAAAATTTAAAAACGTATTTATAACAGTTATGCTTATGTGTAATTTTTGTAGTATAACAACAATTATTTTTCATTTGTTAATTTAATTTCTTTAAAAGTTTTTTTATTTTTCTAATTTATAGTATTTGTCAGGAAGTAATGGTAGTATATAGTAAAAAGAATTAAACTGATTGGAATTTATTTGTTTTTTATGTATTTAATTCCTTCTAAAAGAAAATCTACTTTTTATTTTATTTCATTACATTGGTCGGAATCAAATTGTAACACAGTGTAAATAGCATGAGCAATAAAATACTTGGTTCAAAAACTAAAATATTTAATAGACGCTGAGATACAGTTATCTTTAAAATCGTAGTTCTTAAATAATGGCAGACCCACCTATCGTCAATAAATACCCATATTGAAATACATAGGAAAGAGATTTCTGCAGGCAGTGGGAAACTGCTCCCGATACAGTGCGGGCAGAGAAAGAGCTGCCGTAGTCAGCGAGTACCCGATGCGAGGTCTAGAGCGATTCCAATGTAATTATTTTAGTTTTTATTTATAATGTGATGTGAAAAATAAATAATGATCCAATTCTTTTGGAGATTCATTTAAATATAGTGGCCAGCGAAGCGGGCGTAGCCTGCTAGTATTTTTTAATTAAGAAAAATTCTGATGTTGACAGAAAAAGTTATTTATCTCATTCGTGAAAGAAAGAACTTCATAACATTTACAGTCAGAAATTTAATTTTATGGTAAGTGACTGAAATACATTTGTGTAGCATTGATCGTAGTGTAGCAGTGAAAATTCTTAATGTGTATGGGTATGCTGCTGTATTAAATATTACGAAAATTTGGAATGACAGCGCCATCTTTTAAGCAATATTGTACCCTAAATTATTAGCTACCAATTTATATCAAGGCTAATAAACAATAACACTCTTCAAAATTAAAATTTAAAATTAAATAAAAGTAGAAAATTTGCTTGAATGCGATGCTACTGAAAACAAAAATTATAATAAAAATTGAAAATGAGCTTTAGTTCTCTTGTAACAAGCATTGATTTAGAGAACTGTAATGCAAAACAAAATATGCGGAATGAAAAATCAATTCAATTTAGTATTATAATAGCTAAGAGAGAGCGAGAGAAAAAAAAAAAAAAACTTACAAGTTACAATATTGTTGATTTAATTGATTTTATAAATGAATATTTACATGTAATTCCTGTATATGATTTTTTCTAGCTTTGTAATATTCATTTCTTGTCTTACATGCTTTGAAGTTATACGAATTCTCCAGAAAACTCTTGCTTTGTTTGTCAAAAACTAAATATAACTAATCAGAGATCAGCTATCACGCCACTGATTGGACGCTTTAAAATAACTATTAGAACTGAAGATCAAGAGATATGACGATTCTCTTCTGCAAGTGAAACATTTCTTTCTAAAATATTACGATTAATTTTTGACAATTTAATTCTTGTTTCTTTGATTTTTGAGTATGTTTTAATTCAGTTTCATATCTTTTTGTTTTGTTTTTAAGGAAATTTTTTAAAAGATTCATTTGGTGTTTAAAATTTTAAATAAAGTCTATGATTAAAAACAATATGTACAAATAAGAATAATGATATGATATTGCATAAGTTAAATAATAAATTTCAAAATTCTTAATTCAGTTTGGATTTTGGGAAGCAGATTGTAAATGAAAATCAAGGTTCTATAAAAACTAGTATTTTACTTCCAAAAAACTTTAATTTAAACTTTTTAATTAGTCCTTTTTTAAAAAAAAAAAACTATATTATTCTATATAATAGCGCCACCTACAGGTTACCGTCCACATAAATTCAATTATAGCTACTCACAATAAAAATTTTATATATGTTGTTTGATGCGATTTTAGCCAGCAGATGCTGAGATATAGCACATGTAAGCCGATGAGCACCAAAATTAACTCAACATTTTTTACTTTCTCTTACCCGTATGGAAGAGTAAGTATTGTTTTATGGTCAAAATTTCAAAAGTGATTTTTTGTTATATTTACATGTTCTGAGGTCCCCTGAATACAAAAATCATGTTTTTAGCGAATGGTCTGTGTGCCTGTGTGCCTGTTATCAGCATATCTCAAAAACAAATAGAAGCAGAAATTCCAAATTCGGTATTCTAAAAGTGTATGAAATAAGGATGCTACACTAAACTTTTCGTTGAGATGAAGCAAATGGTTCGGGTACAGGGACGCCCAAGAGAATTCAAATACATTACGTCTATGGGGGGAAGTGCTGGTAAGTAGAGTTTAACATCTATACACTGTACTAAACCAAATGAAACGAATATATACTTTTTATATGCGTAAAAAACATGGTCTCATGTAGACTATGGTAGGAAAAGAATTCACAGGGCGACAAAAAAGAATTGGATAAAAATGCGACAATCATTGCAAATTGATGGAAATATATTTCAGGCCGGGCCATGTATGATTATCATAGGACTGTATTTAGATGCACCATGTGGTATGTATATAATCTTCGAAAAGTATACAGGGCTGAAAATTTTTAAGCGATAACATTCTTTTTTGTTGCTTTACTAATAATATTTTACCATTTCTAGGAAAGCTGTACTGGAATTGAAATAAATTCCTCATAGAGTTACGGGAAATGATGTATGTTTTTAAGCTAAATATTCATCGCTTGTTTTTTGTATATTTACACGCTTTGAGGCTTTCTGATTACTGTAGTAAAGTTTTTTAACGTTTGATCTTTGTCTGTATCTCTTAGAGTGACTTAAAACAAATAATTTTAGGAGATTCAAATGTTGTATTTTGAAGTTAATATAAGTTTGTTGCTTGAAAAGTTTGATCAAGATTGATAAGTTTCAAAGAATGTTACGTGTGAAAATTTCCTGTATAATTTTAAGTGAACTTTTAATTTTAGTAACAGAATTAAATTATATATAAATGTAGGTACATTGATGAAACGGGGGATTGAGGGAGCGGCAGCCCCCCTCACACAGAACTAATTATCATATAAAACACTTCTGAAGCCTAATTTGAATTTTTTAACATAGGTTTACATAACATTACTCGTTATTATACCTCTTAATATCCAGCCTGTATTTATAGTATTAAATTTCAGGGTAAGAGAAAGTGAGTGACACACCAGATTATTATCATTATTATTATTATTTATTTATTTTTTTATGAATATATTTCATATCATGTTTTGTGCAATAACACACTACAAACTCTGAAATATATCCTCTCCAAAATGGGAGAAATCTCAACGTAGTGACAACGCCTATTAGGTGATATGCACCAAAAATTGAAATATTTTAATTCGCTTGAAGATATCACAAAATGTTGTATGAAATTATGTGTATTAGTTTTCTAACTAGAGCTTCAACAAAACTTTTGTCACATAAACACCACACAGCAAATATTTTCTAAAAATGATCAAATTCTTTTCAAGGCATCCAAAAGCGCGTAAATCCATTAACAACTGGAAGTAAAACAAGATTAAAACATCTAATAATATGTTTTTCCAAAGCAGCAGAAAGTGGAAAGTAAAAATATTTTTCATTTTATTAAATCACACAAAAAAGAAGAAAATAAAAAATTTATGAAGTTTAATAAAATCATAAGTTTGATCCATAAAACTTAAGTAACACTGAGAACAAGCATAACAATAAAGTCTTTCTGAAAAATTTCCCTGTAAAATGTTTATATTAACCGTAAGAAAAGTATAGTTAATATTTCAATAAGAAAATATTATTTGATTTTTTTTTTTTAATTCGTTTCATGCTCTTTCGTACTCTTTCTTCGTTTCATGCTCTTTTCCCTCAGAAACATTCAAATAATACTAAAATGTATAGGAAATAAATTCCGCTATTCGAATATATGTTTTAGAATGGCGAGGAAATATCTTTTATTACAAAGTAAAGTTTAAGAAATTGAATCATACAATGGAATCGAGACTTTTAAAAAGCCTTTCCATTTTTTTTGAATTTACAATCGTGTTGGCTATACATTTTACTTTTTGCAATGAGAATATAATGTTTCTAGGAGTGTTTAAATTTTAAAATAAATTTCAAATTACTCCACATTGCATTGCTCAGTATGTGTAAATGGTGCTGCTTTATGTGAAAGCATACATTGGCGATTTAAAAAGCAAAGAAGATATAAACGGGTTTAACATTCTTGTCGTGGTTTTATCGTAATTTTTTAAAGTAGTTCCAAAGATGAAAATACTTAGAAAAATATCTTATTTTACTTTATTTTTTTAATTTGAAACTAATTTTAATTTTTAATGAATTACTAAATAATTTGTATCCGCACAGAAATGACATGCACAGAATTTTTTTCCTAGTTAACTACTACTATTATCAATAATTCATATTAATTTTACAATCACAAGTTAAAAATAACTCTCATTATGTGCATTTATATGAAATTTTGTTCTATACTGCCATGTTAAAAGCTTACAAAAATGCGATCACAGCGCCACCTGCAGAGCGATTGATCACCAAATCTAATCAGTACCAATCTATGTCAGGGTCCTACTATATACCAAGTTTGGTTAAAAATCATTCATTGGTTCGTGAGCTACAGTGACCACAAAATTCGTGATACACACAGACAGACAGACATTTTCTAAAAACCATCAATTCGTGTTCAGGACCTCCCAAAACGTGTAGATCCGTCAAAAAAAGGAGCTCAAAATTTTCGCGAACCCAATACTTTGTAAACTACTATGTTGTAGCCACCACAACATACTAGTTTACTACTATATTTTCCTCTACACATTCCTATACATATTCAATCAGTAACAATATTAAAAAAAAAAAAAAAAAAAAAAAAATACGATTCTTTTTCTAAGTTTTTTTTTTTTTTTTTTTTTTTTTTTTTTTGTTAAAAGTAATACATATTCAATCAGTAACAATAAAAAAAAAAAAAAAAAAAAAAAAAAAATGTTAAAAGTAAAAAAAATCGATAACTTTGTTTTAAATTATCACAGATTTATAGTTCAACCATTCGTTTTAATGGTATTGACGAGATCTTTCGAATGATACCCATCTTCAAAATTTACCCCCCTCCCCCGGTTCCCCCCAGGGGGGAAGCGATGCCCCCACATGCACAGAAATCTTTTCCTAGTTAACTATTACTATCATTAATAACTCATATTAATTTTAGAATCACAAATTAAAAATAACTCTCAATATGTACATTTATACGAAATTTTGTCCTATACTGCCATGTTAAAAATTTAGAAAACATGAGATCACAGCGCCACCTGTTGAGCGATTGATCCCCAAATGTAATCAGCACCAGTTTATGTCGGGGACCAACTAAATATCAAGTTTGGTTAAATTTCGTTTAAAAAAAAAAAAAAAAATTCTAAGTTTTTTTTTGTTAAAAGTAAAAAAAATCGATAACTTTGTTTTAAATTATCACAGATTTATGGTTCAACCATTCGTTTTAAAGGTATTGACGAGACCTTTCGAAAGATACCCATCTTGAAACTTTGCCGCCCCCGGGGGGGTACTTCCCCCCCAGCGGGGGGGAACCGATGCCCCCACATGCACAAAATTTTTTTCCTAGTTAACTACTACTATTATCAACGAGATCTTTCGAAAGATACCCATTGTGAAAATTTACCCCCCGTGGGGGTATTTTCCCCCTAAGGGGGGAACCGATGCCCCCCCCATGCACAAAAATTTTTTCCTAGTTACATATTACTGTTATCAATAATTCATATTAGTTTTAGAATCGCATGTTTAAAACAACTCTTATTATGCACATTTATACAGAATTTTGTCCTATGCTGCCATGTTAAAAATTTGCATAAAATGCGATCACAGCGCCACCTGTTGAGCTATTGATCCCCAAATCTAATCAGCACCAGTTCATGTCAGGGTGCAACTAAATACCAAATTTGGTTAAATTTCATTCATTGGTTCGTGAGATACAGCGTCCACAAAAAAATGATACAGACAGACAGACATTTTCTAAAAACTATTAATTCGTAATCTAGACATCCCAAAACATGTAAATCCACGAAAAAACGGAGGTCGAAAATTTTCGCGAATCCAATACTTTCTCTATATTACATATAGAAGAAAGTAAAAAAGATCGATAACTTTGTTTTAAATTATCACATATTTATTGTTTAACCATTCTTTTTAAAGATATTGATGAGACCTTTCGAAAGATACTCATCTTGAAAAAATAACTCTCATTATGTACATTTATACGAAATTTTGTCCTATACTGCCATGTTACAAGTTTACAAAAAATGCGATCACAGCGCCACCTGTAGAGCGATTGATCCTCAAATCTAATCAGCACCATTCTATGTCAGGGTCCTACTATATACCAAGTTTGGTTAAAAATCATTCATTGGTTCGTGAGCTACAGTGTCCAGAAAAATCGTGATACACACCGACAGACAGACAGACAGAAAATTTCTAAAAACTATCAATTCGTGTTCAGGACCTCACAAAACGTGTAGATCCGTGAAAAAACAGAGGTCAAAATTTTCGCGAATCCAATACTTTCTCTATATTACATATAGAAGAAAGTAAACTACTAGTTCTTTCTACATTTTCCTATACACATTCACTCAGTAATAATAAAAAATAAAAAAAAAGGGGGGGGGGGGGGGTTCTTAATTTTTTTTTTCGATAAAAGTAAAAAAGATCGATAACTTTGTTTTAAATTATCACATATTTATAGATCAACCATTCGTTTTAAAGGTATTGATCAGACCTTTCGAAAGATACCCATCTTGAAAATTCCCCCCGGGGGTAACCGATGCCCCCACATGCACAAATTCCTTTTTCCTACTTAACTACTACTATTATCAATAATTCATATTAATTTTAGAATCACAAGTTTAAAATAACTCTCATTTTGCATAATTATACGGAATTTTGTCCTATACTGCCATGTTAAAAGTTTACAAAAAATGCGATCACAGCGCCACCTTTTGAGCGATTTATCCCCAATTCTAATCAGCACCAGTTTACATCAGGGTGCAACTAAATATCAAGTTTGATTAAATGTCATTCATTGGTTCGTGAGATACAGTGTCCACAAAAGTCATGATTCACACGACAGACATTTTCTAAAAACTATCAATTCGTGTTCAGGACATCCCAAAACGTGTAAATCCATCAAAAAACGGAGGTCGAAAATTTTCACGAATCCAATACTTTCTCTATATTACATATAGAAGAAACTAATATTGTTCTTTAGAACGTCTACTAAATAAGTGATAGATAAATTCTTTTAATAAACTAAATAAAGTATGAGTTCTTAAGAATATTTTTAGTGCTACAAAATCAACCAAGTATTTTTAAAATAAATATAATATCATATGTGTTACTAAATTTGAAATAGCGTATTTATTAATTTATTACAACGTAACATACATTGCATAAACAAAATTTTATAAAATATCCATTTTGTCCCCTTACCTATTTTATTCCACTAGACCAGGGCCCGAAATTTCAACTCAGATTACACTCGCCGAAAGAAAAGTTTTACTCACCACAAAATAGGGATGTCATTTCTTTTTTTTTTTTTTTTTTTCTTTTCTCCCTTTTTACGCATTTTGGGTTTTTTATTTTTCCTAACTATTTGAAGGGCTTTTAAAAATATGTCTAAAATCATATACGTTAGAAGTGTGTCGTATATCATCATGATTCATAATCATCTATAATTAAAAATCATTATAATGTATTGTATTTCAAATTTGAAAAAGATTAAAATATCTAATACCATAAATGTAAAGAGTCATTAAGGAAAAGAGAAGAAAAAAAATTCTTTGCCGGACATTATTTTGTGAAAATCTTTTTATTATGAAAGATTAAGCTTCCTTATTTATCTATTTATCTGCTCAACTTTTTATATCAGAAATGTCTTTTTCGTTCATTTTATTTTTGTAATCAGACGCAATGTCGATCTGTATAACTTGTTCATTGTTTTCATTTGAAATAGCATTTTCGGAATAACTTTTTCGATAAAATCGTTGCTTACAAATCATTACAAGCGCAAATCATTGGCGTACAAATCTGGGAAATATGAACTGTTTTTTGGTCATTATTCAACAAAATAAACATAGGCAGTTTATTTAAAAGAGCTAGGGCTCATTGTCATGTGACAATATCGCATAGGCAAACTTTCGCATATCTCTTCTCTCGGATAATGGGCGACGGGCAAAGAGTCTCTCTGCTCGTCTATTCGCACTCTACTTGGAGATATAACAGCGAAAGAAACGAAACTGCTGAAGAGATAAAAAGTTTTATTCATGCACTAAGCATTATCCTTTCCAAGGATGGGGCGATCTCGGGCAGCGCACACACAGTCACGGCTCTCCGAGAATCTAAAAAGGAGAGATTAAATATGAGGTTGTATGATGGCAAGATTTTGCCCCATTTAAATTTATAAAAAGAATGTTTTCTGTCACCGTATGTGTAAGAATTCTATCTATAACTAGACCAAATTTTTACTCGCCACAGTAAAAATTCCACTCACCAATGGCGAGCTAGCGAGCGGAAATTTCGCACCCTGCACTAGACTCTATCGTTTTATTTTTGGATAGGAATGCATAAATTTTCTCGTAGCATTTAATTGATACAAATTACGAATTAAACTACACTGTAAAAAATAGGGGTAGTTTTTGCAGCAGAAACGACTGTGAAAGAGTCTCTCTTTTCAGGTGGTTCCGCTGTAAATTACCTTATTTAATAGCAGAATGGGCTGTCAATATGAATGCCAGCTCATTCTGCTGTAAAAAGTGCCGTTATTCTTCTTACAGTGTATAGTATATTGTTGAACATATTATATTGTTATTTAAGGAAGAACACATTGCTGATTTAGAAGTTAAAGAAAATACAAATAGTAATTTGTTTCTTTGATCGTGGTTTATCATGATATTTTATAGGAGTTCTTTCAGTTCGGGAAATAAAAGTTAAAACCATTTGGAAAATCTTCTTTCTTACTATATTAACTAGTTAGTTGTAGGGCGACTAAGGCACCCGTTGAAAAATGATCATTTCATTTTATTTATTTCTCACTTTAAATAATTCATTTGCTAGCAAGCCGGTGCGAAATATTCGCACTTTATTTATCTCTTCTTTACCTGTAAAATTTGAAATTATAATTTTATAGACGTCATTTTTTCACACGCATGAGCAAATTTATTTTTTATTTTTATTTATTTATTTATTTATTTTTCACTTGAAAGCATATTTTATTTTATGCTGGAAAAAAAAAAAAAAAAAATGTCTATTTTAAATCAGTTAATTTCATTTTTTAATTAATTTTAAAAAATCTAATCAAAACTTCGTTGCAAATAAGGTGCCAAATGGAAGGGGCGATTTTTCCGAATCCGTCGGATTAAGCAGCATATCGATCGGTCAATTAGGTTTTTTAAAATTAACTAAAGTATGAAAATTAAGAAAATCTCTTAAGCCAAGAAAATCTCTTAAGCCAAAAGCGTGAGAGAGTCAGACACTGATGAGAGTAATTATATAAGCTGATTGATTATTTGTTTCATGTAAAGTATAGTTGTTACACGAATATTGTTAAAAACATTTTTCTAAATAGAAAAATAAATAAATAAATAAACGAGTAGAAGAGATAAGCCTACACACAACATATAGATATTTGTTTTAATTTTTAAGACAATTATTTCCGTTTTCAAAGGTAGTATTGCATCCCTGTGTATAGCGGCAAATACAAAAGTTTTTAAAATACAGAAATAAAACTAAACTGATATTAAAAAATATATCAAACTAAGTTTAATATTACATATATAAGTTCACCTAGCGTTGTTTAATAAAACTATAGTTAAAGTTTAATATAAGGTGACATAATAATTATGTAAGTTGAGTTTAATGTAAATTGACACTATAATTATATAAGTTGATTTCAGTATAACTTGACATACTCACATATCAAATACGTCAAGTTAAGTCTAATATAATTAGATTCAATTATATTATACATAAGGGCCCAATCAGGAAATATGATCCTGAGGGTCTTATGCATTTTGTATTGTTAACTTATTATTTATTTATTTATTTATTTATTACAAAAAACTTTTATTAATGTATGTAAGAAGAGATAAATGCAGAAATACAGATGTAGAGAAAACTATAATCAATATCACAAACACATTATATTCTTAAAACTATAAAATTATTATTATATTCAGATTAGAATGAAAAAAGAAAATTGATAGAAAAATGTAAAATTTAAGCACTTGTTTTTAAATTATATAAATTTGCTCAGCAATTTTTTACCTCTTAAATTAGGGATCTTTATATCGTAATTTGTTCTGTAGTCAGGAATCACTGAAAATTAAACCGACATGCATGTAAGATGGTTTAATGATAATGTATGGAAATGTAATACAATTTTATAATATAAAAACAAACCTTTCATTTTTGTTTTAAGAAATTTTTTATTTTGGTTATTCAATTCAAAAATAAACTTTATTTTATACAATACAAAGAAATAAAAATTTATTACGATATATTGTTTTATTTATTTATTTTTAAAATTCCTTATTAATGATTTTTTAAATATGGTATAATATGGCCATCACAAAACTTTCTTAGAAATATACTTCTATGACTTACCTCAGTGGAAGTTACATATTAAAATTATTATTTATAAAAAATATTTTCAATGGAGAATATAGTCGAATTTCATCTGAAAAACGTGCAACACTAAATGACGAAAAAAAAAAAAGTGTCATGCAAGCTATGTCTTAAAATGTGGAATATATATATATATATATATAGATAAATAGATAGATAGATAGATAGATATATTTCACTTTTTACTTATGCATTATATAGTAAGGAAAATATTGTTATCATGAAAAATTTCGATAATGAGATTTTAGTGTATCTGTTTGTTTTAAATTCCCCTGAGTTAAATTTTGCTATTTTTACGGTAATGTATGAGTTTGTGTGCGTGTGTAAGTTAATACAATAATATCTGAACGCTTTCATCGTTTGATATTTTATAGGTCACTTTAATACTAACTGTATAGATTTTGATTATTCTAGCACATATAGTTTTTATTACTGGTACATAAATAAATATTATTTACCTTTATGGCTTGTTATCTCAAATTATTTAAATTTCAAGTGCCACAGCGTCTAAGCACCTTATTTGATAGGACTAAAAAAGGATGCAAATTATTTAAATTATTTTTAAAATTTATTAAATTATTTGCAAAGTTGATGCAAATTAAAAACGTTTACTGATGCTATACTATAGGTTCCCAAGATGATATATTATAGATCAGAGTCGCTCGATCTGTAAACATTTTGATGTGTACAGAACTTATAGTTCTTTCTCAGAAACGCAAACACTCACACACAAACAAAAAAAATCGGACAATAGACTTGAGTGATTTAAAGTTCGCAGCATCAAATATATGATCTCTATATGGGACTGAGATATAAATTGGTAAACATATTATAGATTTTCCTCCTAGAGACCATACAAATTTATATGAAATTAGAAGTTATGGTTTTATTTATCGGTATACTAAAGTATTTTTAAATATTGAGGTTTATGAGTTTAAATATCTTAAATTCTTTTTAGTAATGTAAAATTGTTTGAAACATATAAAAAGTATGAAGATGTTTGATAGTGCGAGTTTATCATACATAGTTCTTTAACAGGGACGAATAAAATAATTTGGATAGTTTTTGATACATTGAATACAGCACATACATTTTTTAAAGAAATATTTAAACATGTGTTATGATATTTTGTTTTTGTTTATACAAGTAATTTTTTTATTTAATTTTAATTAAAACAGGTAGACACACAGCAGACACACAGAGAGTTATTTTTTAGAATGATCAAAGGAGACCTTAAAACATGTAAATTCATCGAAATTTAAAGTCGCAAGTTCTCGAGAACAATACTTTCTTCTATTATATAAAATAGAAAGTAATAACAATGTATTTTTTGTATTAAGCTGCTTAAATATATTCCCATTTTATTTCAGCCTGAAAATGTGAGCTGACTTTTATGAATATTTTTTATGTTGTGTAGATTAAAAAATATTTTACTATGTGATTCAACTTAAAAGTTATATTGCGACCTATCCAGTAGAGTTTAAATGTAAAAGATATAATTTAATAATTGAGCGAATACAAGTTATTCTTGATCACATTATAATATCAATTAATCATAATGTCATCCTTTTTACACTGTAAAAAAAAAAAAAAAAAAAAAAAAATCAGGAACGTTCCTGGGAAATTTAGGGTGGCTAATGTGCCTAATTTTTACCAGTAACCTTCCTGGAATTCACCAGGAACCTTTCTTAAAAATTCGGAAACACTCCCTCTAAAAGTCAGTAACCTTCCTGGAATTAACAAGGAACCTTTCTGAGAAACTCATAAACTTTCCCTCTAAAAGTCAGTAACATTCCTGGAATTAACCAGGAACCTTACTGAAAAATTCAGAAACATTCCCTCTAAAAGTCAGTAACCTTCCTGGAATTAACCAGGAACCTTACTGAAAAATTCAGAAACATTCCCTCTAAAAGTCAGTAACCTTCCTGGAATTAAAAAGGAACCTATCTGAAAAATTCAGAAACTTTCCCACAAAATATTAGTAACCTTCCTGGAATTAACCAGGTATCTTTCTGAAAAATTCAGAAACGTTCCCACTAAAAGTCAGTAACATTCGTTTAATTATTCCGGAACTTTTCTGAAAAATACATAAATCTTTTTCACTTAAAGTCAGTAACATTCGTGGTAAAAAAGCAGAATTATTATATATTTCGGAAATGTACCTGAAGAATCATTTTAATTTTGACCAATACGTAGTTCACAATTTAGTTAGCTTAAAAGTTTTGCAAGGTAATTTTGGTTTATTTCACGAACGTTTTAAAATATAACACACACACACACACGCATATATATATATATAGTTCATAAATGTAATATTTATCTTAAAATTTTGTACCGAATAGTTTGATTGTAAAATTAAATATGTTTAACTATTATGGTATTTTTTTCCCTTATAGAATAGACATTCAAAAAAAAAAAAAAAAACTTAATATATGTTGTTTTGTATTAAAAGTGTTATTAAGTCAAATATTTTGAAAATTCATGAAATACATTAAAATTATGAAAGACTATGCCAGTCTTTCAGCCTCTCCCCATGTGACAAGACAAAATTAGGTTGTTGGCCACCCTTCGCCATGGCAGAAAATGGTTGCCCCTCCCTTACTGTGACTGAAAATTATTGTGTACTCCCTCTCAGAAGTCTTATAATATTTTACCACTCCCCCCTCTACACACAGATGGAAATCCATAACACCATTTGGGATTATAAAGAAATATAATTTTGTTATCTATGTAATGATTGCCGAATATAAAAGTTGCACATTTTTGCTTTAATTTTTTTTCACATAAAATCAGTGCTTGTATATGGCAGGTATTGGGAATACAAAGGTGAAGACATTGTTTTTAGAAAACAAGATTAAAATACTTAACAATCAAACATTCCTTAATACTCAGTTCAAAAGTGCATGATGAACGTTTTCGTGTTTCTGTAATTACAGAAAAAATCATTTGTATTCCCAATGCCTTGAAACTATAATACATTCTAAGATAAAAAGCCACTCTAGAAGCATTAACAGAATATGAATTAACATTTTTCCTTTTAATTATTATTATTATTTTAATATGTTAAAAATCTAATACTATTTTTTTTTTTAAGTTTTAACTTTACTCAGCTTTTGCCTGAATTAGATAACAGTATAAGAAACTATTTAATCCTTAAAAGTGCTTTTACCCCCCTTATTTTTAATACTCAAATTAGTTTAAAGCAAAGTCTTTCAGTGCATAATAACACACTTTCAGTTTTTTGCAACATTCAGGCCAATTCATTACCAATTTATATATATATATATATATATATATGTTTTTTTTTTTGTTTTTTTTTTGGGGGGGGAGGGGGGTTATTGAGAAATTATCACATGCTAAAAATCAAAAAATTTGCCTTTTTAAAATGATACATTAAAATTTCAATAATTTGTATGATATACACAAAATTGTTAACAGTTTTGTAAAATTTGTTGTAATGATTTGACTAGAAATGCCGTTAAGTTGTGGGCAGCAAAAAAAAAAAAAAGAATATTTACAATTTTTACAATTTTAGATCTTTTAGAATATTTTAAAAATTGCAACCAAAAATTCTAAAATTGGAATCCATTCAATAGAAACCGATGATATTCCTGACTTCAATAATATAAAAATTCTAAATTATGGTTTTCATAATTATAAATCGCGTATTTTCCTTGAGAGCTGGCACACTGCCAAGCATCTCCACACTATCAATGAAGCATGCGCACTGGCTCCTCAATATTCGGTACTCCTTTAAATTCCTTGAGTATTCATATAATGTTTGCATATTGTGTTGTAATTACTGATGAGGAAACCCGGACGGGTTTCGAAACGTCTAGTTTTTAATTGTTTTTATATGTATTTCTTGTTTTTAAATGTATTTTAACTTAAATTTTTGTCTCATAAATAAAACAGTTTTTGCTTTTAATATTTTAAAAATATGTTTAAATTTATTATTTGTAAATTCATATGCAAAAATATTCAGGTTACGATTAATATTGTCTTTCTTTAAAATTTAAATATTCATTAGACACATAAATGAAATATGTTTCATCGGTTTCTATTCTATGTATTTTCATTAAAATGCGGAAAATTGTTATTCAGGTAAAATAGATCACATTTTACAGTATTTTTAAAATTGAATTTAGAATATAACTTTAGCAATTTTCCATTTGGAAGCGTTTCTAAGGATTTGTAACGCTGAATAATGGTAATCAATGAAATTCTGATAAGACATTATATTGAATTTTAAGTCTGTAGAAAATTTAGATAAAAAGTTTCAACTGCATTTTCATCAATTATAAAGAGCCTTTTCATTTAAAACTGTAAAGAGATAGAATTGAAAAATGTAATACATTGTTAACAAAATACATACCTCCTAATTTAATTTCATGAAAGATGAAATGAATTTCGAAAACTTATTGAGATATGACTGAATACATTTCCTAAAGTATTCATGCATTTTTATCTTAAAAATTTTTAATTACTGACAATTTAACGATTATTTCATGGTGAATTTATTTTAGTCTGTAGGGTAATTATTGACAGCTTATCAATGTGTTATTCAAATATGTGAAAATGAATTTCTTTAAAAAGAATCAAGTGCCCAAATTTAAGCATTGAACTTTTATTAAAATAAACATTCAAGAGTATAGTTAAATATTCAAACTTGAGATTGGCAATTTAGTATTTGAAGATATATTTATCATATTGTAAATTAATTATACATCAATAAAAGTATTTTTAAGGTGCATAGACAGGTATTAACGTGTGGTTTTTCCAAACCTTTTTATCGGTTGTCTCTTTTATTTGCGTTAAAACTCAAAATTGCATTTTTATGCAAATACAAGTGACAGCCGATTAAAAAAAAAAAAAAAAATGAATAATAAGAAGAAAAAGTTGGAAATTCAAATCATAAAAAAAAAAAAAAAAAAAAAAAAAAAAAAAAATGTCTGGTAAATGATGTCACTATTAATGCTTGTGCTAAAAACCGAACTACAAAAGTTACCATATAATTATATTGGTGGAAGAGTCGCTGAAGAGATTGTTTCGGTAGACATTCTGCATCGACAAAATTGTGTACGTGATAGAGAAATCTTTGTTTGAGTTTCTTTTTTAACACATCAAAAAAAATATAAAGTTGAGCTTAAATTATCAATTTATATTTTTAGATATAGAACTGCATTACGTTGTAAAATGTAAGAGAAAGAATCTAATTAATAGTAACAGTCTTTAAATTATTAATTTCAGCAATTTGTAATGAAAATAAATTAAAAGTCGTTAATATGAACATCTCAAGATATATTAATATTTATTATTAAGATAAAATACGTTGTATCAGACTTTAAACAAGTCGGTATTGTAATTTTTTATTCTATCAATTTAGGTCAATGCAGCGAAACACACAAAATTTATTTTGTTTTTCACAAAAAATCTGTAAACAATCGCCTAATATATTTGGCGCAGTTCCACATATTAACAGAAATTGCATTATATGTGTATAGTCACACAGCGTAGTGACACCTAGTACTTTCGGCAGGCAGAGTTGCGCTCTGCGAAAATTGAAAAAAAAAAAAAAAAAAAAAAAAAAGAAAGAAAGAAAGAAAGGAAAAGAAACACAAACAGGTGCACTGAACCGATATCTAAGATGGTTTTTGCAGATTGTTTGTGAAAATCAAAATAAATTTTGTGTGTTTCGTCTGGATTGACTGAAACTGATAAATTGAATCGGTAAAAATTACATACTACGAAATATTTTTTTTCTTTATTATGTTTTTTACAGAATATCTGCAAAAATCGCCTTAAGTATTGGCACAGCGCCACTTATTCCAAAATAATAGTAATAAAAATAATAAATAAGTAAATAAATAAAATAACATAAAATAAAAATAACATTATTATTATTATTATTATTATTATTTTTTTTTTTTTTGTCCTGAGCGCATCATTTATACTACATTATTCTGAAATTTTGTTTCGCTTGGAACCATAGAATCGATTCTAGAATCTTCTGAATTATATATAAATTAAAAATTATATATATACATATATATTGGGTTGTGTTAATTAATTGTTGAAATTTAATTCATTCTTTTTTAAATTTATGTTTTGTCGCAAGATAGAAACATGAACTGTATTTTTGGCTTGTATTAGTTATACAGTTTTCCAAAATCTTGCGATCTCTCTGCTCGTAGAAGTATATGTACACTGTAAAGTGTATCACTCTATTTTTGAGCATTTCCAATTCCAATTCTCATTTCCAATTACCTTTTTTTCATATTTTTATAAAGTTATCGGTTTACGTTTGATAAATTTCTTGAATTTCGCATGATAAAAATAACACCTTGTTGAACTTAGTGTTACGTTCTTGATTATGACGTTAGTGTAAGTAATTTAATATGATTTTATCTATTTATTGATACTGTAAATGAATCATAAAAAAAATACGTGCTAACTTTTGAATTGAATAAGAATAACTTTTATGTGAGTGTTGTAGGTAATATCATGCATCCATTATTTGTTAAATTTTGTAACGTTATTAAATTCTTCACTTTATATATATATCTATATATCTATATATATACATATATACATAATAAAATTAAGAAGTCTTAGAGATCTGAACAGAGAAACACTCAGCCGTTAGTTACAAGCAAATTTATTTGTATAAAATAGGTCCTGGATTGCAAACATATATGACTGAATATAGTGATAATTATAATAGATATATTGGTATATTTCATTATTCATTACGAGCAAACACTTTACTGAGATACACTGTAAAAAAAAAAAAAAAAAAAAAAATGTAAAATCACGGTATTTGACCGTATAATTTTAGGGGAAACGACCGTTTTCCTACCTAAACTTTCATAATCCATAAATTAATGTTTTGGAAGTATAATTTAGGAAATAACCGTATAATTTTACGGGAAATGACCGTTTTGCTAGCTAAACGGTCGTAGTCCGAAAATTAATGTTTCGAAAGTATAATTTTTTGAATCTTTACGAGAAAAAGCCGTTAATCTACGCAAATTGCCTTTATCTTTCACCAAACCATTTTTTTATGAGAAAATCTCTTCAAATGCTATCATTTCAGTGACATCAAGAGATAATTCCACTTTCTTCCATTTTCAAACTGAAACTATGATTGTTATTTATACTAATTGAATGTGTTTAATTATGCACGCATGACGCATAGAAACATCCATTGGTTTTAATAAGATATTGTTTTCTTAATTTAATTCAAAAAATTTCCATCTAACTGAAACTGAGTAATTGATATTAATGAAATTGATTTTCTTTGTCTATTAACACGAAAACATTAAAAAAGAGAAATAAAATGGTTTCTTGATTTGAAGTCAGATTTCTAAAACACAAACTAAAACCTAATAATTGTTTTATCCACTAAACGCATTTTTTTTTTTATTTAAGTTTTTTATTATTTTTTTTAAAGCATACAGCATTCTAATTGCTCTTAACCCTTTAGTTAGTCTTAGAAAACGGAAAATTTTAATGTTGTTTCCACAATGCAATTTTTACAATATGCTAAAATAAAGTTTATTTCAACATGACATGAATATGTAATTGACCATTTGAAGGTAAGTCTTATGATTATTATGTATGATCTTCACTGTTAAAAAACAAAGCTGTTTTATCTGAATATAACCATCAGATACGTACATTACATCATATATAGCAGGTTCTGCTCTCGAAATACTTCAGTCCTTTCTTCATTCAATGGATTTGGATTTTGGGAGTAAGGCCGATTTACTGCTATAGGTGCTAGGCCAGAGGGGGAGTGCCCTCCGTGGGGGTCTTTCTAAAGGTTCCTAGCCCGTATTTACTCAAGTTTCGAAGAAAACCACGCGGAAAACTCTGAACGGCTAGGCCAACGAGCGCGACCTGGGATCGAACCCGGTACCTTATGTTTACCAGCTTTGAGCGCAGAACCGCTCAATGAAATAAAGCTTAAAAAAAAAAAAAAAAAAAAAAAACCTCTACTGCTATTATAAAAAGTGCAAATACGCCTAACACTTCATAAACACAGTTTGAAATCGGCCTTATAATGAAAACCTGTTTGGATGAATAAGAATTAGGCTCTAGTTATTTCTTCTTTGCACCCACTATTGAAACCATAAAGATCGAAAACCATGAAAAAAATCGTATTAATTGGAGATACAAATTCTCTGTATTTATGTAAAAGGGTTGTTATTATTATTATTTAAAGTTTATCCTGCGTCTGGTTGGGTTCCGGGCTCGAAAATAGGTCGCGCTCGTCGGCCTAGTCGTTCGGAGTTTTACGTGGTTTCCTCTGAAACTTGTGTAAATACGGGCTAGGACCCCTCAGAAAGATCCCTCGGAGGACACTCCAACTCAGGCCTACGACCTATAGCAGTCAATCGGCTTTATTCCCAAATCCAATCCAGTCCGTTTACAAATAAAAATGATTTCGAAAAATAGTTAGATTTTCTTTCACAAAATTCAGTATCGTTGTCCTTAAGGGAAAAAAAAAAAAAAAAAAAAAAAAAAAAAAAAAAAAACTTTCGTTTTTTCATTATAAGAATTGACTGACTTCTTAATTTTGTCAAAAATAGCAAATTTAGATTTTAAAATAGTCTTAAAATAAAATAATTTTTATGCATAGTTTGAACGTTAACAATTTAATCACTGTAAAAAATTTCTGTAAAAATAAAGCACTTTTTTTAACATAAATACGGCATAGGTTGCTGTAAATTTGTATAGCTAGTTCTGTAAAAATAATTGGAGATTCGTTACTTCACATTGTGCTGTAAATCGGTTTATGACTTTTTCCAGAAGTGTTTTGGTGCATATGACAAGATTTATCAACTAGTCAGTTCTGATGTTGACTTTATCTGTTTTTGTAAAAAAAGGTTTCTGTGATCCCAACGGCGCGGTTGGCAAAGCGCTGGCCTCTGACACAAGCGATTGAGAGTTCGAATCCCCGGTTACCCAAGACGGTTTGCTTCACATGAAAATTTATAAATTAACTTTTTCATGTAAAAAAATAAATAAGTTTTTTAGTGTTGTGGATTTCTCCCTTCACGCATTTGTAATAGTTGCAAGAAACTTTTTTAAAGCATTCGAGAAACTCAAACTTTAACTTTTAATTTTACGGTTAATGCGATTTTTTTTGCAGGTTGGTTGTATGTTTCATCACAACGTAAAATTACTGGCGATACATTATTCATCGTCTAAATGTATTTTTACGGGCTTTGACTGAAATCTCTGCTGCCGGGCTTTGCCCGTAATTTTACTGCAGTTTTTTTTACAGTGTAGAGAGTGTTGATTGTACTATTATGGTTTCTATAATTGTGAAAAGTTAGGATGGGTAAAAGTCTAGATGCTTTTACTTTTAGTATTCGAAATAATATATAAATACATATAATAAATATATATATATATATATATCGAACTTGTAAAAATGAAATTAAAAAATATCTCCAAATAATAATAATAATAATAATAATAAATATTTTATATGATATACCATTATATCATTATTAATTCTACCATCGCAATATTTTATATGATACACCATTGGGTAAACTGCTGGTTAAGTAAAAATATTTTACAAGGAATTTGAGAAGGCTTTCGTTAATTCTATAGTACTTTTCAGTAAAAGCACTATTGATTTACTTATGTTTATTTTTATGCTTACTTTTCGCTAAATCGCTATTGGTTGTGATTCTCGATACCCCCTTTGTCTGATTGTTTAAAATGTGAAAAATTCACATTCTCTTAACTTTCACCTTTTTAACACTTTCCAAAAAGGTTGAAAAGTGTTACTGACTTCGGTTTGTCTGCCTCTCTGTCTGTCTGTCCGAGCTCTAACTCCCGTAAATATTTATGGAATTTTTTGAAACTGATATATGTTATTCAAGTTCACTATCGGACGTTTCCTATTGAAAATGCAGTTTATACCTCTACTGGTTTGTGTACAGGGACACCCGAAAGTATTTCAAAGCATTGCGTTGTATAAGAGGTATTTCTATAAACCAAATTTTTATACCTTTACTGTAGACATATCGTAATGAAATTGAAATATGTTATTTAAGTTCCCTATTGGATGTTTCCTGTATAAAATGGAGGAAATACCACCATTGGTTTATGTACAGGGACACTCAAATTATTCCAAAGCATTGCGTTCTATGAGAGATGTTTCTATAAATCAAATTTTAATAACTTTACTTTCCACGAAGTTTTAGGAAATTGAAAAAAGTTATTTATACGCACAAAAGAATGCTTTGCATAGAATATAGCATGATTAGCATTAGATTTACAGGGTGACACTAAAATATCCATTTATATTAAAAGCTATTAACAAAAAATTGCTAGAATTGTACTTTCATTTACATTAGGAGTTTTTAACACTTTCTAACATTTTTAAGTGTGAATATGATTTTAGTTTGTGTATCTGTCCGTCTGTCTGTCTGTCTGTCTGCCCGCGCTCTGACGCCTGTAAATATTTATGGAATTTCTCGAAACTGATATATTTTATTGAAGTTCACTATCGGATGTTCCATATTAAAAATGGAGTGATTATCTCTTCTGGTTTATGTAGAGGGACACCCAAAAGCATTCGAAAGCATTGTGTTCTATGAGTGTTATTTTTATAAATATTTTCCGTATAGAATGTTCCCCATTTAAAATGACATTAATAGGTCCTGTATAACTGGTTTGTTTACAGGGACAAAAAATAAATAAATAAATAAAATTCCAATGCATTACGTTTTAGGACAGAATTTTTTGAAAGTTATATTTAAAAAATTTTCTACTGTAAAAATCATAAAAACATTGAAATGTATTGTTAATATTCTAAAATAATGTTTTGTATAGAATATGATATGATTAACTTTCTGATTTACAGGGCTGCACTAAAATATTCAGAGAGATCAAAAGCTGTAATTATAATCTAATGGTTGCATTTTCTTTTGCGTTAAGCCTTCTTAACACTTTCCAAAATGCCTAAGAGTAATTTTAAAATCAATTTGTCTATCTGTATATTTTTCAGTACTTTTGTCTGTTGGGTGATAACGTAGGCAAAGAATATTTAAAGCTATTCGATACAACAATCACGCACAGTTGGAAAATGTTACTAATCAACGCGTACTGCATGATTTTTCTTTCTTGTTTTTCTTTCTTGTATAGCTCGGATTCCTCAATTTCCTATTGGACCATAGCTCAATACTTCTCTAATTTTATTGTCTTTTATTTGTTCTTGTAATGAAAGGTTTTCTCTTTATTCATTAAATTAAATCTACAGATTTTTTATATTATTATTTTATAAAAATATCAGAGAGAATTTTTTACGTTTTATAATGTTCCGCGAATAAAATCTGATTAATGGTTAACCAGAAATGAATGAAAGTTTAACAGCTTTTACTTGATCTATACATTTGTCAAATGACGAATAATTAGCTTTTCAGTATTAAACATTTAGTAAATAGAAACATGATTATGAATAAATTAGTGATAATTGGTTTAGTGATAAAATTATTATTATTATTATTATTATTATTTTCGCAATAATGAATCTTTGCGGTAAAATTATTTTTCGTCATTTTAATTATAGGGTATTTTTTATATGATTTAAAAAATTCAAGTTTTTAAAGTAATTATTTTCTAGGTTCTTGTAAAAAGAATTATGGTTTTTTTTTTTTTTTTTTTAACTGATATTTCCATTGATGTGAAATTTTCTTGATTCCATTGTTGAATGATGCCTGACCCCTTAAAGGAAAACTTTTTTTTTTTTTCAATTTTGTGAAGAGTTATATATATATATATATATATATATATATATTAATAAAAGATTACTTCATGAAATACATATTGTACTGTAACTTTAGATAGTCAATGACATTTGATCAGACCAATAATCAATGATCTTTCAATACTGTTCTGCGGAAAAAAACCCTTCAGATTTAAAAGAAATATTCAGGTATTATTATTATTGTTGTTATTATTATTATTTTATTTTATTTTACTTTTTTCCGTTGCATGTATTTAAGAATTAGTTTCATTAAAATATGGACTAAACTGACCTTACTAAAAATATTGCTATTGTAATAATAATAATATATGGTAAAGTAAAATTATAAACTTTTACATGAAATAAAAAATGTTTTACAACCCTTGAAAAATTATTTAGATACCTTTTCTCTTCACATGAAAAAAAAAAAAAAAAAAGCATAATATTTATTAAAGATTACTTTTATTGTTATGCAAAATTAAATATTATTTAAGGATTATACAAGATTTTCTGGAAATTTTCTTAAAATTTAGTTTGGGGAGAAAAATTTACACCTCTCATTAATGTATTCCCGAAAGATGGAATTCCTTATTTATGAAAAGTATTTACTCAAACCTATCGTAAACTGAAAATGTTTATACTATATTTTTGTTATTTACTTATATTAAATTATTTCCTTTCAAATCGGAATGCTTATGGAAAACATTTCAGGTCATTAATTACTGCAGCAGAGATAAAAAATAATTTTAAGAAAATTACTTAAAACGCTTTGGAAATAAAATAAAAATGTCGTCATTTTAACCCATTAAACACCGCTATATGAATGACACCGAAAGTATTTGAATTTTTGTATGTTTTGAGGTTCAATATACGTCTCTAATCATAAGCAGTTTAAATTTTTCAAAAATCTTTATTTGTCTAGAAGATATGATAGGGTCCCAAAATGGGAGACTTGGCGCTTAATGGGAGTAACAGAGATATTTCCACCGAAATGTAGAGAATTCAATATTTAATTTTAATAACTTAAAAATTAAGTTAGAAAAATCACCTAGAGTATTTTTCATATTATTAAAAAATTAATTATTGATAACTTAAATGCACATTAATTATGTTCAAGCTTTAAAATAAAGAAACTCGTAAATTTTCTTACTTGTTTAATTTCTTTTTTCTTTTACATTTTTGTATGAAATGGACCTAAGCAGTTTTTATGCAACATGACCTTACATTTTTCGCACCACGGGCGAGTATTCTTTTTACAAAGTTTACATTTTGATTGTTTTCCAGACTGTGTGATAAAGTGATTCACATTATCAAAGCGTATGTTAGAGTTCACTGACGTGTGTGGTCCAAGTCGAGGTTTTGCCAACGATTCCTGTCTCTCTGATTTCATCAGACACACCAGAATGTCTCTTAAAAATGCTAATTGAGTCATTTGTCCATTCATCTCGCGATGGATTCTCCAAGCCGCTACCACAGCCATGTTTACTGTGTTGGTGAGAAATGGCACCATTTCTTGCTCTTTATTCTTGGTCGGTAAGAGCTCAAAAATCGATCAAGGAGATCTACTCCACCCATATTTTTATTGTACGATCCAACTATTCCTGGTTGGGGTAAATCAATCTTCTTTTTAGATTTTTGACACCAATGTTTTGCTTGCCCCATAGGCTCCATGCACTGAAAATTCGATGCGAAGCATACAACTTTATTGTCTTTCCACTTTACTACACTAATATCCTTTGTTATAATGTAGTCTGCTGTCCCTCTTTCTTTTTTTTTTACCAAAACTGCACTGTCTTGTAAAGGACAGTTCTGAAGTCGATTCTCTCTCACAGTTCCAGTGAGACGGAATTCCCTTTTCCGCATTTCTTCAAGCAATGCAAGAGAGTTGAAGAAATTGTCAACATACACTTTGTGTTTTCTACTATTTTCTACACATTCTATTAGATCCAAAACAACTCTGGTTCCAAGAGGAGTTTTGTCTTCATTTGAAGCTTCCTTTCCCACATAAACTTGCAAATTGAATGGATAGCCTTGGGAAGAAGCAAGAACCCACAATTTGTATCCAAATTTTATGGGTTTTCCCCGCATATGCATTTTTGCGGAATGCCTGCCTGTATAAGGGATCATTTCCTCGTCACTGCTTAAACATTCAGAAAATGTTCCGAATTGCTGCATTCTTTTGCAAAACCTCTCAATGAAACATCTAACTTTAGCTAACTTGTCAGAACCATCGATTGAATTATTATCACATAAATGAAGGTACTTCTTTATATCTCTAAAATTTTGCCTGCTCATGGCATTTTGTATGAAGGGCAAATTACAATCTTCCGAATTGCTCCAATGTAAATCTTCTTTAGGCAAGGAATGATATCCGCTAAACAATATAAATCCGATAAACACTTCCAATAACTTTTCAGATAATGAAAATGGATAATTATTTTTTTGCGTAGCGTATCTTAAAGTTTCTTCTAATATAAGATTCATGATATCGGAATCAAAATACATTTTGAATAATTCGAAAGGCGTTTTCTCTCCTAATTCAGGTTGCGTCTCTTCTAAAAGTGATGTTTTTTCAGATTGAATTGGAGCTAAATTCTCGGCTTTTTTCCAAACATGTGATTTCTTTTTTGGCTCATTTTGTTTGCTAGCGCTAATAGAATCACTTAGTTTAACGAGCTTTTTTCTTTTTGTCGATTTTATAGGTTTTGATTGTTGGTCTTGAATTTTATTCAAGTCATCTTCATCACTCGAAAAATAATTTTCTTTCGGAGACCTTTTCCTCTTTTTTGGTGTTGATTTTCTCCTTGAAGCCTTTGTTGTTTCGCGCTGTTTTAAACTAAGTTCAACTTCTCCGCTTACATCCACTGGTACAATTTCATCTAAATTATTTTCAATAAAATTCTCTTCATCAGTTATACGTCCTGGATCAGGTGGTAAATAAGTGATGCTACGCTCATCTGCTGAGAATTCGTCCGAATCTAATGTTTCCATGTAATCCAAAGCTTGCTGCACAGTTAAAAACTTTACCGGCATTTTTACTTTAAAATGAAATTAAAGAAACTTTCTTGAAAATCAACCTCGCTTACTGAACGCTTCACATAGAACGCTGACCAAGAATTTATCTAACGGTTATCTAGAGCATTCCTCAGAACACAAAGGAATGGACACGTGACTAATTCAACACCTGCTTGTTATCATGTGCTTTGAGAAAAACGAGTAACACTTTCCAAGAATAGTGAAAAAATAACAAGAGAGGCTATTGCCAGAAGAGGGGTAAGGGGGCTTCTTTCTACTATCAGAAAACGCAAAGTCTCCCATTTTGGGACCTCTCTAAATAAACAACTGTAAAACCCCTTGAAATTATTTTTTTTGTCCCCTGTTTGTTATGACTTGAAAAAAGAACTATTGGCTTTCATATTCAATGTTCCTGAACCCTCGCTCTCGAATTATTTATTTTTAGTGAATTTTTATTCTTATGAAATAAAAAAAAGCAATTTTGCTTAAATTTGAACAATTTAAAAAAATTGAATTTATATTACAAATGTTTTGTAAAAAATCACAAGCAAACTAAGTAATTCAATATTCAATAAAAAAAAAATATAATATATATATATATATCTTAATTACTTTTCGAGAAAAAAAATCTTAAAAAAGGTTCCCAAAATGGGAGACTTGGCGCCTAATGGGTTAATACAATAGTTTATCCTTTTAGTTTTGCCAATGAACAGAATATCTTTAACAAGCAGTATATCTTTAAAATAACATGATGCATTTTATCATTATAATATGTATGCATGTGTGTAAAAGAGAAAATATATTGAAATGTTTCCTGAATTTGGAAATCATCTTCTAAAAAAATAATTAGTAACATTACAGCAGTGTTGGGCATAATTGATTAAAAAGTAATTGAATTACAATTAAATTACAATTATAATTATTTTACTGTCAATCGATTAACGAATAATTGATTACAAATAAATTGAATTACTTTTGCACAGCTTGTAATTCAATTATTTTGTAATGAAAATAAAATTACTCTTAATTACAATTGACAAAAGTATTTGAAAATACTTGTAATGGATTACAAATTAATGTCATTACGTTTCTTTACAGTTTAATTCAATTAACTTGTAATGCAATTGACAATTAATTCCATTACATTTTCCAAAATGTAATTTCACGTGTTCGCAAACAATTACAGGTTAATTTCAATTAAGTTTTCGAAAATAATTAAATTAACCTGTAATGAAATTACAAATTAATTCCCATTACACCTTATAAAATGTAATTCAATTAATTTGTATTTGAATACAAGTTAATCAAATTACATTTTTCGAGAATATAATTGAATTAATCTAAAATTGAATTACAGGTCAATTCAATTATGATTTCTAAATTATTACATTAAATGGAATTAAATTAATCCGAAATCCGTCAAAAGTTAATTTTAATTGCATTTATTATGTAATGAATTTTTCTTCGGTTGTTTAGAAGAATTTTGTTATCATTATTTAGAGCGTAATTATACAGCCAAAAAGTCATATATATATATATATATATATATATATATATATATATAAATATATCTTTATATATAAAAATTACTATGTTTGTCCGCGATGAACTCCTAAACTAATGAGCCGATTTTAATGAAATTTGGACACTGTGTGCAGTTTGGTCCAACTTGAGATATAGGATAGTTTTTATTGCAAAATTCGGCTCCCAAAAGGGGGGGAGGGGTCAAAACGTGATTTCACAAAAAAAAAAAAAAAAAAAATAGAAATGCAGATAGACTGTTCAAAATTGGTATAGATAGGTTTTAGAGGCCTGCAAATCGAATGAGGATATTTTCGAAAGTGTAAAGTTATTAGGAGGGGCGGGAAAGGGGGCGGAGGGGAAAAAAATAAAAATAGTCACATCGCTCAAAATTGGTACATAGAAGTTTTTGATACCTACAAATCTATTGCAGATATTTTCGAATTTGTAAAACTATTAAGAGGAGCGGGAAAGGGGGGGGCAGAGGAGCAAAATATAAAAATGGAGTTAGATCGCTCAAAATTGGTGCATAGAATTTTTGATACCAACAAATCGATTGCGGATATTTTCGAATTTGTAAATTTATTAGGAGGGGCGGGAAGGGGGGCAGAGGAGCAAAAAATAAAAATATAGTTAGATCGTTCAAATTGGTGCATACAGGTTTTTTACACCTACAAATACTGTAGATATTTTCGAGTTTGTAAAATTATTTAGAATAGTCGGGAGGGGGAAGGGCAAAGGGGCAAAATAATAGAAATAAGAGTTAGAGCTTTGAAAATTAGTATTATTAAGTTTTAAGGCCCGATAAATCGATTGCGGATATTTTCGAAAGTATAGAGTTATTAAGAAGGGCGGGAACGGTGGACGAAGAAACGGTGCCCACGGTTTGCACAGGTATACGCTGCCACAGGCAGTGGGGGTCCGGACAGATTATTCCACCGATGAGAGAAGATTTTTTTGTATTTTATATCATTTTTCTTTCGATAATATATGGATTCATTATGAGTGTCGAACATTTTTCCCGATCAGATTTTTTTTTCTCTTTTTTTTTTTTTTTTTTTTTTTTTTTTTTCACATGTTAAAAATTAATGCAATTTTGAGAATTTTTTAATTATAGTGAATCATTTAAAAATAGGGACCAGCGAAGCGGGCTAAGCCTGCTAAGATCAAGGATGTTATCAAGGATGGTCTTTATTCGTAAATAATAATTTTAATGTATTGAATATTTTACTACAATATAATTCAATGTATAACATAGCCACAGCAACGCGTGGCCGGGTCTGCTAGTATATATCTGTACTGATAAGTATAAAGGATTAAGTCCATATTCTTGATTTTTCAGGAGACGAAAAATAAAGTTAAACTAACTAAAAACTAATCAGAAGAATCGATTAGGAAAAAGGGATTATGTTGAATTTTATACCCTTTATACCATTCAGTCAACCTTCATTTAATGAAAGGAAAAAATTGAATTAAATATTTTATACCAAAGATTAATGCTAAATTTCTGACTTGAATATTTTTTTACCAATGGATTTTCTCAAAGACTAAATGACATGGATTTAAATCCTTTATACCAATCGATAGAGAATTTTTTTCTGAGTCTGACTATGTACTTAACTCAAAATCGACATTTTTGGACATAAATCCTTTATACTTCTCAGTACAGATATACATATATATTTTTAAGACAATTTTTACGCTCTAATATAATATTGCGATCATGTTATTCGATAAAACATTCATATTTATAAGTACATAACTTCAATAAAACGGTATCTAGTTAATTCTTCATTATAGATTTACCATAAAAGTTGTCGAGCTTTTTAATAAATATTAGAAGTTATAGTACTTAGATATAAAATTGAGACTAGATAATACTAATATACACAAATTCAAATATTGAAAACACCACTGAAATTAAAAGGTTATCTACTAAAGGTTTGAAAGATTAACACAAATTTTAATTTGAACTGTAGCATCTTAGATATATACGGGATTTTCGGTGAGGGGAGCAGCAATGAGAAACTTATTTCAAACTGCAGCCAGGAAAACATTTAATAATTGAGAAGACAATTCAATTCAGTGATATTATTAAAGGCTGTATTTATATAAATAAGTTTCTAACAAGGTAGCATGTGGGACTAAAACAAGTGAACAACTTTTTGAAATAAATAAATAATAAAAGTAAAAGATATATTTCCATTTAAATAAAATATATTAAATTTGAAAAGCATAGCTTAATTATCTCCCCTCCCCTTCCCCTGCGTTAATATTGCTTACCAAGAATCATAAATTCATTAAGTTTTTCACTAAGCAAAATCATAATTAAAAAAAAAAAAATTAGAAGTTTAACAGTTATGATAACTCTGTAACAATGGATATGTAAAGGATCGAGCTATAAAAAGATTATATTATACGTAACAAAATATAACGATCTCGGGGAAGAAAGTGTACTTAGAATAACAAAAAGTATCCGTAATAGGAACTTTTTCGAATTTTTACTTTAGAAATGCATTCTAAACAATTAAAAAAAAAAAAAAAAGTAAATGGATTGGGAAATAAAGGAGAAAAAAAAAAGATATTTATATATACTATATATATATATTTGCTATTTACAAACAAACATTTCACAATTCTTCTTACTAATGTAGAAAAAAAAAATACGAATAACAGATATATCTGACGAAAAGGTGGAGGAACTAATGAAAAATTTTTTTATCACTTTTTCTTTGATTGCTGCAAAATTAATGAAGCTGTATTTTGGGAAAATTCTGGGGAGAAAAATAGATGCTAACCGCCTTCGAGGCAAGGGGTGGCTGTGAATAAAAAATGGAGAAGGTTATATATATATATATGTGTGTGTGTGTGTGTGTGTGTGTGTGTGCGTGTGTAAGTATTGTTTATTTTTTTATTTTATTTTTTAAGCACAACTAAGTACTCTTATTCAATACTGATTTCCTTAGATATTCTTGGGAAGCAGAAAGGAGAAGGGAGGGGGGAATGGTTTTCTATTCAACACAGCCGTGGCGATTCTTTTCAAGATAGAGTAACAAATTTTGGTGTGCAGGTTGGTTTTAGGACCCTGACCCCCACTAAGACAGAATTTTTTAACCCCCCCCCTTTCCCCTGTGGGGACAGAAAGTAAAAATAACTTTATAAGCATAAATCGGCTCTCAAATTACTTCACGGTGAAGAAATTGCAGATGGGGAGACTAGACTTGAGTACTAAAAAGTCATTTTCTGCGATTCTGGAAATTTGAATTTTTAAGGGGGAAGGGAGAAAAACAATTTCTATGGGAAATGTAGCAAAATCCTCATTTTTGAGTAGAACTCGTCCAATAATAGTACAAAAATATTAACAACAGCCGTTCGTCTTCTTGAGGATATTTCTAAAAACCTTTATTTATTTTTTTTTTTTTTTGCGATTTTCGATTTTGGTGGAAAGGGGAAGTTTAAGGGAGAAAATTCGAGACCCTCCTTTCCTAGCACAATACAGCTCGTGGCGATTCTGTGGGATATAAAGACACAAATTTTGGTGCGTAGATCAGTTTACGGACCCTGACTTCCCCAAAATTTTATTTTTGCTAAATCCCCCCCCCCCTGTTTCGCGAAAACGGAGACAAATACACGTTTGTAAGCATAACTCGACTTCAAATTACTTCACGGTGAAAGAATTGTACATGGGGAGACTAGACTTGAGCACAAAAAACTGTTTTTTGCGATTTTAGAATTTTAAAAGAGGGAGGAAGAGAAAACGATTTTCTGGTGAAAATTTCACAAAATCTGGTTTTACGAGTAGAACTCTATAAATAATGCTACAAAGATGTTGAAAATAGGCGTGCGTTTTCTTGGAGATATTATTTCCAGAAATCCATTTTTGTTTTTTGAGAGGAGTTACAAGGAAGTGAGTTCGAGACCAAACCCCCCTCCGTTTTATCTACAGGAGCTCAGGTCAAGAATTTTGTTGTGTGGGTTGTTTATTTGTATATCCATTGTAACAAGATTTTGCGAAATTTACCCCTTCCCCCTCTCCTTGGAGACAGAGTGGACAATAAACATTTTTTCAAGCATATATAACTTTACTTCAAATTATCTCAGTAAGATTAATTTTATACATGATTTTTTTTTTTCTTTGACGTACCCAACTCGCAATATAAAGGGATTTTGTGAAATTTCTCCTTACCCGCATTTAATGGCAGGAAGGGGGGGGGGACAAACTTTAAAAGAGTAACTCTGCTCAAAATTATCCCAGGAAAACGTTTTTTTTAATGTGTCGATTGATTATGACCACCCAACACACACTACAAAGGATTTAGCGAAATTCCTCCCTATACACTCTTTGGGGATCGGGAGTCAAAAAACATATTTCCATGCATAAATGTGCTCCAAATAATCTTACAAGGGCAATTTTTTTTTTTTAAATGTGTCTTGGTTGTACGTTCCAAAAATACAATATAAAAATATTTTGGAAAAGTTCACCCTCCCCCCCCCCCTTAAGGGAGAGGTCAAGAAAATTGTAACTCTGCTTCAAATTATCTCAGGAATGCGATCTTTTAATGAGTCGCTTGGTTATGTGAACCTAACACGCACTCGAAACCATTATGCGAAATTATTCACTCGCTCCCTTGTGGTGGAGAGGCAAAAAACACGTTTTCAAGTTTTACTCTGCCCCAAATTATCTCCGAATGGCGAAATTTAGTGTGTGGGTGCTGGTTAAGTGTACGCAATATGCACTTTTCTGGAATTTCGCGAAACTTCTAAGTTTATTCGCGGGGGAAGAAGGAACATATGCATATTGCATATGTTCCTTGAAGCGGGTAAGGCGCTACCGAAGACGGTAGGGACCCGATTCGTCATGCTGCGAACGTGAAAACTCACTACCGAATGCAATGGTCAATATTTCATATAGGTTTCGATGATTACAATGATATATTTTTTATTTATTATTATTATTATTATTATTATTTTAATTAATAATGATGTGAAATTGAGAAATCATTTAAATATAGTGACCAAAGAAGCGGGCGAAGCCCACTAGCCTGATGTAAAGTACAAAAACGACGAGATAGCATTTGTTAACACAATAAAATGTTTCTGAGCAGATTTTTTAAGAATCTGCTGTTGATGGGATGCTTAAGATTCACAAAACAAATATTATCTACACATGCAAATTTTTAATTAGAAAGTTTATAACTGTAAATGTTAATAAGTGAATAAAAATTTTTGAAATTATTATTATCATTTTTAAAAAGACAAAATTGACGTTTTTTTTTTTTTTTTTTTTTTTTTTTTTTTTTTTTTTTTAAGTTAAAGCTCTTTCGAATATGGTTAATAATGAATATTATCAATGAAACTACAATATATATTATACATTAGCTGCATTTTCGCGGAAATAGTTTCAGAACATCAATGAATCCAGCTGCCAAACATTTTGCCCCTCTCCCCTCCCTTCACCATCACTTGGAGGACAGGTTCTTGAAATTGATTTTAGGTAGGCGCATTTGTTATACTTAAAAACAAGGATGGATATATGCTTTTACTTTCCGAAATAAATATTATTATTAAAAAAAAAAAGGGGGGGGGTAATAAAAAAATTCACTTATAAAATTTCAGTGTATCCATACATTAAAGTGTTGTATGTATTTACAGAATTTACATGATAACGTGTAAACGTTCATTCGAGTAAACTCAAAGTTGGTACTGTATATTATAAAACCCCGTAGCGTGATCTATATTGATATTGATGAGTGCAGGGTTTATGCAGGGTTTATAGCTCTTTCCAGGTAGATAAAAGAAATATATATCGTTACCATTATGGTTTGTACATTTACGTTATTGCAAGTGCTCTAACGTGTAAATTCTAAATTGAATTACAAATTGGGAAGGCATGTTACAGATCATAGTTATAAGGTCTTTATATAAGTGTAGAACTTCTTGTTATTTATTACTTTCATCACCCGACAACCGCAGGTAATGGAAGTATTGTAGTCGGTCAAAAATTTTGATGTCAAATTTTCATCTGATTTACATGTTTTAGAGTCTACTGAGTCCAAAAAAAAAATTGTTTTTCGCAACTGGTCAGTATGTTAGGTAGTGTGCAACTGGTCAGTGTATGTGTGTAGGAAGAGTCGGTAACAAATGTCTCTGTTCTTAGTCTAAAAACAGGATTCGGCAAGGATTTATTTAAGAAAACTGTATTAAGTGTACTTTTTTTACATAGGAATTTTTGCTAGTGTTCGGAGACATTTGTTACCGACACCTTCCCTATGTGTACGGGGAATATTGTGACATTAAAATCTCCGAAACTAATAAAAATAAAACTACTGAACTTCAGAATTAAGATAAGTTTAGTGTACAGATGATTTTTCCAACTTTTTAATGAAAACTGCAAAACCTGAAGTGAGACCGTACATCCGTATCTCAAAAAGACTAACAATTTCTTCAAAACTACTATATAAACATCGTTTTGGATGTCTTTCCGTATGTGTTAACTGAATAGTTCAGGAAAATTGCTTAACTTTCTGAATAAATAGGTCAATTTTAGATCTCGCGAATGCATTCCATTAAAAACAGCTCTATGTATTCTCTTCAAATTCACCATACTGACTCCTTTATAGATCTTTAAGTATATAATTGTTATTTTGCAGTGAGTTGATGAGTTTGCTCAGTTTTTATGAAAATTGGCAGGGGGATTGAAAGTCGATGTCTCAAAAACAGTTCTAACAATTTTCTTCAAATTTGCTACATAAATTCACTACTTGGTTACTACAAGAAAATTCACGAGCGTCCTGATTAGGCAGGACAGTTAAAGATTTTGGAAAAGCGTGCTTTAAAAAACGGCCTCTAATTACTTTTTTTATCACTATTATTATTATTTTATTTATTTACTATGTACATTCTCTTTTGTATATCTTCTCGACATATGTATCAGTTTGCTCTTACAGGAAATTTGCTAGGTGTCTAATTTATTGAAACAATTTTGTGTTTTCTAAATATAATCAATATAAACTTTCCAAAAAGAATCTACAATATGCCTAGTGTTGCACATTGGAAATCGTGTAGTTGTTATACATCAGATTATTATTATTATTATTATTATTATTATTATTATTATTATTTTTATTTTTTTGGGGGGGGGATTTAAAAAAGGGAATACTTTTGCAATATTCAAAATAAATAAATATTTAATAATTTAAATAATGACTTTCATATATATATATATACTAGCTGACCCGACAAACGTCGTTTTGTCATGTAAATTATTTCCAGAGAATATTTTGCTAGAAAAAAATAACAAACTTATTGTAAGTGTGTAAGGATGCGGTATGTAAGTGAAACAGGTATGGAGCGCTGTGAACGGTGACTGTGAATTCCGATTATAACGTAAAAGACATAATTACCGAAATTTTTGCTACTTGCTTCTTGCTACTTGGTACTTTCTACTTGCTACTTGTTATTTAAAACCTCCGCTGAATGTCGAACAGCACAAAATTTTATTTCATATGGCAAATGTTTCAAATTATGAGAGAATCTCTGATAGCAACGAATTTCACATAAAAATTCCGTCTTTTTTGAATAAGCTGTAACAATCTGGACCGATTTGATGAAAATTTTTATCACAAAGTTATTACAATACCTAACATCATTGCATGTACATTTATCACAATTCAATCAATCGATGCATGTGAGTATGTGTATAGTATGAGCGAAGTGAAATGTAGAGTTCGTATTAAATAAAAACTTAAACTCGTTTTAATTAAAGGTGAAAAAGTTGAAACTCAATTTATTTTATAACAGATATATTTGTTTAATCTACAAAAACTGAATTTACCGTAATGCCATTGGATGTACAATATTTTTGGTTAATCCTTGAGGAGTATACAGAAACAAATTCGAAGGTTTTCCAACCCTGGAACACGCAACATATAATTGGCCGAGAGAAAAGCACGGATTTTCTAAATCTAAGCCACAAATTAGGACCCCTTTGGTGACTTTAAATATTTTAAGCCATTTTTGCGATGAATTGAAATGGCTATCTCAATTGTGGATCTAAAGATCTTGGCGAGAAGCGTCCCAGCTACTTCGGTGCCAAATTTCAAATTTTGCCAAAGGGATCCGATACTAAAGGTGTTCCATACAAAAAATAAATAAATAAAATATAAGTGACATACACACGCACAAAAGTATGGGACCCCATTGGTGACTTTAAATATTTTAAGCCATTTTTGCGATGAACTGAAATGGCTATCTCAATTGTGGAACTAAAGATCTTGGCGAGAAGCGTCCGAGCTAACTCGGTGCCAAATTTTCCATACAAATAATGAATAAATAAAATATCAGTGACACACACACTCACAAAAATATGGGACCCCTTTGGTGACTTTAAATATTTTAAGCCATTTTTGCGATGAATTGAAATGGCTATCTCAATTATGGAACTAAAGATCTTGGCGAGAAGCGTCCGAGCTACTTCGGTGCCAAATTTCAAATTTTGCCAAAGGGATCCGATAATAAAAGTGTTCCATACAAAAAATAAATAAATAAAATATAATAAATTAGCTACTTAAATAAATTTGTAGGTTAGGGTGGTTGTTAATCAACGCGCGTGTAAATTTGATAGAAAATTATATAGAATACTCACTCCAATTTCGCACCAAATTTGCAAAATGTATAGTTTTTTATGCACACTTCAAAACTCTTCAAACACTAATTACATCTTGATGTAATATTTCAATTAGGACACAATTTTTTGTATAACAATAATAACACGAAGTTACAAAATGTTTTCCTGAATTTGATCGCAACACCAACTGTCGGGACAAACTGGAATTACAATAGAATATACGCAAGCGAAGTGTGACGTCACTGACCGTCAGTGGATGCAAGAAAAAGATTTCCTATGTTAATCTCCCATTGGATTTTTTATAAAAAATTATTAAAATCGAGGAAATTTATTTCTCGATTTTAATCCCCGTATTTGGTTATAGATATGTATTAGTAATCGCATGCATGTGTTAGATTGAGTTATTTTGCTCTCCAATTGACAAAATTTTAATTTTAAATTTCAAAACTCTGTCTTCCTTGACGTTTTTTGTATTGACGTTGGTGATCAAAAACGTAATACGAAAATATACATGCCAGATGTATATTTTCGTAATACGTATTGTACGAAATTGTTTCATATTATTCATTATTCTCTTAATATAAGTTGTTGAAATAACCATTATTTTTGAAAGAAATTAAATATGTTCGCCAGATGATATGGCGATATTTTTTTTTCCGCCAATAGTGACAGAGTTTTGAGATTAAAAATTCAAATTTTATCAATTTTACAGCAAAAACAACTCAATCTAACGCATGCACATGATAACTAATACATATCTATACACAAATATGGGAATTAAAATCGGGAAATAATTTTCCTCGATATTTTGTGATTTTTTACAAAAAATCCAATGGGCGATTAACATAGGAAATATTTTTCTTGCATCCACGGACGGCCAGTGACGTCATCACTTCGCTTGCATATTATTGAATATTCGATACCACGATCGTAGCGCAGTCTGCCAGATCCAATGTGAAACATTCCAAAATCAACAACAATTTTTAACTGATAAATTAATTAAATAAACAATTTAAATTGGACTGAATTGTAAATCTAAACCATTCTCGAATCCACCTGAAGACACACAAAAAATTTCATTAAACTCGGTCCAGCCGTTTAGGAGGAGTTCAGTGACATACACACGCACAAAAGAATTATATATATAAAGATAAATACAAAGGCACAGCTTTAGTATAGATTCCCCCCCCCCCTTGTCGACTTTAAATATTTTTGGCCATTTTTGCGATGAATTAACATGGCTATCTCAATAGCGTAACTGACGATCTTGGTGAGAAACGTCCGTACTACTTCGGTGCCAAATTTCAAATTTTTCCAAACTAAAGCTGTTCCATACAAGAAAAAAAAAAAAAAAAAAAAAAAAAAAAAAAGAAAAACTGTTTTATGATATATACAAAATACAAATAAAAAATTCTAATAAATTCGAAATTATTACTATTTACAATTAAGGTGAAAACATAAAAGGACCTTTATAAGTTACATATAAATTATCAATTAAAACGAAAATTTTGTTTTACTGTAGAAAAGAAAAGTACTACTAAATTAAATAAAAATTTTAAGCTAATACCAAGTATCTCTATGAAAATATTTATTTACACGCGAATATTTTCATAGTATATTATTTTTGTTTCTAATTTTTATTGTTTATCACGCGAAATTAAAAATATTTTATTTCCGGAAAAAAATAAATAAACGTGAATTTTGTTTATTTTGGCATTAAATATATTTTTCTTTTTAATCATTTTAAAGTTAAAATGGAATTTTTATTTAATATCTTTTGATCCAATTATCCGATTGAACTGAATTGTAAATCTAAACCATTCTCGAATCCACCTGAAGACACACAAAAAATTTCATTAAGCTCGGTCCAGCCGTTTAGGAGGAGTTCAGTGACATACACACGCACAAAAGAAATATATATATAAAGATATATTGGTAATTTCAATTAAATTGGTACAACATTCACATAGTATTAATGGAAAATAAGCAGTAAGGATTATATACATCTGTGGGAGGGGTTTCGGGTTAGCGGTAGTTTGAATGAAAATAATTGTTTTTATATCACCTTCTTACCGATTTTAATGAAACTTTGTATAAAAATCATTTATTAATTATGAAAAATTACAGCAAATGTCACACTTATTTAGAAGGGAGGGCGATAAGTGAGAGGGACAGAGTGAAATAAAATTATTTTTATATTATCATGTTGCTATTTTAGTGATATCTTATATATCACTTACTGTTTATTGAAAATTACAATGAATGAGTATTATATATGGCAAGGGGAGGGCGCACGAGGGGTGCATATGGATTTTTTTTTTTTTATATCACACAGTTTAAATGAAGCTTTATATAAATAACACTTACTATTTAAGAAAAATTAAAATGCGTGTTACGTATATCTGCAGGAGGGGGCAGAGGGAAAGAAAACTGTTGTTCTTATATTCTGATATCACCGTGTTACCGATTTTGATGAAATTTTGTATAACTGTCACTTATTCTTTATGAAAACAAGAAAGAAAAATCATGCAGTACGCATTGATTAGCAACACTTTCCAACTGTACACAATTGTTGTATCGAATAACTATTAATGTTCTTTGCCTACGTTATCGCACAACAGACAGAAGGACTGAAAAACATACAGATAGACTAATTGATGTTAAAATTACTCTTAGGCATTTTGGAAAGTGTTAAAAAGGCTTAACGCAAAAGAAAATGCAGCCGTTAGATTATAATTACAGCTTTTAAAATCCCTGAATATTTTACTGTAGCCCTGTAAATCTGAAAGTTAATCATATCATATTCTATACAAAACAATATTTTAGAATATTAATAATACATGTCAATGTTCTTAAGATTTTTTTAGTATAAAGTTTTTTAAATATAACTTTTAAAAAATTCTGTCCTAAAACGTAAAACATTGGCTTTTTTTTATATTTTTGTTGTTGTTGTTGTCCCTGTAAACAAACTAGTTGTGCAGGATCTATTAATGACATTTTAAATAGGGAACATTCCATAGGGAACTTAAGTGTATCATTTTTAAAAAATTCTCAAAATATTCACGAATGATAGGAGCAGGAGACAAACATATAGAAAGGTAGACAATCAGACAGACAGATGCACAAATTGAAATCATATTCCCACTAAAATTATAAGAAAGGGTTAAAACGCTCAAGTAAACAAAAGTGCAATTCCAGCAAATTTTTATTGATACCTCTTAATGTAACTGATTATTTTTGTGTGGCCCTGTAAATCTAATGCTAGCCATACTATATTACATAGAAGACACACTCTTTTGTGCATACGAATAATATATTTCAATTGCATTAAGCTTTGTGGAAAATAAAATTATTAAAATTTGGTTTATAAAAATAACTCTCATACAACACAACGCTTTGGAGTACTTTCAAGTGCCCCTGTACACAAACCAGTTTAAAATGTACTCGATTTTTCATAGGAAACATCCGATAGGGAAATGAATAACATATTAAAATTTCATTAAAGTTTCTATACATTAAAGGTATTAAAATATGATTTATAGAAACTCCTCTCATAGAACACAATGCTTTCGAATACTTTTGGGTGTCCATGTACACAAACCAGAAGAGGTATCCATTCCATTTTCAATAGGGAACATCCGATAGTGAACTTCATTAAAATATATCGGTTTAAAGCTATTCCATAAATATTTACGGGAATTAGAGCGCAGAAAAGACAGAGAGACAGACAGACGGACAGAAGAAAAGTCAGACATATACACAAATTGAATATATATTCACACTAAAAAAATGACAGAAAGTGTCAAAAAGGCTTAATGTAAACGATAGTACAATTCTGGCAATTTTTTATTACTAGCTCTGAATATAACTGAATATTTTTGTGTCCCCCTGTAAATCTAATAGTAACCATGCTGTATTCTATGCAAAGCATTCTTTTGTGCATATAAATAACGTATTTAAATTTCCTAAAACTTCGTGGAAAGTAAAGTTATTAAAATTTGATTTATAGGATTATCTCACAAAGAACGCAATGCTTTGGAGTACTTTTGAGTGTCTCTGTACATAAACTAGTGGTGATATGAAAACTATTTTATATACGAAACATCCAATAGTGAACTTGAATAACATATGTCAATTTCATGAAGATATTGTACAGTAAAGGTATGAAAATATGGTTTATAGAAATACTCCCATAGAACACAATCCTTTGAAATACTTTCGGGTGTCCCTGTACACAAACCAGTAGAGGTATAAACTCCATTTTCAATAGGAAACATTCTATAGTGAACTTGAATAACATATATCAGTTTCAAAAAATTCCATAAATATTTACGGGAGTTAGAGCGCGGGCAGACAGACAGACGGACAGACGGACAGATACACAAATGGATATCATATTCACACTTAAAAAAATGCTTGGAAGTTTTAAAAACGCTTAATGTAAACGAAAGTAGAATTCTAGCAAACTTTTAATAATAGCTCTTAATATAACAGTATATTTTTGTTTCACCCTGTAAATCTAATGCTAATCATGCTATATTATACGTAAAGCATTCTTTTGTGCATAGAAATAACATATTTCAATATCCTAAATCTTCGTGGAAAGTAAAGTTACTAAAATTTGATTTATATAAATATCTCTCATAGAACGCAATGCTTTAGAATACTTTTTAGTGTCCTTGTATATAAAACAGAGTTGGTATTTAATCCATTTTATAGAGAAAAAATCCAATAGTGAACTTGAATAACATATTTCAATTTCATTAAGATATGTGTACAGTAAAGGTATAAAAATATGATTTATAGAAATACCTCTCATAGAACACAATGCTTTGAAATACTTTCAGGTGCCCCTGTACACAAACCAGTAGAGGTATAAACTCCATTTTCAC
Source organism: Salticus scenicus (assembly GCA_963930645.1). Classification (NCBI taxonomy): domain Eukaryota; kingdom Metazoa; phylum Arthropoda; class Arachnida; order Araneae; family Salticidae; genus Salticus; species Salticus scenicus. The sequence continues at coordinate 298,975,566 of OZ005654.1, forward strand.
CAGGGAACATCCGATAGTGGACTTCAATAACATATATCAGTTTCAAGAAATTCCACAAATATTTACGGGAATTAGAGCGCAGAGAGACAGACAGACGGACAGACAGAAGGACAAACCGAAGTCATTAACACTTTTCAACCTTGTTGGGAAGTGTTAAAAATGTTAGAAAGGGTTAAAAGCGCTTAATGTAAACGAAAGTACACTTTTAGCAAATATTTATTAATAGCTCTTTATATAACTGAATATTTTTGTGTCACCCTGTAAATCTAATGCTAATCATGCTATATTCTATGCAAAGCATTTTCTTTTGTGCTTATAAATAACACATTTCAATTTCATAAAACTTCGTGCAAAGTAACGTTATTAAAATTTAGTTTATAGAAATATCTCTCATAAAACGCAATGCTTTCGAATACTTTTGTTTGCCCCTGTAGTGGTGGTATTTGCTCCATTTTATAGAGGAAACACCCGATAGTGAACTTGAATAACATATTTCAATTTCATTCAGATTTGTGTGCAGTAAGGGTATGGAAATATGGTTTATAGCCTCTCATAGAACACAATGCTTTCGTAATAATTTTGTGTGTCCCTGTACACAAATCAGTGGTGGTATTTACTCCATTTTATACAGGAAACATCCGATAGTGAACCTGAATAACATATTTCAATTTCATCAAGATTTGTGTACAGTAAGGGTATGGAAATATGGTTTATAGAAATGCCTCTCATAGAACACAATGCTTTGAAATATTTTAGGGGGTCCCTGTACACAAACCAGTAGAGGTGTAAACTCCACTTTCAACAGAGAACATCCGATAGTGAACTTGTATATCTTATTTCAATTTCATTAAGATTTTTGTACATTAAGGGTATGAAAATATGGTTTATAGAAATGCCTCTCATAGAACACAATGTTTTGAAATATTTTCGGGGGTCCCTATACACAAACCAGTAGAGGTATAAACTTCATTTTCAATAGGGAACATCCGATATTGAATTTGTATAACATATTTCAATTTCATTAAGATTTTTGTACAGTAAGGGTATGAAAATATGGTTTATAAAAATTCCTCTCATAGCTTTGAAATATTTTCGGGGGTCCCTGTACACAAATCAGGAGAGGTATAAACTCCATTTTCAATAGGGAACATCCGATAGTGAACTTGAATAACATATATCAGTTTCAAGAAATTCCATAAATATTTACGGGAGTTAGAGCGCGGACGGACAGACGGTCAGACAGACAGACAGACGGACAGACAGACAGACAGACAGACAGACAGACAGACAGACAAACCCAATGCATAAACACTTTTCAACTTTGTTGGAAAGTGTTAATGAAAGTGAGTTTTTCATATAGTTGAAGGGGGGAGGAGGGTTAAGGAAGGCAGAGGGGAATAAAATATTTTTTAAACCGACCCCCTTATCAATTGTTTGTGAAATTTTGTGTAAATATTCCTTATTGTGAATGAAAAATTAAAGTGAGTTTTACATAGGATTTTTTTTTTCTTTTTTTTTTTTTTGGAGGGGGGAGGGGATGATGTACAGCAGAAGAAAAGAAAGTTGTTTTATATCACTATGATTTTCATTTTAATAAAACTTATTGTAAATACCACCTACTGATTAGGAAAATTTATACTGCTCTATACCTGAGGGGAGCAGAAGAGGAAAATGATTGCTTAAATATCATCGTGTTACCGATTTTAATTAGAATTTGAACAACTATCATCTACCTTTAAGGAAAAATCAGAGAGTGCGTTAGACATATCTAGGGGCCAAGAGGAGACAGAGGGAAAGAAAATGATTGTTTTTACGCATCCCTCCTTACATTTATAGGAAACTTTGTACAGATATCACTTATTGTTCATGAAAAATTACAGAGAAGATTATATCCAGGGGATAGGGAGCATACGGAAAGAATATGATATTTTTACACCACGCTGATGCCAATTTAATAAAACTTTGCTTAACCCTTTGCGATGCAAGGTAATCGAGATCATTTAGATTGGACTGCCCCCGGAATTCACGAACAAAATTAAACTAGAAGAAATTTTAAGTTTGTAAAAACGGCTTTTTTCTGCTACGTTATAAAAGAAAATTTTCAGGGATGAGTTTTTGCAGCTGGAGCTTAATAATTGCGTCCTCGCAGCGAGGAGAGCGCGCCACAAAGTGTTAAATATTACTGTTTATGAAAAATTTACAATGAGGGTTACGTATCATAGTGTCTTTATTTTCCTAATACTCAAAAATTCAGTGTTTGATTAAAATCTCCGAAAAGGTAATTCAAAAACGAGTTTTTTTACGTTTAATCTGTCCTTTTAGTACCCTATCGCAGGAAACAAAAAATTACGTTCTCGTGGATTTTTAGCATGCATTTTACAAGTGGCAATAAGGAAAAGTGTTCATTTTCCACGATCCGGAAGAAAGAGTGCCGGAGGGCATTTTTAATAAATACTACTTGTTAAATATATGTGTCCTGAAAAATACTTTGGAGGGCTATAGGGGTGAGAAAAGAAAAAAGATGTTATGATAGAAAAAAAAAATTCCGACTGTACTTTAACCCCCAATATATTTGCAAGTCCCAAGTTTTTTTTTCTCTTGCAAGTAGCATTTGTGAAAAGTCTCATTTTTTCCGACGTCCAAAAAATAAGGTCGCTTTCCTTAATTATTAATTGTAAAATACATGCTAAACATCAACAAATTTGTAAATATTTTTTTTTTTTTTTTTCCCAGGAGAAAAGACAAGGGGGACAGATTAATTAAAAAAAAAAAAATCTGATGTGGGCACCACATGACTTCCTTATACACCTTTAGAAATATATACATAATGTTAATAAACACTGTCATTGGACCTGAGACAGTTGGCTAAAAATATTTTAAAAATTCATTATCACTGTGTTCTGAGCTTTTCTGAAAGTTTCAAATGTCTAGCTAGTCGGGAAGTTAGTTAAAAATCAATTGCAAAATTTGTATTGGTAATGCTAACGAAGGCAGCAGGGACCCAAAACAGTTGGCTAAAAGTATTTAAAAAATGCATTTTCACCGTGTTCTGAACTATTCTGAAAGTTTCAAATGTCTAGCCAGTCGGGAGAAAAGTTAAATAAATTTTCTGTTGAACCATATAAACACTGCCGAAGACAGCAGTGACCCGAAGCAATTGCCAAAAAATATTTTAAAAAATGCATTGTCACCATCTTGTGAGCTTTACTGAAAGTTTCAAATGTCTAGCTAGTCGTGAAGTCAGTTAAAAATCGATTGCAAGTTTTCAACTGGTAACGCTGCCGAAGGCAGCAGGGACCGGAAACAGTTCTCCAAAAGTATTTTAAAAATGCATTTTCACCGTGTTCTGAACTATTCTGAAAGTTTCAAATGTCTAGCTGGTCAGAAAATTAGTTAAATAAATTTTCTGTTTAATCATATAAACGCTGCTGAAGGCAGCAGGTATCCGAAACAGTTGGCTAAAAATAATTTTAAAAAATGCATTGTCAGCGCGTTCTGAGCTTTTCTAAAAGTTTCAAATGTCTAGCTAGTCGGGGAGTTAGTTAAATAAATTCTCTGTTGAACCATAAAAACGCTGTGGAAGGCAGCAGTGACTCGAAGCAATTTGCTAAAAATGTTTTAAAAATGCATTGTCACCGTGTTCTGAGCTTTTCTGAAAGTTTCAAATGTCTAGCTAGTCGGGAAATTACTTAAAAATCGATTGCAAGATTTGTACAGGTAACGCTGCCGAAGGCAGCAGGGATCCGAAACAGTTGGCTAAAAGTATTAAAAAAATTCATTTTCACAGTGTTCTGAACTATTCTGAAAGTTTCAAATGTCTAGCTAGTCGGGAAGTTAGTTAAATAATTTTTCTGTTGAATCTTATAAACGCTGCTGAAGGCAGCAGGTATCCGAAACAGTTAGCTAAAAATATTTAAAAAATGCATTGTCAACGTATTCTGAGCCTTTCTGAAAGTTTCAAATGTCTAGCTAGTCGGGAAGTCAGTTAAAAATCGATTGCAAGATTTGTCCAAGCCGTTTTTTGATACATTATGGCCAAAACCTTTGTATTTTTGGTCATTATGAACCTAATTTTCCTAAATATCTCCAAAACGGAAAATCATACGAAGTCCAAAAAGGGAGGTGTACAGCTAGATGTTATAACAAACCTATGTACCAATTAGCAACTTTCTACGTCCAACCGTTTTTGAGTTATGCGACATACTCACACACACACACATACATACAGACGTCACGAAAAATCGTGTAAAGTTGCTTATATCTCTAAAACTAGAGCTCGTGTTAAGACGACACTTGCAGGTGTACAACAAGACATCATGACAGTCACACGTACAAATTGGCTACATTCAGTGATTATTCATTTTCGAGCAATGTGAAACACAAAATCCATTTCGGAAATCGGGATTACTATACTTCCTTATACTTTGTATAAGGAAGTAAAAAACAGAAGAAGAAAGAGAGAGAGAAAGAAAAAGGTTTTTGTTTTAACTTTTTACAGATTTTAATCAAAATTTGAAGAAAATTTTTGAATACTAATTAAAGAAAAGAAAAATCACTGTGATATGTAACACTCACTCTCATTTTCCACAAACATGGAGTGATATTTCTGAAAAGTTCAGTTAAAAACGGTAATAAGACGGTATAAAAAAATCATTTTATTTCAGTGTGTCCCATGCCATCTCTGTATATCTAGCCGTCACAATATTTTTTAGAAATAGACAATAATCAATATTTAAGCCAAGTTTTCTATGCATATGAAACGATGTAATGTTGACGAGAACTTTTCTAACTGCTTTTCCCTCTGCTCCCTTTCGCCCTCCCCCCCACCCAACTATATATAATGCTCACTGTAATTTTTCATGAAGAGTAAGTGATAGTTATACAAAGTTTCAGTAAAGTCGGCGACATGGTCGTACAAAAACAATATTTTTCTCCCCCCCCCCGCTCTCTTTTACCCCCGACGCTATATGTACAGTCGGTAACAAAAGTGTCCGAACACTAGCAAAAATTCCTATGTAAAAAAAGTACAGTTTATACGGTTTTGTTAAATAAATCCTTGTCGAATCTTGTTCTTAGTGTAAGAACACGATTCAATAAGGATTTATTATATTCTACAACCTGTAAAAAAGTAGAATTGTTTGATGTCTCTTACTCATATAATTTTGTGGATCCCCGCCCTTGCCACCGCTAACGATTGGTGATCACTTGTCCGACAGAAGCCTCATGATTTCCAATCTCTCCCTATCCACATCATAAATGTAAATATTCATTTTAAACTTGTTTTATTAAATTCTAGAATTTATAAAGAAATAAAATTCTTTAATATCTTTTACTCATAATTTTTGATGGCCCTTCTCACTTCCGCTAATGATTGCTGATCACACACTCCACAGAAGTCTTTTAATTGTTCAGCATCTTTCCCTCATGTAATCCCCCCCCCCCCCCCCCACACACACACACGCTCCATTTCCAACAAGCGATAAACGAAGCACAATCTTTTTCCCTAATTTTCTTCTATGTAAATACAAAGCTGATTGTTTGTTTGCTTGCCCAGATTTTTTGTTCGCTATACAAATCTATACCGTTCAACCGACAGCTGCGAAAAATGCCACATTTATTACTCAGGAAAAAAATCTAGCTAACGCCATTTTTTTTTAAATTATTATTATTAGCTTATTCGGTAATTGGATCAAAAGATATTAAATAAAAACAACATTTTAATGGCTCCCTACACTCAGATATATGTAACACTCATTGTCATTTTTTGTTGCTGTTGTTTTTTTAACAGCAAGCAACATTTACTCTAAATTTCACTAAATCGGATACATTGTGGTATAAAACAATCATTTTCCCCCCACTGCTTTGCGTGACTCCCCCCATTCTCAGATATATGTAAACCTTTTTGTAAATTAAGTAGTTATTTACGAAAGATTTCATGGAAATCAGTATTAAGTTACTTTTTATAAGATTATTTCATTTCTGTACGCTACAGCCCCCCCCCCCCCCTGAACCCCAGAGCTATATGTAACTTTCGTTGTAATTTTCATAGATAGTAATTGACAATTTTACAAATTTTCATAAAAATCGGTAACAATTTCTTCCCCTCTGCCCTACTAACCTCCCCTCCTCCCAAGTATGCGTAGCACTCACTGCAAATTTTTAAAAATGGTAAGCGATCGTTATTCAAATTTTCATTAACTCTGAACCGGAAACTTGCCGACTGTGAGGCTGCTGTGTCTACGTACCTATCCTCTACGCAAAAATGAACGTCTCCAGTTTTTATCATTCCACTTAATCTTTCACCCAATATGGTGATGTTAATACATTAATATAAAAGAATATGTGTTTAAGTTTACTATTTGTAAACTATTTAAAGTTTTGTTTGTTTTCATTTTTATAGTAAATTTTTGAATGTCAGCAGTCTCACAGACTGCACGGTTCTGTTTTCGTAACAATTTCGCATGTTTCTAGTTAATGGATATATATACTAACCCGATTAGGTTATAATTTTTTTTTTCGGCACTTTGTTAGAATACCATGGGTCGCTGAAGATCAGAGGCATGTTAGAATACATAATTTTTAAGGAAAAAATCTGATAAAATTTTTGAACACTCTTAAATTCTTCTACTTTAAGGGCAGACAAAGAATATTACAAATAAATAAATAAATAAATAAACAAATGTTTTACTTTCGTCAGGAACACACCCACTTCCCAAAACTGTAGGTATTGACAAAAAAAAATCATAACTTTTGAACAAATTAAGGTATTTGAAACGTTCAAATTGCATAATAAAGCTTAAGAATGGTATATTTACCGAAAAAAATAACGGAATTGATGCATAGGTATTCTTTTATATGTCGGCTCTGAGAAATGAGACAAAAAAAAAATGACTCGGGTCTTTATGGACCTACGATAACCTCAGCTGGTTAAGGATTTTCTTAAAAATAGTAAGATTATATCTTATGATATAAAATTGAAATAAATAAAATACCTTTATATGTATGTGGAGTTATTTCTTTCTTTCTTTCATTTTTTCAAATGTCAAAAATGAAAAAAAAAAAAAAAAAAAAAAAAAAAAACAGAAAGCCTCATTCTGCTTATAGTTTAATAGAGATACTCCAAGTATATTTAAAATATAAACACATAAAAATCGAAAATGACAAACGACATATTATATTTGTAATGTTTTGATAAATTTTAAAATATTATCTTTTTCCTTTAAAGAAATAAAATGTATTAAATATATGTATATATATATTAAAATTTCATTTCTTTAACTTTATCAGATGATAAATCAGTGCTTCGTTATTTTAGCTTTCTAAAAAGGCAAATGAAATATAGTTATATGTACATTTATACTATCAGGTGTTGCATGCTTCGCAGGCCACTATGTTTAAATTAAGACTTAAAATTACATATAAATTATTAAAATCTACCCACCTGCAAACAAAATAAAATAAAATGATTGATTGAAACTTGTCAAAAACCTCAGTCTTTTTGCCCCTCCCCACCCCGCCGAAGTGGGGGGGGGGAAATTCAGGTAAGGCACCGTGGGGGGTAAGACCATTTCCCCTTTCAACGGTGCACTCTTTGTCATATTAACAGCAAACCAACTCCAAATTTAAAATTTCGTGAAGTTTGGACCATAATTTTTAGTGATAAGGCACCATGGGGAAGGGGGGGGGGGTAAGGCCCTCCTCTCTTCCAACAGTGTATAGTCTTTATTATAGTAACACCAAACCAACTCTAAATTTAAAATTTCGAAAAATTAGAACGGTAACTTTCCGAGATAAGGCACCGTGGGAAGTAAGACACCTTCTTCAAACAGTCTTTGTTAAACTAATACCCAACCAATTCTAAATTTAAAATTTCGTGAAGTTTCAACCATAGTCTTTCGTGATAAGGCGCTATGAGGGGGGAGGCCCTGTCCCCTTCCAACAGTATTCTTCATCAAAGTAACACGAAACCAATTCCAAATTAAAAATTTCGAAAAAATGGAATAGTAACTTTCCGAGATAAGGCACCATAGGGTGTAAGACCCCACTTCAAACAATGCAGTCTTTGTTAACATAACATCCAACCAAATCCAAATTTAAAATTTTCTAAAGTTTGGTCCATACTTTTTCGAAATAAGACACCGTAGGGGTAAGAGCCTCTTCCTTTCTACGATGTACTGTTTGTCATATTAACACTAAACGAACTCCAAATTTGCAATTTTGTAAAGTTAGGATAATAAATTTCCTAGATAAGGCACCAAGGGGAGAAAGGAGGTAAGGCCCTTCCTCTTTCGAACGGTGCAATCTTTGTTATAATAATAACCAACCAACACCAAATTTAAAATTTCTTAAAGTTATTAGGACTGTAACTTTTCGAGGCACTTTCTCTTTCTAACGGTGCAGTCTTTGTTATAATAGCACCCAAACAACTGAAAGTTTAAAATTTCATAAAGTTCGGACCATTATTTTTTGAGATAATGCTCCGTGGAGTGTAAGACCCTCTCCCCTTCGAACGGTGCAGTCTTTGTCCTACTAACACCAAACCAACTACAAACTGTAAGTTTCATAAAATTAATTCCGTAACTTTTCGGTCCACCAGCAGCCGAGCGGTTCTACGCTCAAAGCTGGTAGGCGTGAAGTGCCGGGTTCGATCCAAGGTCGCGCTCGTCTGCGTAGCTTTTCGGAGTTTTCCGTGGTTCTCTCCGAAACTTGCGTAAATACAGGCTTGGATCCCTTAGAAAGACCTCTACGGAAGGCACTCCCCCCTCTAGCCTAGGACCCAAGAGTACTCAACCGGCCTTATTCCGCAACACCAACATCGTAACTTTTTGAGATAAGGCAACGTGGCGGGTAAGACCCTTCCCCTTCCAACGGTGTAATCTTTGTTATACTAACACTAAACCAACCCTAAATTTAAAATTTCGTAAAGTTTGGAACATAATTTTTCGAGATAAGGCACTATGGGGGGGTAAGACCGTATTCCCTTCCAATGGTGCACTCTTTGTCATAATAACACGAAACCAACTCCAAGTTTAAAATTTCATAAAGTTAGGACCATAACTTTCCAACCTAAGACATGTTGGGGTAAGAACTCCTCCCCCCCCTTCCAACGGTGTAGTCTTTGTTATACTAACACTCAAACAACTCCAAATTTAAAATTTTGTAAAGTTCGGATCATTATTTTTCGAAATAAGGCTCCTTGAGGAGGAGGGGGAAGAGGTAAGACCCTCCCCCTTCCAACAGTGCAGCATTTGCCATACTAACACCGCCTATCCCGAAATTTAAAATTTTGTAAAATTTGTACCCTAATTTTGGTGAGGTTGAAGGAGATAAAACTCTCCTTCCTTTCAATGGTGCAGTCTTTGTTATACTAACAGCCAACCAACCAGAAATTCAAAATTTTGTAAAGTTTCGACCATAATTTTTCGAGATGAAGTTCCGTGCGACGTAAGATCCTCCCTCCCCTTCCAACGGTTCAATTTTTGTCATACTAACACCAAACTTAAACTTTCTTAAAAGTTCGGACCATAATTTTTTGAGATAAGGCAAATTGGGATCAGACCCTCCCCCTTCGGGAAATGCAATGTTTGTCATACTAACACTTAACTCTAAATTCAAAATTTTATGTGGATCGAATCATAACTTTTCGTCAGAACATCAGCGAAGAAGTTAAATCGATCTCTACCTAAATGCAATTTGAATTCCAAAGTCACAATTACAATATTATAATTATATCGTCAGTAATTACAATTACATTTCAATTGCGTAAAATAATTAACCATTAAATTTCATATAATTGTAATCGTAAATTTTTAATTATAAGTACAGAAAAGTAATTATAATTATAACGTTTCTAATTACAATTATATTCTAATTCTATAAAATGATTACCCATTAACATTACATATAATTGTAACTGCAAAATTTAATTATAATTACAGGCAGATAATTATAATTATAATGTTTTTAACTGCAATTACATTTCAATTTTATAAAATGATTATTTATTACATTACATGTAATTGTAACTAAATTTTTTCAATTATAATTACAGTAAAGTAATTAGAATTGAAAGCTTTTAGTTCCGATTAAAGTAATGATTAATTGCATATGCTCAGTTACAATTACAAGTAATCATAATTGTAATTGCTTACTGTCAATTAAAATGTAATTCATTACAAATTAATTGAATTACGATTTTGCCCAACTCTGCATTACAGTAACAAAAAAAAAAAAGAAAGAGAGAAAATAGTCTCGCTCTTTAGGCTAATTAATGAATTAAGAAGCTAATGTTGGTTTATCAAGAAACTTTTTATTGTCATTAAAATGAAAAAAAAAAAAAAATACCTTTGTGTATATATTTAAAGCATTTATTTAAAATTTAATGACTCGCTAATAAAACGCCCCAAGGATCTCTTAAAATTAATTTCTATTAATCGAAATAATTAACGAATGATTCATTTTATATTCAAATTTTTTACCATTTATAAAAGTTTTTATTCTATAATTGGTACCTCGAGTAATGTTTAATGAATTATTATTTATTTTATTTTATTTTATTTTATTTTTTACATTCTATAAATATTATCCCCTTTCTTGAGAATATTCTAAAATACGTAATATTGCTATAATTATTTATATGAATAGAAAAATAAAAACTATATATATAAATGATATGAATATAAAAACTATTAAAAACTAATGATAAATTACTTTTCAGAAATGTTTGAATTAATTTTTTTGTTAAATATTTTAAATATAAATAAATAAATTAATAAAAGTATATGCCCTCAGTCGTATAAAAAAGAGAGGAAAGAACGACCTCTTTTCTAATTACTGAAAATTATCTTATAGTACCAAAGTTTTAATTAAAATGTTTATAAATAATAAACAAACAATATACAGTTTTTTTTTTTTTTTTTTTTTGCTATACTGTGTAACAAACAGTTCATATTTATATCGGGGAATTTAATTTTTCAGAACAAAAGACAAACGCCTAAACTCTCAACACCAGCTTTATTCTCCTAATAATAAAACTTTCTCTAATGCCATAGAATTACATTTTAGTATATTTAAAAAGAAAACAAAAAGAAACTGCATATGGTTATACCCTGAAAAAAAAAAAAAAAAAAAAAAATTAGGTCTAAAATGTTTTTACCAAAAAATGCATTTGCATTGATGTAATATTTACTGAGCTATCTGACTTTTAAATTGAAGCATTTCTCGTTATCGACTCAAACTCGAAGCATTTCTCGTTATCGACTCAAACTCTATTCTTAAATTGCTAAAATATAAAATAGAATGTGAACGAAATATTTTACGTGTATTTCATTACTATTTATGCATTATATCCAGGAATTCGGTAAAATTTTGATTCACGTAGAATCCTGGGTCTGTACAACAAACACGTCAAACTTTTCGCTATCAAATTTACCTACTTTCAACAAAATATTCTTGGTACTAGAACGATCTTATTGGCAATACCAATCGGAAGTTGGAATGAGAGATAAAAACATTATCGTAAGTGGAAATCACTTTTACTCTTACATGCATACTATACTTCAAAATATTTATACTTTTGAAACTTTATTATATTTATTTATTATTATTATTGTTGTTGTTTATTGCCTACTTCTTTATAATATTGTTATAAGATATAATTTTACGAACGAGTAGGCCTTTAGTTAAAACACTTTATTTTAATGGAAAAAAATAATATTCACTGTTAAATTTAATTTAAAATTTAAGAGAAAATAACACTGCGCTGAAAAAAAAAATCGACCGCCGATACCATTCTTGCTGATTCTTGTGTAAAATGACCTCTTGAAACAGAATATAACTACCATTTCGCCCAGTCACCCATCGTTTTCTAGGGACACCAACCCCTCCCCCAATTTTTATAACTTTTCAGTAATTTTATGGCCATGAATTTCATTTTGAGAGCGAAAAAGAATTAATTTAACACTTAAATAATAATAATGTTTAATAAATAGCATTAATACTAGATTTAAAAAAATATATATATAAGAAATGTAATACATAATTTCAGTGGCAAATTCACCTAATCTTTCCCCTTGCCGCAAATATTGATGATTTAGAATATTTCAACTCTGTAGCCCCTTAGAAGGTATTTAACAGTTAAAATAATGCCCCCCCCCTCCTGAAAATCAAATTTATAGCCATAAAATAACCAAAAAATTATAAAAATAAGGGGTCGTCCCTAAATAACGGTGGGTGGTAAGGCAAAATGGACGTTATAATCGGATTCAGGAGGCCATTTTACATAAGAATTTGCTAAAATGTTGTTGGGGCAATTTTCATGCTGAGCAGTATGATTAATTTAAATTAAAATATGTATATATATAGTTTATTTATAGAAAAAGAAAAGTATATCTTGAGTTACAAATTCAGTTTCTAGTTCCAAATAACTGAGATTTGAATTAGAAAATCATTTTAAAATATTTAGTTTCAACTGAAATATAATGTTTATTTCTTATGATAATCTATCATATTATAATATCTTCAATATAGCTTCGTTACAATTCTTGCATTGTGAATTATGAATACATACATTGCAAAATATAGTTTACATCTATTATGACTTCAGAAGATTATTTTTAGAAAGTTATCCTACGATATTAAACAGTTCTTTGTATTATATTATACATGGTACATTAAGATGAAAGAAAAATATTACACATTGTAGCGTAACAGGTGACACGTGTGCTACGTAAAGTCCAAACAATGGTTCAAATGTTCATTGCATCTGACGGACGAAGTTTGAACTTCGCAGATGCGAAAACTAGTTGTTTTTTTTCCTTCTAAGATCGTTTCCTTACGTCCTAATGTAGAATATTGTGATTAATCAAAAACACATTTTAAGCTTTCTGTTTTTAGCCTAAATGTATACAAAATGTCTGTTTTGTTCTGAACTGATGATACTCTAGAACTGTGTAGTTCACAGTTTTTCTTCTATCTCGTATCACTTTAGAGAGGGGAACAACAATTGCGCCGCTTCCATCATGCAGCGCAGTAGGTATATTGAATAGTATACCGCATAGCCAATTGAATATACCTACCCACCATTTTTATAACTATATCTGCATACATTCAGCTGTTCAAAGGGTGATAATGGACACCCTGTTAGTAAACACCCTGTATATAGACAGTAAAACAAGAATCTGTTTTCAGTAAATATATAGCTGCAATGGTGGTATAAGCATACTGAATATATCAATCAAAAATCATTGTTCAATATAGCTATAACTTTAAGATAAGAAAATGATATTCAAAACATATTTTATGTAATAAGCAATGTGGAAATTGGTAGAGATGAATATGCGTGCATGAAGAATAAAGATTTTGAAAATCATAATATTTTCTCGAAAAGTTCTTACTTTTTACTGTTCAACTACATTTTCTTTCTTTTTTTTTTTTTTACTACTACAGAAATCACAATGTTCAAAACAGTCTTTAAGCACAAATATGATTACAATAATTCGTTTGCGTTTAAATGATCCTATCATATGAATAAGAAATCTCTCTAATTTTACGTTATATATTTTAATAGTCAAAAGTATTAAAATACATGGGGATGTAAATTTTTCCGTTAATATAGTTTGTTGAGAATTTTTTAATTCATAAGATTCTAATACATTGTGAAAAGGAATTAAAATATATACTGAAATTTCATTTGATTATGTACAAAATAAAATAAATAAATAAATAAATAGAACTGGAAAATCTTGCGTGAATATGTAAATAATAAATATTTTAGTTTTTCAAGTAATCAAATTTGTGTTTCTTGAAAAAAAAAAAAAAAAAAAAGAAAAAAAAAATAATAAAATAAAACAAGAACAGTGTCTTTACTTTAATTATTTTATTTAGGGAGAAAAAACACAACGAACATAATTTTTATTGAATTTAAATAATAACAATAATAAAAAAAGCAATAAAAAATATATTTTTATTGACAATTTCAAACAACATTTGGAATGTTAAAAAAAAAAAAAAAAAAAAAAAAAAAAAAAACATTTATCATCATTATTACTATTTTTTTTTATCAAATACGTTGGTATTATTATCCTATTTGTCAGAGTAAAACTTTGAAATATTTAAAAATAATAATAATTCTTTCTAAGTAATGAATACAATTATCGCTTGTAAACAAATACGACTTAAGAATTATTTAAAAATATTAAACTGAAACAAATAACCGAATTATAGCGGATCATAAAATTGATTTTCATTTGTAGAAGTTAAAAAAGAAAGGGCTGCTTGTTAATTAAATTTTCTCGAGAATTCAATTAAGATGGTGCAACATGTTTATTTTAAAAGAACGTTAGTAAATATTTGCTTGTATGCTTAACAAATTGCATGCAATCGCATTTATAAATATTTAAAAAATTCTTGAATTTTCAAACAGCTTTTCTTTTTTTTAATAATTCCTGTTCAAATTAAATATTAGAATATGATATTAACAATGTTTATTTAAAACAAAGAATGAAACAAAATTATATTATGCTATTTAAAAAAAGTACCGTAATTGTATTTATTTCTATTTTTTAGTTAAAACGACATTTAAAACAAAATTTTAATTGCATAATTTAAATAAATCATTAAAGGTTACTGTGTTTTCTACTTTTATATTTAAATGTTTGGTTGTGATTAAGATATTTGCTCAAAAATTTATGTAATGTTAATATTACTTTCTTTGATAACATTATAATATATGATATACATGAGTACTGAATATTAAGTTGAATTTTGGTTATTTTTTGCCATTTTTATTTTTATTTTATCTTTTTTAATAACATGCTTTTATTTCCAATTTTGTATTAGCTCTTTTAGTGACCGATTAGGTTTGTTTTTCGCTTTCAGTTGCCAGGTGATGGGTTCAAATACTGTTTCGATTATGAATGTTTGTAGTGACTTGGAATATAACATAAGCCAGATGGAAAGAAAGTGTTCACAGTGCGATACCTCAAGTCCTAGATTTTTTTATGAGAAAATAAGAGTTATTTCTAGGTTTATTCAACGCACTCACTCATATATCTACATAAAACGGCATCATTTTCATTTATTTCAGTTTTCATTTTTTTTTTTTTTTTTTTTTTTTTTTTTCTTTTTTTAACTGAAGTACGTCTTTAAGCATAGGCTTTCAGATTAGAAAGAAAAAAAATTGCTATATTTTTTTCTGTTTATGACTCGAATCATTTGATATCTAATGGAAGATTATATACATTCATTGACCCTCTCCCTTCTAATCTTTTTGTCTCACATATGCCCTCGGTATGTTATTTAACAACTAAGAACGTCCGTTTGAGACGTGTACACTGAAAAAAAAAATCCTGTTTGCTTCCAGAAATTTTTTGTAATTCAGGAAAATACGTTCTATCAATGGAAAAATTACGTTAATAGAACGTATTTTTCTGAATTACAGAAAATTTCTGACAGTAAACTGCAGCAAAGATATTTTTTTTTTTTTTTTTTTTTTTTTTTTTTTTTTTGACAGTGTAATTTTCTTACAGAGAACTAAAGTGCAATCTTCCCATAACCTTCTTATCCTTCTTCTTTTTTATTTATTTTTTTTTTTTTTTTTTCGGGAAATGCTACTACAACATTTTTTTTTCAAACCTACAACCATATTTGCTTTTCACCAAACAGAGAATACAGAAATCGTAGCTTTTTTTTTTTTTTTTTTTTTTTTGTACATTTCAGTATTTTAGATTCTTCGAAAAAAATATAAAATTTACATCTTGATAAAATACGGAAGAATATAATGCTGTAGAGTACAACAGCATGAATTTTTTTCCATGCTAAATAAGGTTCATCTTGATCTGCAAAGAACTTTTTTTTTTTCGACAACTGTCGAACTGTATAAAAAGCAGTTAATAAGACTATTCTGTAATTTTTATATCACAGTAACAAAATTAATTAGCAACTTCTTTTTTCGTTCTTTCTTTCCCTTTTTTTTCTTTACATTTTTATATATTATATACATACATATATATATATATATATATATATATATATATATATATATATATATATATACGATTCATTGAATTAACCATGAACAAGAGTCATCTTCTAATCAGAAGATGAATATTTTCTTAACATCGCATTTTTAAAAAGTAACTTTATCCAAATTCTAGTAAGATAAGGGATTAAGAATGCCATTTAATCTTGTGCTTATTAGAATCTCTCTTTAAGAATAATCATTAAATACCTGGTTATATGAAGAAATGATTAATCAAAGAGCGAATGACCTATAACCCGAGACGAAAATGAATAGGATAAGTATTCGAATACTTAGATGGATAGGAAGAAAAATATTTTTAATTAAAATTTTCCTGTGGCTGTAAATAGCTCAAAAATAACATGCTGTAATTAGTGAAAAGTTTTTAATCAGTGATATAAAAGGACACTTAACTGAAAATCCATAAAACTAAAATTAAGTTTTCTTTTATACATTAAAATAATAATAATGATAATAATAATTTGTTTTTCTCAATTTTATGTTTGATGAAGATAATGATATATTGAGTTAATCACTTATTATGTCAATTTAATGATTTAAATTTAATGATGGATTGTATTTGCTTCATGAATATTGTCATGCTGATATCATAACATATGCTATTTTCTATTAAGAAAGAAACATTTTACCCCGTTTTTGAAACACGCTTCCTTGTTTGTCCAGTACAAATCTTTCAGTTGATTTTTAATTAACTTCCCAAATATCTAGCCATTTTGAACAATAAGAATAGTTCAGAACAAGATGACAATGCATTCTTTTAACACTTTTATTAACCGACTTCAAAAAGGAGGAGAAGGTTCTCAATTCAAACCGTATGTTTTTTTTTTTTTTTTTTTTTTTTAAGCTATTGTATAGCTTTTATCGCGGGCTTTGAGCGCGGCGACCGAATTGAAAAATTCCGTAACGAAAAAAAAACCTAACACAGTTCGGTAGACTTCGGCTGTACGAAGCTCGCACAGATCGAGACGAGTTTCCCCGAAATCGGACGAATACATAAGCAGCTGTTTGTGAGAAAGTATATAGGTGTATAGGTATCTATCATCTATGTACAACAGTGAATAGCTGTACGCGTAAAATTTGTGTATAAAGTAGATCAGATAAAACTTGAATATCTCCATTCGACTTGCAGGCCTTTAAAACCTATTAAATACCTTTTCTTTATTAAAATTTGTTTTCTTATCATTATTGTTATCTTATTCATTAATATCAAAGAAAAACCTTGAATATCCCCATTCGACTTGCAGGCATTTAAAACCTATTAAATACCTTTTCTCTATTAAAATTTATTTTATATCGGTCACCACGCTCAAAAAGTGTAACTTGAATTAATATCAAAGAAAAAACTTGAATGTCCCCATTCGACTTGCAGGCCTTTAAAACCTATTAAATACCTTTTCTCTATTAAAATTTGTTTTCTTATCGGTCACCACGCTCAAAAAGTGTAACTTGAATTAATATCAAAGAAAAAACTTGAATATCCCCATTCGACTTGCAGGCCCTTAAAACCTATTAAAATACCTTTTCTCTATTAAAATTTCTTTTCTTATCATTATTGTTATCTTATTCATTAATATCAAAGAAAAAACTTGAATATCCTCATTCGACTTGCAGGCCTTTAAAACCTATTAAATACCTTCTCTCTATTAAAATTTGTTTTCTTATCGGTCACCACGCTCAAAAAGTGTAACTTGAATTAATATCAAAGAAAAAACGTGAATATCCCCATTCGACTTGCAGGCCTTTAAAACCTATTAAAATACCTTTTCTCTATTAAAATTTCTTTTCTTATCATTATTGTTATCTTATTCATTAATATCAAAGAAAAAACTTGAATATCCCCATTCGACTTGCAGGCCTTTAAAACCTATTAAATACCTTCTCTCTATTAAAATTTGTTTTCTTATCGGTCACCACGCTCAAAAAGTGTAACTTGAATTAATATCAAAGAAAAAACTTGAATATCCCCATTCGACTTGCAGGCCTTTAAAACCTATTAAATACCTTTTCTCTATTAAAATTTGTTTTCTTTTCGGTCACCACGCTCAAAAAGTGTAACTTGAATTAATATCAAAGAAAAAAATTGAATATCCCCATTCGACTTGCAGGCCTTTAAAACCTATTAAAATACCTTTTCTCTATTAAAATTTGTTTTCTTATCATTATTGTTATCTTATCATTATTGTTATCTTATTCATTAATATCAAAGAAAAAACTTGAATATCCCCATTCGACTTGCAGGCCTTTAAAACCTACTAAATACGTTTTCTCTATTAAAATTTGTTTTCTTATCGGTCACCACGCTCAAAAAGTGTAACTTGAATTAGTATCAAAGAAAAAACTTTAATATCCCCATTCGACTTGCAGGCCTTTAAAACCTATTAAATACCTTTTCTCTATTAAAATTTGTTTTCTTTTCGGTCACCACGCTCAAAAAGTGTAACTTGAATTAATATCAAAGAAAAAAAATTGAATATCCCCATTCGACTTGCAGACCTTTAAAACCTATTAAATACCTTTTCTCTATTAAAATTTGTTTTCTTTTCGGTCACCACGCTCAAAAAGTGTAACTTGAATTAATATCAAAGAAAAAACGTGAATATCCCCATTCGACTTGCAGACCTTTAAAACCTATTAAATACCTTTTCTCTATTAAAATTTGTTTTCTTATCGGTCACCACGCTCAAAAAGTGTAACTTGAAATTATATCAAAGAAAAAACTTGAATATCCCCATTCGACTTGCAGGCCTTTAAAAACCTATTAAAATACCTTTTCTCAAAAAATAGAGTTAGATCATTCAAATTTGGTACATCGAGGTTTTCGATACCTACAAATCGATTGCGGATATTTTTGATATATTCTCATTGCGGATATATTCTCATTTATTCAATAAAAGAAAAAAAATTGTTTTCTTATCGGTCACAACGCTCAAAAAGTGTAACTTGAATTAATATCAAAGAAAAAACTTGAATTAATATCAAAGAAAAAAAAATACTGCATAAATAAAATAAATAAATAATTATGATTGCATAAGTTGATAAAAAATGCTATGCAATAGCTTTACCGCGGCAGTCCTCGAGTGCCACACGTATTGTTTTTTTTTTTTTTTTTTTTTTTTTTTTGATTAGCTCTTAATTTCTGAACGGATGCTCCGATTTTGATACTTTTTGTTTTTTTGTAAAGGTCTTGGTCTGAAATAGGTCCCATTGAAATATCTTTACGTTCAAAAGAAAATACAGGGTGCCAAAAAATGTCAGTGCCGACTCTTTTAAATGTTGAAAGGCTGCAGCTACAGTCATAAAATTGATCTTTAGGTCTAGTAAAGTGGTATTGCGCTACGTGATTCAACCACGTACAGCGCCAACTGTTGGAAAGCAGCGAAGTTCGCTTTCCTAAGTCGAAAATTGCTCAAGATAGTGAAAAGTGAATTACTAAGTTTTAGAATATCATCGATTTAGTACGAAAAGACAGTTTGTAGACAATAATGCCAAAAATAGAACGCTTAAAATGTGTATTTCTTTGTTCGCATTTACCTACTTTGTGCACAGTTCAACGACGTTGCACACGTTGTAGCGTAGTGGGTGACATTTATGCTATGTAAAATTCAAAGTATAGTTATTGAAAGCGGTCACATTGATTAACCTACAGACGTTTCAAACCGACTTCATAGACGAGGAGGTTCTAAATTGAAACTATTTTTTTGTTGTTGCTGTTGAGGTTTGTTAGCTTACAACTGCGTAAGAAGTGATTTAATTCTGATATTTCTTTTTTTGTCTTAAAAATCTTGATCTGAAATAGGTCTCATTATAATTACATTAATATCTAAACAAATTACAGTGTATTCACAAAAGTCCGCTGTCACTCTAACTACTGAACGGCTGCCTCTACACTCATAAAAGTAATATACAAGTATCGTAAAGTGTCCCTGAGCTACAACATGTGACCGTCACCTGGTGGGAAGACAGCGGAGTTAGCGTTTCTGCCTCGAAAACAGTACAAGGTACGAGTGAAGAAGTAAATTACAAAGTTGCACAGCATCATTGATTTAGCATGAAAAAACACCTTACCTTGTCGACATAAATGTAAAAAATAATATATTTAAATGTGCATCTGTTTGTTTCCAGTTTTCTATACTGCAAACAAATCAAAAAACTTTATTTTTACGTTGAAATTTCTGTCTGTCAGCTGCAATTCATATTTTGATATTTGTTTAATCTTTACGCTGCACACATTTCAGAGTAGCGGATGACACATATTCACTCTGAAATTCAATACATGCTTAACCGAAATTTTGGTTACGAATACAGCGTATCCGTTTTTTACATTCATAAAGCCTTTTTAATTTAATGTGTGGTCATTTATAGATAGTTTTTTCTCATATCCGATAAAGGCAAGAAAAGTGACATAACTTAAAAATTCAGTATTTAAGAAAAATCCACTTAAAAATAAGGCATTGACTAGAATAAAACTGACACAACTGCCTCTCGAGTGAATAATTTTTTAGATGGAGGTGTAATGTTTTTTGTTCATACTGGGGGCATTTAATATATTTTTCAGTGACATAAACTCGAAATTACCATTTTTTGAGTTGTGTCACTTTTCTTGTGGGTCGTAATTTGTACAACCGCCGTCGAGGGTTTCTGATGTTCTGTTATATGAATAAAATTTCACTGAAAAAACAAAATAAAATCTTTTTGTGAAAAAAATAGAACCAACTCCAAAAAGGCCTACTAATAAACAAATAAAAATAAAAGAAAATTGGCATAAAATAAAACTGCAAATTGCGCCTAAAAGTGTAAAATAATTTCCTTTGCCAAACAAGCTAAACACTACAATTAATCATAACTTTTGAAGTCAGCGCAAAATTAAATAAATATTGATACTTTATTCAAATTATACTCAAAATATACATCTCAATTAGCATCTGCAAATAACAACCGAAAACTACTTTGGTTCAAATAAACAAATAAGATTTCGTAAACTGAAAAATTTGGCGGAGCTGCTGGTATCTGGCGTCCTTGGTGAAAACAAATCGCCAAATTATATTTGTAAACATATTTGATTCCTTTAAGAAATCATGGTTTTTTTTAATATACAATTAGAATATGGAACAATACTTTGTACAATATATATTATAATAAATCACGACTCGCGTGTATATTTTTGCATTCCGTTTTAATCGCAAATTCCAAAAGCCGCCAAGGATGATAGTTATTAAAGTTACACCAAATTTGCAAAGAAAACTCTAGTAACTTCAAACATAAGTACCGAATTGCGAAAAGATGTTATTAATGGTCCAATTGTATACTGTGATAAAATAATAAAGGAAACTGGAAAGTGGATCATTTGAGACAACAGCACATGTAGCTCCCGGTGTAAAAACAAATGTTTAAAAACAAATTAAATTTTATTTAATTTTGCGCTGACTTCAAAAGTAATGATTAATTGTAGTGTTTAGGTTGTTTGGAAAAGGAAATTATTTTATACTTTTAGGCGCAATTTACATACTCATTTTATGCCAAATTTCTTTTATTTTTAGTTGTTTAATAGTGGGTCTTTTTGGAGTCGGTTCTATTTTTTTACAAAAATATATTTTTTTTTTCTTTTCAGTGAAATATTATTCATATAACAGAACATCAGAAGACGTTCGACGGCGGTTGTACAAATTATTATTTAAAAAAAAATATTTATTATTTTTATATTCTAATTTCAGCATGTTGTGATTAACGTCATATGTCAAGTATCTTAATCTGATCCTCAATACCCTATATGTTACTTATAATAAAAAAGTGTAGTTTTTTAAAGAAACACTTATATTTCATTGAATACAGTTCCCGCCACTTATTAAAATCACATTCGTTCGGAGCCAAAGTGATTTTATTAAGCGGCGGATTTTTATATCCGGCGAACGTTCCTGCTCTTAAGGAAAAGGTATTATTTCCCTAAATTCGAAAGAAACTTCAAAAATTAACGAATAATGGGATTAGTAAACAAAATTTATTAATTTCTGGTACATAATTAACTGTTTCTTCGATATAAGTAAATTAAACGCTTTCTAAGTTCCCGTGCACTTTCATTAGTGGAAAATCATCATTACTTTGCCAAAAGTTCACACTGTTCTTATAAATTTAAAATCTTTCCGTTTAAACCTCATGAATTATAGTAATTTTAAAATAAGAAATAGAAATTGTCTTTTAATAATTAGAAAAAAAATCATTTCAAATCAAATTTGTATTTTATTACTGTACTTTGAAAAATACGTTCCTTAAAATAGTTAGGGAGATACGTTATGGGGTTTATGTTTAATTTGTTATTATGTTTATTATGTTTAATTTGTAACTGTGCTGCAAGAGCAAAACCTTCAACAATGAGCGATAACGGAGGGTTTTTCTGTGCTTTAATTTCTTTTTCTTAAAAAAATAAAAATAAATAAATAAATAAATAAATAAATAAATAAATCACAATGTAAATAAAAAAAAAATTTAGTGTGCATAAATGATATTTTTGGCTGCTGAGGAGATATTTTTGAGTTTATTAACCGGCGATGCTGATTTTATTAAGCGGTGGCTTTAAAAGCAGTTTGTATTGATTTGATTCCGGTCCGGTCAATTTGATCAGATTAAGCGGCTGATTTTATTAACCAGTGATTTTATTAAGCGGCGGTTACTGTATATGCATTGGCCTCCTATAAATAAGTACAGATAATTAAAAGAAGCCTTATAATCAAATACTAGAAAAAGAAAGCATTTCAAGCATTACTTTTACAAGATGATCTCAAACATTTCGTTTTTTTCATTAATATTTTACTAGGAGTGAGTTGATTTCTGTGAGAGAGAAAATGTTTAGTCACTGTGATTCAGAGTTGTTCTGAGACCTATTCTGAGCGGTTACACTTCGGAGATTATGCTCCAAGCTACTGAACTTTGTTCATGAGCTAGCGAAAATTTCTTCTCTGAAGTATTTGGCATTATTTGCTTTACTCGTGTGGAACGAGTGACTGTTTTCTTGGACCGTTCCAGAACATTCGTCGAATAATGACTTTTGAGGTACGAGTGAGAGCTTCATTGGATTGTTTTCTTGGACTGTTCTAAATATTTATATAAATTAACAGTACTATTGAACTGTTTTCGAGAATTTTCGTTGTAATAAAAGTTTTGTTGTACAGATCGGAGACGTTAAGTTGAATAAAGAGCACACTTATCCACACTTATCCTTAACAATACACTTATCCACTGTACATCTTCAGGATGTCTCTGGGGTGTCTTTTTATCCAAAAGACATTTTGAAGATATCATGAGGAGAAGATGTGCTGTTGTGGTACTTTCTCACATAAGAAAGCCGACAAGTTTTTCGTATCATTTGGCGCCCGACGTGGGAACGTTCGAGTGAATGCTACCAATTAGATATATATCTGATGTAATGAAGAAAATTCTCGAAAACTTAACTATACGATTTGACCAGATGATTTATACAGGTAGAGGTATTGATTACCCGATTATACAAGATGGAAGCAGGGCATGATTAGCTGAGAGAAGAGGTGAAACACAGACTAGACAACATGGAAGCCGGACAAGTTCCGCTGAGAGAAGAGATAAAAGCTGGAAATGTTCAACTCAGAAAGGGACTGGAACCTGGACAAGATCAGATGGGAGAGGAGATGAAAGCCGGACGAGTTCACTCGAGAGAGAAGATTAATGCCAGAGAAAGCGTCTTCAAATATGTGTATGATAGCCAAATTGGAGGAGACTTGTGTGTTTTGAAAGCCCTGAGCAAAATTGAGAAACGCTTCTTTTGGAAACCTGTTCAAAGAGATGGAGAAAACTTGTATAGGGAATGACATGCATGTGGAAGGACCAAAAACTCGAACTAGAGGGCGTAATCAGCGTTATAAATTTGGCGCTACTGTTGAGAGAATGGCATTAGGATTGTTACCTGAGACGTCTAAAGGTAATACACACATATTTGTGAAAATGGACTATTTCAGATGATGGCTCCCATACGGAACAAGAACCGTCGATTATTGTAGATATATTGGAATACAGAAGACTCAGACAATGTTTTTGCATCCTGAATCCGATGGCATGTTTAGTCTATATCTGCTCATTTTCAAGAATCGAACTGACTTGGACTTATACCTTCCGTTGTTTCTGCCTGCCTACAGAGGTGTTCTGATTTAAACTCCGGGATGGACACAATCTGAAATGTTGCTTGCAGGAACACCTCGCTTGTCTTGTGACTTCCTGTCTGGATGAACCTTTAATACGCCTTCTTCGCCTAACGACTTCCTACGAGATTTAAATGCATGTTTAGTAAGCATATATGAGTTCCTCATAAAAAGAATTAATCTGGTCGGCAATCTTACGAAGACACGCTACGAGGAAAATACAATTGGAAATTATCTGAAGGAAGGTGTCTGTATTCTGATTTATGATCCAAAGCAAAATCCTTATGTCATTATTTAGCAACAAAACGATGTCATTGTGAGAATGCTGAAGTAGCTATGTAGTAAGCTGAAAGAGATACATTCAGTAGAATAGATTCATACCGTATAGAAAATAATGAAAAGATGTAGAGATTTTGTCCGGGACGTGCAGTGTTCGAAGAGGGAAGCAATGTCACAACGGAATACGTTTTACTCTGCATCAATTGTTCGGTTGCAGTGAAAGTAGTTTTACAGGTAAAGTGAAAATAAAAGAGCAGTTTATCCAATCTCAGAGGGATCAGCTTTGTTTACAAACTTGGCGACTTGGCGACAAAATTTGTCGAAAAATAATAGTTTATGTTCCCTGAAGTTTCCAAGCTGTTCACCGCATTGCAGCCAAGTTCTAGAATTTTCCAAGGATTCTGGATAGAAACTGCGCCAAGCCGAATCGTTGAAGGGTAAAAACTAGAGTGAGTTCTTCTACGAGACAGTATGTTTAGACACTGCAATTGAGAGATGTTCAGAGACCTATTCTCAGCAACTGCACTTTATAGATTGTGCTCGAAGCGACTGAACTTTGTTCGGGAGATAATGCAGATTTCTGCGCTGGAGTATTTGATATTATTTGCCATACTTCAATGGAACAAGTGACTATTTTCGTGGACTGTTCCAGAACATTCGTCATTCTTTTGCGGTATGAGTGACAACTTCATTGGATTGTTTCTAGAATATTCGAAGAATTAACAGTATAATTGGGCTGTTTCGAGAATATTCGTTCTAATAACAGTTTTGTTGTACATATTTGAGAAGTTACGATGAAAAAAAATTATTCATCGACTAGAACCTACCTGCTTCTTTACAAACTAGTTTCATGCTCAAGAAAGTCGACAAGTTTTTTCGAAACAATATGCACACTACAATCAATGTATTTCTATGTACCATTGTACATTAATGATTTTGTACTTAAATATCATCCTTCTGAAGTAGTGTTCGGTAGTTTTCGAAATATTTTAAAGTAAGTTTATTAATCCCTTTATGTAGAGGATACTAGTACAATAGTTATACATTTTATAATAAAAAGTGATAATATGTAACAGTACCAAACAATAATCTTCAGTGATAACAGAATTGGTTTTCCAGTATTGTTTTTTACAAACTGGCTCAAACATTTCGTTTTTTTTTCGTTAATTTTAACTAATCCTCTTTTTTTGCTTTCGGTATAGTACTTTCACTAAAGGAATGAAAAAACAAAATATTTGATTCCGAACACAATTTTTTAATCAGGTTCAGAATATTTATTTAAAATAATATCTATTCTATGGCTATAAAAAGGTGGTGTGGCAAGAGATATGGAGAGTCTTTCTTATGATCATTTTTTGCACACTACGGAAAATTCAAAGTTTAATTTTTAATGTTGATATCAAATGATGTAGATTCTGTAAAATTACGAGCATTAATGCGAAAACTGGGTCTGGGACCTCGCACTTGAAAGCTAAAGATCGGACACTAATCATTTCTTCGTTTCATCATCAGATGAACTGTTAGTTTAGAGATTATCAATAAAGGAATAGCATGATAAAAAATAATTCTTTAGAAGAGATTGAGCCAAGATTAGAATTTTTTAAAAATTTTACTTAAATTATTTATATATATATATATATATATATATATATACATATATATATTTAGATAAAAATAATCTTTCTAATTATCTTTTGCTTTGAAAGTGCT
The DNA here is from genome assembly GCA_963930645.1 of Salticus scenicus. Taxonomy (NCBI): domain Eukaryota; kingdom Metazoa; phylum Arthropoda; class Arachnida; order Araneae; family Salticidae; genus Salticus; species Salticus scenicus. The sequence goes on from OZ005654.1 coordinate 299,001,756, forward strand.
TCTAACATATTCAGCCAATTTCGTTGTTATTTTCAGTTTTTTAAACATCGTTTGTTCTATTTTTTCAAGATGTTTCTTAAAAGTTTTTTTTTTTTTTAATTATTTATTTCTGCCTTTCTTTTCTGTGCTTTTCTTTCTGTCTTTCTTTCTTTTTTTCTACGTAATTTTAAAACATACAAGTTTTCAACGAATTTTAAGTACTTCAAAAAGTCGAAATAAAAAGCTATATCGATGGTTTTTAAAGAAAATTTATAAAAAAACTTAAGTATTCTTCTGAGCCTTATTTGACAAAGAGTACTTCCGATGTTGAGCACTATTTTATGTGAAGTTCAAAAACATTCAAGAATGATCATTGTGGTTAAAAAATAAATAAAAACAAAAGAAATTATAATAAAATACTTAGGATTGGATTAAAAATGTGTTAAATTCAATCAAAGATTAAAGAAAAATTAAACAGTTTCCCAAATGAGGATAGTACACTTTAAATAGTACTCTTAAAAAAAATAAATAAATAAATAAATAAATAAAAGTGGAGTGAAAAAACAAACGCTTTTTAAATGATTTTTATTTTCTAAAATGAAAAAAAAAAAAAAAAAATATGTATGGTTTTTAAAGAGAAAAAAAAATATATTACTACTATTATTATTATTATTAAACATTTGATGTTTATTTCTTAACTTATTTTTTAGTCTTTTTATTATTAGCTATTGGTGTTTATTACAGACACTTTTTTATTTGAGAATTTATATTCAGAAAAAAGCTTAAAATATTTTTTTTTTTTTTCACGTAGTTTAAAGTTTTAGTTTTTAGTTTAAAACGTATCATTAGGCAACTGACTTTATTTTTTCTAAGTAACTCATAATTAAATCTTTGAGGAGAAGCATAAATTATTTTAGCCGTATTTTAATAAACTAATAATAAAATTGGTCGTTAAAAAAAAAAAAAAAAAAAAAAAACAATTTGGTGTGTCCCTTATACGACTTTCTTTTACCCTGAAATTTAAAACTGGAGATTAGAGTGTAAGATGACTGTTATTTAAACCGATGTTAAAACAATTCAAATTAAGCTTCGTAACAGCTTTATTTGACAAATAATTCTATGTGAGGGGGTGGGCTCCCCCGTTTCATTATCATACCTAAATTTATATACAATTCAAATCTCTTATTAAATTTGAAATTTCATTTAAAATTATTCAGAAAACTTTCACACGAATCATTCTTTGAAGCTTATGTATATTGATCAACTTTATCTAGTAACAAACATATTAACTACAAAATACAACATTCGGATTGCCTGAAATTGTTTGTTTTTGATTTACTCTAAGACAGCGGTTGCCAAACTTTTAGATTTCACAGACCGCTAAATTCACAATTTGACCACAACACGTTACCTTTCTGTGATTTAACAGAAATTTTCTATTTCAGATGTTTTGACAAATATCTCAAGAAGAATTTGACAACTCACATTGTAACATTGGAATGTAAAGAACATGATATAATTCTTACATTTGAGAGGAGTTTTTACCCCAAAAACAAAATGTGGAGTTGTAAAAAATCAAAGATATACGGAATGTTTGGAATCGCCAGGCTCTAATGTTTGAAATGCGTTCTAGCTGTAATATGAAATTATGAGGCTTCTTTTAATTATTTCTATATCTTTCTGTAAGACTACCTCATATATATTCATGGAGATAAAACGGTTTCTTTAAAAAAATCACCCTTTTGTACCGTAGGTAATGAAATATTGTATTAGGTCCAAACATTCGATATCGAGACTTCACCTGATTTACATGTTTTAAGGTTTCCTGTGTCCACAAAAGTGGTGTTTGGCAGCTGGTCAGAGTGTATGTATGTGCGTGTGTGTGTGTGTTCGCGCGCGCGCGCGTGTGTGTATGTATGTGGAGAATATTCTGGTTATTATATTTCGGAAACTAATAAAGATTGAACAACGAAACTTTAGAATTGAAACAGGTCTGGTGTACAGATGGATTTTTCAAATTTCGGTGAAAATTGGAAAAACGGAAGAGGGACATCCGATACCGAAAGTGGATCCGTAAGTCCGTATCTCAAAAACGACTGTGACGATTTTCTTCCAAACTGCTGTATAAACACTGTATTAGATGTCCTTTCGAATGATATAGTTGGTTAGTTCAGGAAAATTGATAGGCGTGCTGTATAAATAGCTGAATTTCACGTCCTGCGGGTGCGTTCCTTTCAAAACGGCTGTATGAATTTTTTTTTCAGTCGTGCCATATTAGCCCTCTATTATATATCCTTTTGTATGTAATTGTTGTTTTCTGGTCAACAATTAATTATAGCAAGCTTTGACAAAAGTCGGTATCTAAAAAACGGCTCTAACGATTTTCTTGAAAATTGTTGTACAAACCCATTTTAAATATCCATGCTTTACTTGGTTATCACAGGAAAATTAATAGCCATCCTGATCAGATAGATCAGTTTTAGATCTCGGAAATTGGTGTTAATATATATATATATCGCTGTGGAAACTGTTTTATATGTTTTTTCACGTGTATTAACATTCTCTTACGGGAAAATTTTTAAATGGCTATTTCATTAGGGCAGTTCTATGTCTTCTGATAACATTATCTAGTAATGGAAGTTGTTTGGCTGCTTCACACCAGATTTACTTATTATATTTCAAAGAGTATAAAACCCAATAAATATCCTTTTTAGGAAACTTTACACATATTACATTAGACGCAACATACTACTATCAGAAAATGAAAATATTCATTAACTATGAGCATTTTAGTTCAGAGTGTACAAAAGTTTATAAGTTTTCATTTTCGTAATTCATTAGCCAAAGATATTGAGCTATTTATATCTTACTCCCAAGTAAATAATGTGAAAATTCAAAAAGTTTTCTTCGATAAAATAAACGTTTAATAAATAAATAAATAAATAAATCAAAACTGTAAGGAGACTTTACTCACCTGTTTATTTTGACACAAACAATGGTAAAATAATTTTCACTAATTGTAAATAAATATTTATAAAATCCCCTATCATTTTTTTTTAAATCTTTGAGAGGAACTGAAATTTATTTCCTTACCTTATATTGATGATAACTTTTTTTTAAATTTTCACGATATTAGCTTGGGATTATCATATAAGCACCTCAATACATTTTCTTAATGAATTGTGTAAATGAAATTACGTTAATACTTTCTTATGCGCGATTAAAAATTATTTAGTAAAAATTTTCATATTTCATCAGATATTTAATATTTTTATACTCTGATTATAGTATATGTCGTGTCTAATGTAGTGTGTCAAGTTTTCTGAAAATAGCTTTACGTTTATTTAACAGCCTGCATATTATAATAAAAAGGGGCAATTTTTAAAAGAAAACTTTATATCTCCATGAATATATACGAGCAAATCTCGTACAAATTAATACAGAAATAAAAGGAAGTCTCATTGTTACATACTTGAGACAGAATGCATTTCTAACATTACTTTTTACAGCCAGATTCAAATTTAGTGTACTCTTTTTGATTTTTTAATCGTCTTTTTTTTTTTTTCTTTCTGGAAAGTTTCCGCTAAAATATATGAGGTATGATAACATGTTTTCTTTTCATTTATACTCAAAAGTTTTAAGGTAGTTTGTTCGATGTATTCGATAAAATGTCTAAAATCGAAAGGGCCGGTCATTCATGAAAAAATAGAATATTAATTTTAAGAAAAGTAAATATACTCACCCATTAGTGAGCATATACTATGCGTAAATATGCCCACTTCAAAAATGCATACTTATTTAATCTTAAGATCGATGCGCATTTTATGTTTTTTTGCTATGAGAAAATAGATTTTTATTTTTTTTTACAGTCCTGCTCAAAACTTTAGCAATATTTTCTAACAATCAGGTTTTTTTTTTTTTTTTTTTTTTCAATTTAAAAACTTATCAGCCAATGAAATGTTTTGAAACATTGGGTATTTAAAGAACTAGGTCTTCTTTATGCTGTTCAGTGAAGATTAGTTTAAGATAACATTTAGGGGCCGGTAACAAATTGAGCAAAATCAAATGTGTTTGAATCACCCTGTTTCGTTATGTGAACGAAATGATCTGAAATTTTAGGATATGATACTATAGACCCAGTTCAATTTGTGGATTAATTTTTGTGACGATAACATATTAAATAACGGAGATATAAGCTTTTATTTTAAAACTCCCAAGAAAGTCAACAAGTTTTTTTTATCATATTTATAATGCACAGAGTTTTTAAAGAAAATTATTACTACTTTCAGATAAGTTAGACAAACACTTTCAAAACAAAATACTGCAATCGGAATACAAGTATCTTAAATATCTCATGAAACATGAGCATCTTTATAAAAACCTGTTCACTGCGCATGTGCGAAATACACACACACACACACACACATTACTCACACACACACACACACATTACTCACACACACACACATATATATATATAAATTATTGCATAGGTTGAAAGCTAGATATATTGCACAACCTTTGATAAAAGTGCATTTGAATAGCATAAAAAAAAATCACATTATACGAAAAAGAACGAACTAGATTTAAGATATTTTCCAAGAGTTGAAAATTCTTAAGGGAGTTTTCACATGCCGTGTCCAGTCCAACCAAAAATGCATGGTGGGCTGCATGGGAAATCTATTTTATTCATGCGGGCCGCACCTGATGTATATATATATATATATATATATATATATATATATATATATGCATGTGGGCATATGTTTCTGAGTGTATGAATCATGTGTATGTTTATTTCGATGAAGGGCAGGGAGAACATTCGGAGCTAAATATATTAAGTTTTTTTTTTTTTTCATAAATTAACAATATCATAAACTGTATGGCATATAGCTTGATAACAATAACAAGCAAGAAAATGCAGGCGATAAGCATTGATTATTAACACTTTCAAAATGTATGTAATTGTTGTATCGTATAACTTTCAATGCTCTTTGCCTATGTAATGGCACAACGAGTAGACAGTAATTCTGAAAGGCATACAGATAGACTAATTGATATCCTAATCATTCTTCAACATTGTTAGAAAGTGTTAAAAATGCTTAACACAAAAGAAAACGTAGACCTTTATGATTTCTGTACATATTGCAATATTATGAGAAGTGTTACGTTGGTCTTAAATCTTAATTTGACAAAGACAGTTAAAAATTAATTAAAAATTTATTAGTCAAGTTGCATTTTTATGATTTCTATACATACTGTAATATTATGATAAGTGTTACGTTGGTTTCATACATTAATTTGACAAAAGTAATTAGAAATTAATACAAAAGTCAATATCCAAGTTACATTTTATGATTTCTATGCATACTATAATGTTAAGAGAAAAGAAAATTCAGATTTAATACGATTATATATAAAACATTTGCTTTAAATTATTGCAAATGTTATGCTGGTCACGATAATGACAGAAAATATTTATCAGAATAACTCATCTAACTTGAATCGCTGGAAGTAAAAGAATAATTGCATATGAAACATTCGATATTACATAAGGTATACTGAAAGGTATAGGTATTTTAAGTATTAAAAATTTGAGTGAAATATTGAAATTTGATTTTGCTGGCAGAATTGATATCTGGAAGTTCCGAAGATTGATGAAGATTGATTTTTCCGCAAAATTGGATGATTTTTATATGTTTTCTGCGATATCGTAATTTTTTGTGAGGACATTTACAAAGCACCTTTTACTTTCCATCACTGTCTGCCTACTGCATTGAATTTAATAGTTACATTAGAAATAAAATAGTAAAACGTTTTTCGCAGATAAACCCAATTTTAAAGCAATAAATTTATGAAACTAATATGAAGAAATACAAATAAATACATTTTAGATAAGAACGACCAGATTCAGACACATTTGAATATCGTAATGACACGATAGAAGTGTTAATGTACTTAACTTTTTAAAACATCTACCACTAGAAATTACATAAAAGCTCGGGTGCCGTGCTCTGAATGCCAAAGATTTTAAAGCCTAACTATCATTTTAAATGATATTTATGTTAAATTAAATGAACAGTAATATTAATCTCATGGAAGTAATAAAGAAAAAAAAACAGATTATTTTTCAGGAGAGTGAAAAATTACTGTGCCGAATTCGGCCCTGGAACCTTTAACCCTTTCATGCCTAAGGGAAATATTTTTCCCTTCTACAAAAATCGTTATCGATTGTTCAATTATTATTGAATCGATATTTTTTTTACTGAATGTCAAAATAAAACGTATGTCTAAGGCAGCAAATGTGTTTCTGGACGAATTAAAAAAAAAAAAAAAAAAAAAAAGTATAGAAAATAGGACGCATAATAAATGTGTTATGTGCAATGTCCACTTGTGCTTCACAAGTAAACGAAATTATTTTGTAGAATATCATAACTAGCTATTTAACCTAACTCTTCGTTTATTTACTTTTATGGTCCATAGGGAAAATATTTCCCATGAAATTATAGGAAACCTATACACCCTGCTATGTTTTTCTGGTCATATTCTCTTACTTTACACCCCCAATAGCTAAAATATTGTGTTGTATTGGCATATTTAGTCTTGGAAATCTTATGGTCGTGAAAGGGTTAACTCGTCAAATATTAACACTCAGTTTCAAATCCTGCTCAGATCACAATCCGCGTATTTTATAATTAATTCGAACTTTTCATCAAATATTTGCAATATTCAATACAGTTTTGATAATTTACTTATTCATTTAAGCATCTAGCTTTATACTTCTGTATAAAGCTATACCCTTGCAACTAGTCAGGTTCTCTTAATTAAAACCCCTTATGTTTTTCAAGTGTGCAATTTAACCGAATTAATGACGTATGTGAAATATCATTTTATCAAGTAATTATTTATTTATTCCTTTTAATTACACTTGAATGGTATTTTATTAGTATAGATGATTTAACCATAAATTTTAAGTTTAACGTGCATATTTTTTATTTATTTATTTATTTTATTTAGTGACTGAAGCTTCTTTATAAGATAATCTCGTTTCTCGTTTCTTAATTTATGTTATCAAATTCATTGCTATTGATACTGAAAAAAAAAAAGAAAAAAAATGAAATACTCAGTTTTTTAATGAGCTATCTCAGTAATTTCTCTTCAAAATAGCCCCTTTGACAATAATTATATTTATAAAAGAAAGCATTTAATGTTTAATTGTGTTCAATATGATGAGCATTAAAAAGTAAATTGTTTGTATTTAAAAAGTTCACGCAATTATTTTTCATTATTCATAAATTACGTTAATTTAATTTTACACAGAATTTTTTTTTCTTTATAATCTCAAACTGATGTAGATTACAGAAAAAAAAAAAAAAAAAACCCTTTCCTGTCGCAAATTTATCATGAAAAATAATAACCTAAAAATATTTTCAGTAATATAGTCATTGATATTGAACAGGTCAGCCATTGTGAAAAACAATAAATTCGGCAGGTTAAAATCTAAATATATTTGGAGGAATTTACCCTAGCGTTACTTGTGTACGTTTTGTGCAGTCATAAAAAGAAAAAAAAAAAAAAAAAAAAAAAAAAAAAAAAAAAAAACTCGATTAATTTTGCCGTAAATTAGTGCAGAAACATGCGGCTGGAGCCAATCGATTTGTAGTAACACTTAATTACTAACGATTTAATTAGATTAAAACTGGCACCAACTTCATTTTTTTAATAGCAACCTCCATTTGTGATATATCTATATATACATTGGATTATTTGAATTAAATGAGCACGGAAAATGTTATAATTTATATATTTCTCTCAAATTTTCAAAGAGTTATAATTTGCCAAAATATGGCGTTGCTAATGTTAAGTGAATTTAACAAACATTAATTCATATCCTAACAAAAATTTATTTTAATCAAATTTCATTTTTTTTTTATGTGTTAAAGGGAAGTGACTCGTAGCATATTCCGTGCATACTTTTGATAAAAAATCATTTTTTGAATTATGAAAATTATTAATAAATTCATATTTTAAAAAAATTATGAATTATGATATATTAATTTTTGCGCGAATAGAACAGGGATCATAAAAGTTTGCGTTTCTAAATTTACAACTCATTTTTATCATTTTTACTTTCTCTTACCCATAAGGCAGAGAAAGTATTGTTTTTGGGTCACATTTTCGGAAGGGAGATTTTGTTATATTTACAAGTTTTGAGGTCGCCTGAATACGAAAATCATGTTTTTAGCGGTTGGTCTGTGTGTCTGTCTGTGTCTGTGTGTGTCTCTGTGTGTCTGTCTGTCTGTTATCAGCAGATCTCAAAAACAAATTATGGCAGAAAGTTCAAACTTGGCATTCTAAATGTGTATCATATAACGATGCTACACTAAATTTTTCGTTAAGATCAAGCAAATGGTTCGTGTACAGGAACACTCAAAAGTATTCAAATACATTATGTCTATGGGGGAAATTGCAAGTAAGTAGAGTTTAACATCTATAGACTGCACTAAACCAAATGCAACGAATATATATTTTTTGTAATAGAGATAGTCAACTGAGAAAACAAAATTGTGTATGTAGAAGCCTCGCCTTCCTCCTGGGGGGGGGGGAGTCCCCCCTCAAGGGGAGTAAATTTTTATGATGAGTATCTTTCAAAAGAGCTCGCCAATACCTTTTAAACGAATGGTTGAACGATCGATCTGCGATGATTTAAAATAAAGTTATCAATTTTTTTCATTTTTAACATTTTTTTTTTTTTTTTTTTTTTTTTTTTTTAATGTAATATTGAGAATAAATTCAACTTTTTTTTGGATATTTAGTGTTATACTACTTATCAAATATGGAAATCGTCTGCATTATCATAAAAGATAATTTGTTGAATAATAATTCCAATAAATTATTTTTTAAAAACAGAATTATTTTTTATAACCGAATTAAATTCTATATAAATGTAGGTGCATTAATGAAACGGGGTTAAGGGGGGCGGTAGCCCCCTCACACAGATCTAATTATCATATAAAACTCTTTTGAAGCCTAATTTTTATTGTTTAACATAGGTTTACATAACAGTACTCGTTATCTTACCACTTGAGCTCTGGTTTTTCAAAACACAGAAGCAAACGTCAACGTTTTCGACGCTCCGACGTTCCATTCAGAGTCTCTTTGATTTCAGCGCTGGCGTTGAAACCGCAGAACAGAGCGTCGTGACGCATGCGCAAATTGAAAATCTCAAGGCCGACTACGTTGACGTTCGCGTTTTGTGTTCTTAAAAACCAGGGCTTTAATCTTCAACCTGTATTTATAGTATTAGACTTCAGGGTAAGATAATGTCGTATGAGTGACACACAAGCTTATTTTTTCTAGTCACTGTGATAATTCAATTTTCATTACTTTTTAGGGACTGTCACATGTTACAATTTGTCTCATCTTTAACTTTGCGTACACATGATCTAAAATAATTATTCAAGTAAATTTGAATGCACGCAACGTTTCTTTAATATAATTTCTTTAGTTTATTTTATATTTAAAATGTCCATACTTTTTTTTCGATTATTATCTGAATAGGAAGACGTAATACTTTTCTATGCGAGATCTTAATTGAATTTTTTAAATGTAGATATGATCCCCAATACATTTTCGTTTATAACTTTATGAAGAATGGTTAAATATACATAAACTATACTTTTTTCCGAAGCGCTTTGTTGTCAGAAATTCAAATATCGAGAAAAAAAAAAGTATTGTAATTGAAAACAAAACTACGGTGATTTAAATTTTAATACATAGAGGACCCCCAAGTAAACGTTAGCTAATACAATAATATATAGACGTTAAAACTAATCGATTGACACCAGTTGCCTGTTTTCATGATTATTTATGGCGAAATTATTCGGGAAATGGCTTATATATATATAATCCTTTTATAGTAAAAGAAACGAATATGTACACACACATACACAGGTATATATATATATATATATAACTGTGTATGCAATTTTTTTATAGTAATAAAAAATATAAACACTGCAGATAGGCTTGTTAAAATTTTTAATTCAATCCCACCAGCAGTTTATATTTTTTTATTATTATAAGCAACTTAACCGTACTGTCATTAAAATAAGAATTAGAATAAGAATATTTTTAATTCAATTTCCACCATTTGACATACCATGACTGTCGTGTTGCCTTTCTTAAACGTCTCGGCATTCTACCAGACACTACCTGCCCTTTGTGTAGAGATTCCAAAGAGCCATTGGACAAACACCACATGCACTGTTGCGCCCTCCATGGTGAAGCTGAGGCAACCCGCTATTGGGAGGCGAGAAGACACATGGGGCGATAACCTCCGCTTTCCTCATCATATTCTTCGCTGATATTTTTTTTCTCCTATTTGTTCCTATTTACTTTCTCCTAGTTCATGTATTCCGTAATTGAAAATAAAAATAAAATACTTTTTATTCTGAGTCACATTATAAGGATGTGAAGCACCACTTACTCACTTTCAAGTACAAGTGCTCAAATTAGCTCTGGGGTGTACGAAGGAAGAGATAATGTTCCTGATCTAATCCACTTTTAGATGATAATGGACTCAGAGGATGTGTAAGCTTTTCCATGGATGATTTGGGATACTGCAAGAGAAGACTGCCAGACGATTTAGTTCAGCTTGGTGTTTTGTTCGAGTGGAAATGTAAAGCGGCTAACACACGTACTCTCATACGACATCAGTATCAGATACTTTCTCCTGAAACCACCTGAAACAGGTTTTTCGAGAGACAAATACTTGAAAACGTATCGTATGATAGTTTCCCTCTCCTTGTGAGGTTGAGACGTTAGAACGTCACCACAGTTGTTTCAATTAAGCTGGATCCAGCAAGATAGGAAGTGGGGACGGTTAAAATCACTCCGTCGCCAGTGGCTCGGTGACGGTTGAGGTCGGAGTAGTTTTGCGTCGGCAGGGTGCTGCATTAAAAGACTTAGATTTTGAATATTAGTTAAATTAGAAGTGATTTTTAAAAGTACGGATTGAAATGTAGTGAAAGGAGGGTGTAGGAAGAAGTATAAAAATAGAGATGGTTTTAATAGATGGTGTGGATGTTGGAGGATCGATATTGGATGTTGGAGGATCTTATAGCGAATGGTGTTGATTCTTATTTTGGAGAATATCGGAAGTTGAGTAGTGGAGATTTAGTGGCGTGAAGTTAAGTAGCGTTGAGTGTTGGTGAGTGTCTATTAGTTTTCGGAAGTTCAAGCTGGGATAGCAGGGACTCCTCTGTCTCATAGTGAAGCCGTAATATTGGAGTACGAGTGTGACCGTCTCTACACCTTCAACTATCTGCTGTGGTGAGATATTTAAGATTATCTACTTAAATTGTTGATTCATATATTTTGATTAAGTAATACGCTGACTGAGCTATATAAATTTACCAGGCCGCCCTCCCATTAATCTGCTCAAATAAACTTTAGTTATTGTTATTTAAAGTCTCGTGTTCTCTTAGTAACCTAAGTATCTAAGTTAAGATGGAGTTTGCAGGAGCGCAAACTCTACAGTGGCGCCCAAACCAATTCGACACCCCCCCCGCTCGGGTTTATTTTACTGGCTCAAACAATGTACTTAAATTTTTTGAAGATCTTGAGCAGTATTTTGATGTATGTAAAATTAACGAGGCTGATAAATTTAATTTATTAAAATACTCCTTAAAAGGAGATGCTAAAATCTGGTATGACACCATTGCCTCTAGAACTCTAGGCCAAAATCCTACGTATGAGGATTTGAAGCTCAAAATTAAAAATTCATTTTCTTCTATTGTGGATAAAACCAAACTCCGTCAAGAACTTTATACGACAAAGATGTCGTTTTACGACAAACCTACTACATTTCTATTACGTAAATTCGACATTATAAAGCAGCTGGAATTGGTTTTATCTTTTGCCGCTGCAATGGAAATTATAACCCCGCTTTTGACTATTCCTATTCAAGATTACCTTGATCTGAAACCTGCCACCTCTTACGACAATCTGTTTCAAACCTTAGCTAAATATCAAGAACGACACCCTCCAAGGGCGGAAAACACCTTTAATCGCCAACGGGGTAATGGAAATATGCAAAATTTTAGACGTGAAAATTTCACCCCCCCTCAAAATTTCAATCGCTATCAACAAGAACGTCAATCGCCGCAGCCAAGGCGTAATAACTTTCAAAATTCTCGGAACGATCGTTCTAATCAAAATCAGTCTCAAAACTTTTCTCGAGCTGATAGAAATAACAGAAATTTTCGTAACTCTCGTAATAACCAGAGTCGTCAGTTAAACGAGTAAGTGGCTCTTGTGAGGAGGGTCAACAGCCACTGAATGACTCAACCACCTCCATATGTTTAGACACTATTTGTATCAGTCCAGTGGACCTTCCTAATTTAAATGCAATAATTCATGATACTTTCATACCTACTTATTGGGACACTGGTGCTGAACGCTCCTTTCTAGCGTATGAAACTTATAAAAAGTATTTTGACTTTAAACCTTTAAAGCGGACAAATTTAAATATTACAACTGCTCAAGGCAAGTCCTGTGTTAATAGAGGCGAAGTCAGCCTGAATGTTAAAATTCATAATTTAAGTGTTAATTGGCCTTTTTACGTCATCGACAATCTTCAGCATCCCTGCATTATAGGGTTAGACTTTATGAAAGCAAATAATGTTGAAATTAATTTTGCCAATAAATCTTTACATATTGATGATTCTAAATCAAATTCTAAACCTGTCGAGCCGACAGAGTTAATTGTTAATTTAGAGGAAAGTGCCCTCACTCATATTGAAAAAATAGATTTTGTTAATTTTCTTAAGCAGTTTAAACAGTTATTTTCTGATACACCTGGCTTAACCCATGTTGTTTGCCATGAAATTGACACTGGAACTAATAAACCAGTCTCTAGTAAGCCTTATCGTTATGATCAAGCCAAACAAGATATTATAAATTGGCATATTGATAAAATGTTACAAAATGATATTATTATGCCTGTAACCTCTCCTTATGCGTCTCCTGTTGTTTTATGTCGTAAGAAAAATGGTAAACCCATTACTGACCCGGAGGCATGGAGATTTGCAATCGATTATCGTAGGCTCAATTCTATCACACAATATCCTCAGTATCCCTTGCCTATAATTGATGATTTGTTAGCACATATAACAACGACAAATTTTATGTCTACTCTCGATCTGACATCGGGTTATTTTCAAATTGCAATGAAACCCGCTGATATATCATAAACAGCGTTTATAACTAAAAATGGCACGTTTGGTTTTAAACGAATGCCTTTCGGATGTTCAGGGGCTGTAGCGACATTCCAAAAAGCCATGGAAACTATTCTTAAACCTGTTTTGAATAAATTTGTACATGTTTATCTCGATGATATAATAATCACGTCCTCATCTTACAATGAGCATTTAGATCATTTAAAAACTGTTTTTACCCTACTGCAAAATGCAGGATTAACTTTAAATTCTTCAAAGTGCCATTTTGCACGACAGGAAATTAAGTACCTAGGCGTCAAAATAACGCCTGCTGGTATTTCTGTAGATAATGAAAAAGTTCAACCAGTTTTAAACATGCCCCGTCCTACAACTTCCAAACAAGTTTCGAGATTTCTAGGCATGTGTGCTTGGTATGGGAAATTTATACCTAATTTTGCTCACATATGCGAGCCCCTCTTTAAACTCAAAAGGAAAAGAGTTAAATTTCACTGGTCAAATGAAGCACAAGAAGCATTTGATAACTTAAAAACTATACTTAGCGCTCCTCCTGTACTAGCTCATCCTAATTATAATATTAAATTTCAAGTAGCTACTGATGCTTCTTCGTACGGCATTGGTGCCGTTCTAAGCCAAGAAGGCCGCCCAATAGCATATGCATCCCGTACGCTTAACACTGCAGAAAGAAATTATCCAGTAACTGAACGTGAATGTTTAGCAGTGCTTTGGGGACTGCAAAAATTTCGTTTATACTTTACGCAACTTCCAGTTGTTACGGATCATGCGGCATTAACTCGGTTAACAACTGGAAAGAACCTCTCCCCTCGCATGATTCGATGGATTCTAAAATTAGCTAACTTTAATATAGACATCACACACCGACCTGGTTCGGACAATATCGTAGCTGACGTTCTATCACGTACTACTCAAACTCAAGAAAATAAGATTGAATCTAATCTTACAAATCAATCCCTTGCTTTAAATGAAAAGAATGATCAGTTAAATTCTACTGTTAAAGCCTCACATATTCATCATTCGCATTTCAAGGCTGAACCGGTTCAATCCGAAATATTAGTAGACGTGACTGAAACTCGTGTAAAGGAAATTGAAAGTGAACAAATAAACCAAGGTGCGTCTACAAATCCAGTCAGTACCTTAACCGATCATTTCGTATCTGATCAGGAAAAAGTAGCTTTAGCGCTTATGCCAGCATCTGTGTTAAATTCGAGAGATCAATTAATCCAAGAACAAAAAAATGATCCCGAATTTGGATTAATCTATAAGTATTTAGAAGATCCTGAGTCAGTTTCATTAATTGAATCAGCCATTGCCTTAAACTGGTCCCAATCTTTTTCTTTAATCGATGGCTTGCTTTTTTATTCAAAATTATTATCATCTTATGGCGAATTACGAGTTGTAATTCCCCAATCTCTTCGTCAAGCCATCCTATTTGAGTTTCATGACTCTCCAATTTCGGGGCACTTTGGCATTAGGAAAACTTATAAAAAGCTCAAAGATGCCTGTTACTTTCCTAAAATGAGGAAGTTTGTTAATGAATATGTTTCGAGTTGTCGCTTGTGCCAGCAATATAATTATAAAAATGTAAAGCCGGCCGGTAAATTAATTCCTATTAAAGTTGATTTTTCAAATCAAATTCTTGGACTTGACTTAATCGGTCCTTACCCCCTCTCTAAACCAAATAGATTTCGTTATGTGTTAGTTATGGTGGATTATTTTAGTAAATGGGTTGAATTTGTGCCTTTACGTAAAGCTTCGGCACAAGCAGTGGCCACTGCCTTCTTTAATAATTATATTTCTCGTTACGGCGCCCCCCTTCAAATTGTAACGGACCATGGTCCTCAATTTATAAGTAATGTTTTTAAGGCACTTTGCGATACACTCGAAATTAAACATGTCTTCACGGTTCCATATCGGCCGCAAGCTAATCAGGCCGAACGTGTTAATAGAACTCTAATAAACATGATTGCGACGTTCATTGGTCAAAATCATGAAAATTGGGATCAGTTTCTCTATCATTTTGGCTATGCGATTCGTACAGCGGTAAGTGATGCCACAGGAAAAACTCCCGCTGAATTGTTTTTGGGCAGAAAGATTCTGACCCCCTTTCAAAAACTGGTATAAGTACAGCAAAACGCATCTCAATTTATTACGCAAAATATTGAAGAATTGCTACCAGAAGTTCAGAGAAATTTGAGAAAAGCTCAAGAGCAGCAAGCTCTATATTATAACCTAAAACGTAGAATTTTAGAAGTAAAAGTGGGAGATAAAATACTCCTAGAATCACATTTTATTAGCTCTAAAAAAGATTCTAAAGTAGCAAAATTTGGGCCAAAATTCATTGGACCTTTCTCTGTTTTAAAAGTCGAAAATAATAATCTGACAATCGATTTTAACGGCACCCCCACGACCATTAATGTGGATCAGGTCCGAATTTTTAAAGAGCGCACTCTAGCATATACTGAAACTCTTGATAGTGATAGCGTGCCGGGTTCAAACCCACCTGACGAACAGTCCGTCCTTACGCCTAACCTCACTCCCCAGCCTAGTGCTCCTGATTCTTGTACAGCTGATGAACTACCTACTCCTACAACACCCGAACAATCTGTTCAGGGCACTTCCGCTGACCAATCTAGTGTTAGCAGACCCGTCGCACAAAAACGAGCTCGTAGTGGGTCATCAAACCATTCTCATGTGAAATTTCCTAGGCAAACTGGTCGCAAACGCGAGTATTCTTTTACTAATGGCTCTTTTATACCGCAGAGTAAAAAGAAACATGGTTGGAACAAGGGTTTCAAACGCCCTCAAGCCCCTTCCTCAAAGTCCTCTGGAACACATCGCCCACAGAAGGTACTAGCAGTTCCAGATTCAGTGCACACCGACTCGTTCCGACCTAAGAGAAAAGCAAGGGTTCGAAAAAGACCTCCACTCTCTTCATCAGCTAGCGGAAGGCACATGGAAAAATTCCTAGCAGCTCCTGACTCGATCGGCAAAGACGAGTTCTCTTCACTCCACCGATTTAATACTCGGCGTCAAGCCAGACTCCGACAACAGGCTCAGCCATATGAATCACCTGCCGAACAAGCCTTTGTTCAAGCCTTTTGGGATAGCCCTAGACCCCGGTCTGAAAGCCTCCAACCCTGTGGCCTAGCTGACGAGCACATCCACCAAGACCTCTGACCTTGCTGAAGTTACAGCTGCAAATTCACATCAGGTGATACCGTTCTTTATTTTTTTTTCTATTACAAGTGCATTTCTGTCAGAGCTGTACAAAATGTTCGACGTACCTTGAAGCCTTTTTGGGACTTTATATTTTAAGAACTCTTACGAAAGCTATGGACTTTCCCAAACTAAAAATACAAAATTTAACTTAGCCATGAACTTTCAAATCAAAATTAATGTTCTGCTTCAATGTCAACATTTTTGTTCTCTCTTAAATATCTATTTTATGTATGTATTAAGTCTTTTACCTTGTAGCCATCTCCTGCAGAAAGCTGGTAATATAAACTGTTTTTTTGGCCCCTTTGTAAATTTCCCCCCCTTTTTCTCTTGTATTTTTATAAATGATGTATTTATAAACTGCATATTGGTATTTGTAAAATTTTTTGAATATTTGTTTAAAAGTTTATCTGTATGTACTTTTAGAGGGGGTAAAATGTTTTTTTTTTTAGCTATAAGCATAACAGTCGTGTTTAACTATATAACATTAAAAAGACTAACTACTCAGTTTTTTCCGCTTATGCTTTAGCTAAGGAGGGAGAAATATTTCAGTATGTAACCTATATATTATGTTAATAGAGACGAACATGTCTCAGTTTCTTCTAGAGATAAATTGTCACTTTTTTTACTATGCATACTGTAAAAGTTTTTCCCATTGCAGACACTCTGATGGACTATTCTCTTAAGCTGATGTTAAAACCCTTTTTATCTAAAGTGAAAGATCTTAATTTGATGTCAAAGTTCCTTTTCCTGCATATGGACAGCCTGTGGATTCTGACGTCTGCTCTAGGGCGAAAAAAGTTCAGACTATTCCTGGTTTACTCAGCTACCTTGCAGACGTAGAGCTCCAGATACCAGTCAGCCAGTCAAATAAAGACTTTATCATTTTTTTCTCTTTTTATTTTAAAGACACTTACTCTTGTGTTATAACAAACTCTAAATGTCGCATTTTGTCACAAGCGACTTACATTGTAAAGCCAAGATCAAGTTGAATTTAATATATTGCCTTCCTGGCCTAACAGGGAGACGTTTGTTAATCCTACTGTAAGCCTGGTTTTAGCTCAGTTAGTCCCGGAGTTCTCGGGATAAACGTACGCCTTTTATTTAAAAGTTTAAATTCATTTTTTTTTTTGCGTCCCCGAGTTTTCGCTCAGGGACTTAACAAATTTTTAAGTTTTTCTCACCCAGTTAAAATTTAAGTGACGGCTGCACTCACACTTCAGAGATTTGAGATAGTTAGAGAGGGAATGAAGCTATTTAAATTTAATCGATCAAACCCGTTGGGGATTTTCCCGACTAAATTTTTTTCTAGGAGGGGGACTGTGAGGTTGAGACGTTAGAACGTCACCACAGTTGTTTCAATTAAGCTGGATCCAGCAAGATAGGAAGTGGGGACGGTTAAAATCACTCCGTCGCCAGTGGCTCGGTGACGGTTGAGGTCGGAGTAGTTTTGCGTCGGCAGGGTGCTGCATTAAAAGACTTAGATTTTGAATATTAGTTAAATTAGAAGTGATTTTTAAAAGTACGGATTGAAATGTAGTGAAAGGAGGGTGTAGGAAGAAGTATAAAATAGAGATGGTTTTAATAGATGGTGTGGATGTTGGAAGATCTTATAGCGAATGGTGTTGATTCTTATTTTGGAGAATATCGGAAGTTGAGTAGTGGAGATTTAGTGGCGTGAAGTTAAGTAGCGTTGAGTGTTGGTGAGTGTCTATTAGTTTTCGGAAGTTCAAGCTGGGATAGCAGGGACTCCTCTGTCTCATAGTGAAGCCGTAATATTGGAGTACGAGTGTGACCGTCTCTACACCTTCAACTATCTGCTGTGGTGAGATATTTAAGATTATCTACTTAAATTGTTGATTCATATATTTTGATTAAGTAATACGCTGACTGAGCTATATAAATTTACCAGGCCGCCCTCCCATTAATCTGCTCAAATAAATTTTAGTTATTGTTATTTAAAGTCTCGTGTTCTCTTAGTAACCTAAGTATCTAAGTTAAGATGGAGTTTGCAGGAGCGCAAACTCTACATCTTACCTTTGTCAATGACGAACTTATGACTGACTAAATCTCCTACACTAGATGTTAGCTCGTATTCAACCAGTCGGAGTGCGAAAAAATCAGAGTGCGTTTAAAACATGAAACAGTGATCGATTAGTCGCTAATTGTTAACGCCTTTTTGAATTCATTTCAGTCTTCAAAATAACCATACTACCAGATGCTCGATTATTCGGAGAGGCATTAGCATATAGTTTAGAGGGTAGGATCATCCGTGTGATAACTGCTTAAGAAGTGTTAAAGGAAGTTATGAAGTTTTTGGCGTTTAGTTGGATGTTGATAATTCTAAGATAGAATTTTCTAGAAAACATTTTCAGTGTAACGAATGTTAATAATGTACTTGGCCTGAAAATACTTAAAGTCGACTTATACGGGGGCAGCAAGTACAATCTAGAATACCCCTGGTAAATATTTACAGTATTTCTGTTAGTAATATAAACCGTTCATCTTCATCATTATTAACAATTCGCTTTAGAAAACTGATAACATAGAATTAATCTTGTCAAATAAATCCGTTGATGAAACAAACGGAATTGTTTCAAATTGTTATTATACTCCATCTCCATCTCCTGTAGATTAAATAAAATATCCCTTATATTATTAAAATCTGTACGCGTGTGTGTGTCTGTGTGTGTGTCTGTGTGTCTGTGAGAAACGGCTTGACGCAGCTAAGGCTCCGCCGCTAAAGGTCGCACGGACTTCGAACAGGTACCGTCGCACAGTGGTCGGAATTTCAAAAAAGCTGGCCAAAAGTCGAAAACTTTAGGCGCGTTTTTAGACGTAAGTACCGCGGAAATACCTTCAGAGGGAGCCACTGAATGAAACTGTGAGGTGGAAAATTTATTCTATCAACATATTTCTAAGTGTAGGCTGGCGGAAAACGTGACAATATTTCTTTTTAATTGTTAATGCATTTTAACAGTTAAACAAATAGTGTTTCTCGGAAAATTTCGCAACAACAACATTCAACAAAATATGGCCGACAATTGTGGAGGTTAGTAGATAATATTTATGCTGTATTCCTATTTTTTTTCATCAAGTGATCTCCTGAGCGGCTTTTTGAAGTTAACCTCAATTATAACATAACCAAAAGTTTCAAAGTATGGAAACTTTTTTATCTCGCAAGATCCCGCATTGATTCAAAGTGGAGAGTGTTAAGGGATGTCCATTTTATTCAGCCGTTAAAGAATTGGGTGCCCCCGCCTGCCCCTGTATGTGTAAAAGCGTTTTAACTTTTTAATTTAATTTTTTAATTCTTTGGACTTTGGTCTGCCATATTGGATCCGCCATCTTGTTTTTGAGTGCAAGATCACTTTTTTTATAAAAACTGATATCAAATTTGAATTTAGCGCCTTCAAAAACCCTTAAATGTGAAAATTATCCTTCATCTATCAATTTTTTGATTTTTGATCCGCCATATTGGATTCGCCATCTTGTTTTTGAGTGTAATATCACTTTTTTTATGAAAACTAACGTTAAATTTGAATTCAGTGCCCTCAAAAACCCCTTAATGTAAGAATTATCCATCTTATATTAATTTTTTTAATTTTTTGTCTGCCATATTGGATCCGCCATCTTGTTTTTGAGTTTGCCTTTGAAGTTTTCAAAAAACCAATGTCAGATTCGGATTCAGCGACCTCGAAAACATACATATACATCACAATTTCAATTGTTTTCTTTAATTTCGACTTTTGGCCAGCTTTTTTGAAATTCCGACCACTGTGCGTCGGACAGAGAATTTATCGCAGATCAGGGTTATCTACTTTGCTAAACGATGCGACCCTAATTAGCGGATATATTAATTAAAACGTCGACCATTGTCTAACGAAAAATGACCCAGAATTCATGATTAAATGCTTAAAAAGCGACATTTTTACGGAAAAGGTGGAAATAAATTAGAAATATCAGTCGTATCGTTACAAACAAGATACCATTGGAAAGGGCTTTTTTTTCTTAAACCGATGGTTTAAACGGCTTATCGATCGGACAATTAGATTTTTTAAAATTAACTAAACTATAAAAAAATATTGGCAACAAATCACAAGAATCTTAGCTTTGCAAACTTTTCGTCTACAGCAGTCTTCAACGGAAACACATCTGGTATTTAATGAAGTCACGTGTTTCGTACTGCGATTAAAAATTGCAAATTTCTATTTCCTTCAATTTTTCAAATTTTACACATTTTATTTAGTATATAATATTTACACCACAAAACAAACTTGCATTTCAAATTTCATCGATTTTCGTCAATAAACAAAAGATTTACATTTTAATTGCAAGTTAAATTTTATCTTTACACGCCGGACATTTTTGCAATATTCTAATACGCGTATTTCAATTTCTAATTACGATTGATTTATTTTTTATACATCATACGAAAGATATTTTAAAGTTCTTTTACATAATTCAAAGTTTTCACCAGATTTACACGTTTTGAGCTGTCCTGAATTCGTTTTCTTTTGTATCTCAGCTACTAATTAAAATAATTTCATAAGTAATACATCATTAGAAAGCGTTTTTGAATTGGAATGGAACAGTGGAATACAGAAATTTCTACCGACAGATGGCGCTGTAATATTTTCAAATTTCAATATTTCAATTTCTAATTAGGATTAAATTATTTTTAATACATCATTCGAAAGATATTTTAAAGTTCTTATAAATTATCGAAAGTTTTCACCAGATTTATACGTTTTGAGGTCTCCTGAATCAATTTTCTTTTATGGCGCTGTAATATTTTCAAATTTCAATATTTCAATTTCTAATTATGATTATTTTTTTTTTAATACATCATTCGAAAGATATTTTAAAGTTCTTTTAAATTATTGAAAGTTTTCAACAGATTTTCACGTTTTGAGATGTCCTGAATTCGTTTTTTTTGTATCTCAGCTACTAATTAAAATAATTTCATAAGTAATACATCATTGGAAAGCTTTTTTGAATTGGAGTCGAACAGAGGAATACAGAAATTTGTACCGCCAGATGGCGCTGTAATATTTTCAAATTTAATATTTCAATTTCTAATTATGATTAAATTATTTTTAAAACATCATTCGAAAGATATTTTAAAGTTCTTTCAAATTATCGAAAATTTTCACCAGATTTATTCGTTTTGAGGTCTCCTGATTCAATTTTCTTTTATGGCGCTGTAATATTTTCAAATTTCAATATATCAATTTCTAATTATGATTAAATTATTTTTAATACATCATTCGAAAGATTTTTTAAAGTACTTTTATATTATCGAAAGTTTTCACCAGATTTACACGTTTTGTGGTGTCCTGAATACGTTTTCTTTTGCATATCAGCCAATTGAGTTAGATCGTTAAAAATTGGTATACGTAGGTTAATTAAGAGGGCATGAAAGGGTGGGGGAAGAAATAGGCGTGCACCGAGAGCGTATCCCCTAACTTGTGCGCGCGCAGAACGCACGGGACTGCGCTGCCGAAGGCAGTGGGGACCCGGTCGCGTATCTCCGAAATGTTGGCGCGTGCAGAACAAATTCACAATCTTTCGCCAGAGAATGCGATTTTCGCTAAATCTGGAAGTGCAAAGAGAAACTTCACGCCGCTTAACCTGTATAAATAAACATCCGGTTTTTTTCTTTCTTTCTTTTTTCTTTTATTATTTTTTTTTCTTCTGATGATTAATGTAGAATTTAAATCGCAAAAAGAAATTTCCGAATAGAGAAGTAGATAATAATAATGGTAATATATTAGCATTGAGATCCGATTTCATGTATAAGGCCAAAAAGTTTGTAAAAATTGTTCAAACAAATTACAAATTCTTAGTAAAATGCATGAAGAATGTTCATAAGTCCAAATCAGTAGTACGCCATTTTACATTTCAACTATTTTTATTATCATTTTGTATTTAAATTTTTAAAATGTACGACTTTATAAAATATTTCTTTTACAATGCAGTGCTTGAATTTTCATAAATTATCACCTTATATTTATCTATTATGTATTTTTAAAGAACATCTTAATCATAATAAAATAGATATTTCGTGTTAAATTTTAAGGTTTAAATTCATAAAATTTTCTAGGTATAATTTCCTCCTCGGATATGTCCATTTCTCATTCTTTACCCCCCCCCCCCCCCAACCCCAACATACAAAGTTATAAAATAAAACATTAAACATTTTATTAATGCTATTCTATTTGTTTTTCAGTAATCATAAACAATCTAATTTAATATGTTAAACAAATCAAAGTAATAATGATGCGCATAACCATTCTCATCCTATATTTATTGTTACTAATTTCTATTGAGAGCGAAATGTATTCATATTAAAAGGAATGAGTATGATAGAACACTCAACACAGTCGCAGACTGAAAGGCCGCACCTCATAGGCTACCCTCTATCCGATTCGATACATTTGACTTATCGTAATTAAATGACTAATTTTATTAGAATTGTTTTCGTACATTAATTTCCAACACAACTGATCGCCATAATGCAAGTTCGTGGGAAGTTTTGGCCTAATTTGTCAAATGAAGGAAACACAATATTTAATTACTAAAGTTTCAAATTAAAATGTTCATATTTAATGAAGTGTATTAAAAAATATATTTTAAAATATTAGTCTGACATGTTTACGACAAAATATTGGCATAATGGACGTTGAAACGAAATTTTGCTCTATTTTGCCATGTTAAAAAGAAAACGTAAATTTTGAATAACATGCGAAGTTTACAACTTACATTGTTCCGAGGCAATATTGTCCTTATCAATAACATAAGTGATATTTAAAAACTGATGCACCCATTTTACAAACTCAATATCTATAATGCACACAGACAAGTCACATAAACCAACCACTAAAAACATAATTTTTGGATTCAGGAAACCTCAAAACATATAAATGTAACAAAAATTCAATTTCGAAAACTTGATCCGAAAACAATACTTTCGCGACCTTTTACGGATAAGATAAAGTAAATTAGAATAAGAGAATAATTTTAAATTAATTAAACTTTAATTGCATTTATTACATTGATTTTTATTTATAAAAAGAAATGCTTTCATTTAATTTGGGGTAGCCCTGTATATTTACTATATATTTTACAAACACAATATAGTGTACTAATTTAGCACAGAATTTAAAACACATAGCACGACATGAAATGACCTTTCAGCAATTCCATTGTATGAATATATCTGAATTCTTTTGTGGGGTTCTGTGTAAACTTCTAATAAAGGATATACATTCTACATTGTATACGAAACATTCTTTCATGCACATAAAATATAAGTTCAATTTACTTTATTTTGTTTCATCCAAAAATATTAAATTGTATTTACCAGAAAATTCACACTTAATGAATTTTAATTCTTTTCTTAGTCACTGTACACGAATTACTTAATATTTCATCCGAGTCCCAATATCTCTTCTTGAGGTATGGTGATAACAAACACACAGACACATTCAGGCAACCGCTAAAAACCTAATTTTTTGTTTCAGGATATTTAAGCAAATGTAGCAAAAACTCAATTTCGAAAATTTGAATCAAAAATAAAACTTTTCTTACAATATATGGGTAAAATAAACTAAATAATGATCATAATAATGATAATCTGGTGTGTCACTCACACGACTTTCTTTTTTACCCTGCATTTCAATATTATAATGACAGATTGCACATTAAATCTTAAGATCATTAGCGTAAGAATGTAAAGTTTAATGTACTTTTCAAATAATCTAAAATAGGTTTAGAAACAATTTTATTTGACGAAGAGAAAGTAAATAATAATAATATTAAAAATAATAATAAAACAGAATAAAATAAAATAAAATAAATGCATTTCAAGGATAATTTTAAAAGCTTTAAAATCATAATATTACAAATATACTTCTTCATTAATCTTGATAAAATAAATTTAAAGGGTTTTCTAATAAATTTTGGTATTAAATTATATTATCTAAAAATAACGATACAAAGACTCCATTGACACATTTTTAACAATTATGATTCAGGGAGCCTCAAAACGTGTATATAAAACAAAAATTCAATTTCGAAAATTTGACCCCAAAACAATACTTTCTCTACCATATATGTTGGTAAGAGAAAGTAAAATAAATAAATGTATTTCAAGAACAATTTTAAAAGCTTTAAAATTAGAATATTACAATTTTATTTCTACATTAACCTTGCTAAATTAAATTTAAAGGGTGGAGGATTTCTAATAAATTTTTGCATTAAATATATTATTTAAGAATTACGATACTAAAACTCCATTGACACATTTTTAATAATTTATTCTCTTGGGAAAAAAAAAAAAAAAAAAAAAAGATTGCTCGAATCCTTAACGAATCGTGAATGAAGTGGAAAAAAGGGTTGCTTTGCGGGAGACAGGGTTTTGGCGCGAGCTACAAAAATTCGCCAGGTTCGCCTGTACGCGCCAACACTTCGGAGATACGCGACCCGGTCCGAATTTGTACCCGATGAGAAATGATTTTTTAAATTTTCTTAAGAATAAAATTTTGACTGGGGAAGGAATATGTGCGCGCAGCGCACATATACCTTCATATTTTAAAGTTCTTTTAAATTATCGAAAGTTTTCACCAGATTTACACGTTTTGAGGTCTCCTGAATTAGTTTTCTTTTGTATCGCAGCTACTAATTAAAATAATTTCATAAGTAAGACATCATTAGAAAGCTTTTTTGAATTGGAATCAAACAGTGGAATACAGATATTTGTAACGCCAGATGGCGCTGTCGGGACTGCGCTGCCGAAGGCAGTGGGGTCCCGGTGCGAGTTTTTACCCGATCAGAAATGATTTTTTTTTTAGGGGGCACGAAGGGTCAGGGAAGGAATACGCGCGCGCAGCGCGTGTATCTATTGTGAAAAAAACAATTTCCACATATATCAAGTTAGCAGAGTTAGCAATGCAGTGAAATGATTGTTGCTCAGCTCTAAAAAGCTATAAAGAAGATAAATATATGTGGCATTCATTGAAGACAAAAGTTCAGTTAAAACAGTTTATTAAAGTTGAAACAAAATGATGAATAACATTAAATCAGCTGAAACAATTTTAGAAAGGTTGCTGACGAGAGGTTAAATACCCTTAAAAATACTGCCATACTGAGTTCAAATAGAAAGCTACTTTTCACTAAACGAACAAGTCACAAAAACGTAATTTACAATCATAATAAAACTAAACAGTTTATAATTATATCGAAATACCAGCTCATGACTTTGAGCTAAACTGAAAAAACATAAAAGCTTAAAAGATTAAGGGCTTCAGAGCTTAAGAGACTGATTACATATTTCCTACCTCCTTTTTATAGTCACGAAACGGATTCAAAGTAACAGCTACTAGATGCTGTAGAATAGGAACGCCTCCCATAACTATAGCAACACGACGCTGCGAGTCAGCCGCCATCTATGGGCTTAGCAAAGAGACTCTGCAGTTGAAAAAATATTACATCTCCTCGCTAAATAGCGAAAAGAACAATCCGTAAAAGGATTTAAACATATTTTTCTTTAAGTTAATTTTAATAAAATATGCTTTTAAATATGAGGTAAGTAATTAAAGTTATTTCAAATGACTTAAACATAAATTTATTAATAAGGAATATAATTTTTAATTAAAAGTAATTATCATTAAGCTTCTTAATTTTAATATATCTTTAACCCAAATGGCAGTATCAAAAGAGAAAATAGCACTAAACGCTATAATTCATTTAATTAGGTTATAAAGTGAGTTTAAATTATATTTAAGTAGTAAATGAATTTAAATTTAAATTTGAGAATCAACACGGAAAGGGTATAAATTTTACAACAAGGCCCCCCACCGTGTTGATTCGACAAACACAAACGTCAGCAATTACAATATAAACTTTATTAGAAAAGAAATAAAAAAAAATTCCTTGAATATTTAGTGACTTGAGAGATTCACATATGTCTTCTACAGAATATACTTCGCACAAAGCTAGAAGGCTTGTCAGTTATAAGATCAAGAGTCCACAAGTCCAACTCACAATCAAAAAAAACAGTAGCACTATCAATATACTATACACATCTACTAAAAGAAAGAACAAGATATTAATACAGAGCAAATATGCACAGCATTTCAAGGAAACCTTTTTTTCCCCCATTCCCCATTGTCAAAATAAGAAAACGATGATATTCACAAATATATGAAACATTTATATAACATACACATAATCAATTACACGTAGCGCTACGAATTTCTCTCATACAAAAAGTTAAACTAAACCATACATCACTACACAATGGAAAACGTAGGAAAAACCCACCAAGAAAATGCATACATATCCCTCTAAAAAAACATTTTTCAGTTTCAAAAAAATCAAATATATATTATACGTTCAAAAAAAATTTAAATTTATTCTATATACATTTACTTAATAAATACTTTATTTACAAATTTAGACATATCACCTTTAGTAAGGGGCTTTGTGAAGGGATCGGCAAAGTTATCTTTTGTATTTACATATCTTAAATCAAACCGTTCCTCAAATAGCCATTCACGGATGAAAAATAATTTTACATTAATATGTTTAGATTTGTTATTCTCTATAGGAGACCTCGTAAAATTAATAGCTGCTTGGTTATCAGCAAAAAGTATTGGTGGTTCATATGAAATAGCAATTAATTTAAAATCAATACAATCTCGTAATATATTATCAAACCACATTAATTCTTTAACCCCGTCACACATGGATACAAATTCACTTTCCATGGTTGAAAGGCAAACACTTTTTTGCTTAAAAGTTTTCCAAGAAATAGGGCTATTATCCAAAAATAAAATTTGTCCCCCCATTGATACGAAGTCATCTCTATTCATCGCGAAATCAGCGTCAGAGAAAGCAGTTAAACATGGATTAAAACAATTCAAATTTAATTTCAAATCTCGAGTACACGAAACATACCCAAGTAATTTAATTAACCCATTCCAATGATTAAACCCCGGTGAATTTTGAAATTGACTGAATATATTAACTGCGTAGGCAATATCAGGTCGTGTCCTGTTTGCAATGAAAGATAAACATCCTAAGATATTCCGATATGGAAATTTAGACATTTCATCAATTTCATTTTGATTAGTAGGACAATCTTTTTTCGAATACTTAATGCCTTTTACAATAGGTAATGAGCAGAAAGGGATGTTAAACGACTTAAACCTGTCATACACTTCATTAATATATAATTCCTGAAAAATTTGTACTGAATCATTTTCATAATTAAATTCTACACCAAGTAATTTCTTGGTTTTACCTAAAATTTTTATATCAAATTTACATTTTAATAAATTAAGAATTTTGTCTATTTGAAATTGATTTTTACCAAACAAAACTAAATCATCTACATAAACTAATAAAACAATATAATTTTCAAAATAATATGAACAATTACACCAGTTAAATTTATTAAACCCTAAATCCAATAGTACTTTATTTAACTCATAATACCAGAGCCGACCACTTTGATGAAGGCCATATAACGCTTTGTCTAGTTTACAAACAAGATTTTCCCCCCCCCTTACAACATATCCTTTTGGCTGAGACATATAAATTTCTTCTTTTAAAGGTGCATAAAGATAAGCACATTTTATATCGCATTGAACATTATGCCATTTATAACATGAGACCAATAATGAAAAAAAGAAACGTATTACTGAGAAATTAACGACGGGTGAAAACGTCTCGTCATAAGTGTCCCCCTTTATCTGATGAAAGCCCTGGGCCACGAGCCTCGCTTTAAAGCGGGCAACGTTTCCTAGCTCATCTCTTTTAACGGCGTATACCCATCTATTTCCCAAAACTTTTTTCCCCTCCGGTAAATTAACCAGATGCCAAACTTTACGAGTTTTCATATTATTTATCTCATCATCCATGGCATTTTTCCATTCAATACATTCTGAAGATTTAACGGCCTGATTATATGTTTTAGGTATAGGGATAACTAGTCATGATTTTTTATCAGTTAAACTTGAAGTTGGGTTATTCGAGTTTTGCTGATCAACTACCCCCTCGAACTTATTACTACTAGAGAAATCAAAAAAATTAGAGTCAAAAATTAAATTATTTTTATCACAATATTGCTTGACATCGTTCATTGATCTCAATCTAGTTTTAGTGTTGTCCGGGTAATAGAAGATGTCAACTCTGTCACTCATTTTTCTGGGTACGGGTTTTCTATTCCAAGTAATTGAAGAAAGAGGTTTAAGAGAAGATTTATCTACAGGAGTTTCATCGACGGGCTCGTCACTAGAATCATCGGGCTCACCCCCGAAAACAATGTCAACAGGATCGGAAGCTTGACAATCAACTGTACTTTCCGGAAGTAAGTCCAATTCCTCCAGTGAGGTGCCCATCACCGCTCCACTGCATTTACTAAATAGCTGATCAGAGAACGTTACGTTTATAGTTTCAACTATTTTATCCTCATCCTCCAACCAAATTTTATACCCCTTAGTCTTTAATGAATAACCTATTAGTACTCCCTTTTTAGCCTTAGGTTCAAGCTTATGGTCTCTATGCTGTTTTGGGATCCCAACATACGAAATTAATCCAAACGGCTTCAGGTGTCTTACGGATGGTTTAAACCCAGTATATAACTCAAAAGGAGTCTTAGTTTGTCCCCTATGGATTAAACGGTTCCAAGTGTACGCGAAATACAACATTGCATCGGGCCAGAAAGAAAAAGGCAAACCACTATCCGTGATAATAGCTCTAACACAATTTAAAGAAGTTTGATTAAACCGCTCACTTAACCCATTTTGCTCAGGTGTGAACGTGTTAGTTAACTCATGAACAACTCCATTTTTACTACAAAATGATTTGAAATTGTCATTTACAAATTCGGAACCATTATCCGTACGAATAGCTTTCAATTTTTTATTCAAACTACGTTCTGCCCGTGCAATGTGTCTCTCGAATACACCAAAAACCTGAGACTTATCCTTTAAAGGATAAACAGCAACCCTTTTAGAAAATCCATCAATAATGGACAAAAAGAACCTTTCCCCATTTTTACCAGTTACTTTAATTGGGCCCCAGACGTCCATAAATACTTTCTCTAACGGTGACCCAACGCCATGAACATCGGATGACTTAAAAGACACACGGTTTTGTTTACTAATCCTACAAGGTTCACAAAAAAATTTCTTAAACTTAAGTTTAGGAAGGCCCCTCACCCCGTTCTTCTTGCTAGTATTTACAATAGTATCAGGACTTACATGCCCAAAACGAGCATGCCAATACCCAATTTCATTAACTTTTGCAAGAGAAGCTGAAGGATTATCTGGGTGCCCCCCATTCACTTTACTCCCCTTTTTAACTTTAGAAACATTAGGATATAAATAGTAAACACCGTCTTTAATTTTAGCAGTAAAAATATGTCTTTTATCTTTACCGAACACCGACACTCGACCCTTACCGCCAGTGTATGTGGCACCGTTCACATCTAATTTAGGACCTGATATTAAATTTTTCCGTAACTTTGGTGAATATAACACGTCTTTTAAATACAATACATTTTTACCAAAATTCAACTTAACAGTTCCTTTAGCAGTAATAGGAAAACTAATACCATCGATCGCGACAAAAAGCTCCTCTCCCTCCACAGGAGTATAATGCTCAAAAAGATCTAAATTTCTTAGAAAATGATTTGAAGCAGCAGTATCAAAAATAAAGCTGTCATCATCACTTAAATTACTAAAGTTAGCTTGAGCTATGTAGTAGGAGGGGGGAGATTTGCATTTGTCACGACCGTTGGAGTTATACTTTAAATTTCTAGGTTTAAATTTAACATTACTATTCAAAAAACAGTTTTTCTTAAAGTGGCCAATACGGCCACACTTAAAACAAGTTAAAGGTTTTTTACCTTTTTGCTGGATGTTCTGTATCTGAACACTGTTATTGGCATCTTTCTTAATATCACCCTCACGAAGCTGTAGACGCGATTCCTCCGCTGTTAACTCGGACACAATATTCTGGAACTTGAACTGGTCGTTCTTCCAACGCAACAAATATTGCACTGCAGATTCAAACTTGGATGGTAGGTGTTGCAAGAGCTGAAAACAGCAGTACACATCCTCCATAGCATGACCAATTTCACGCAGCTGGTCCAGTATTCTTGATAACCGGGTTACAAAAGAATTCACCGTTTCATTCTCAGACATTCTACAATTAATGAACTCTGTAAACAGTCCCATATGATGAGCTCTTGAGTCTGATATGAAGGTCTTCTTCAAAATCTCCCAGGCATCAATAGCACAATCACAATTTTCAATAATGCTTCTGACTTCAGGCGATGTATTCAAATATATTGTTGATAATGCAACTCGACTACGAGATTTAAAATCCTCCACTTGTTTTGAAGTTATTCCGGCCTCAGCATCTTCAACAGGCAGTTTTTCTTTCTTACATATTATATTCCAGCAGTTTCTTTCAATTAAAATAAATTTAATGTCCTTGACCCACGTAGTATAATTATTCATCCGTAATTTTTCAATCGTGGGGTTTAAACTTACTGCCATTTCAATTTCTTATCTTCAAACACTTAGAATGCCATAAAAACTATTATCAAAATTTTAATGCTATGAGCTGACAACGAGCCAAATTGCCCATAACCGCTTATTGTGAAAAAAACAATTTCCACATATATCAAGTTAGCAGAGTTAGCAATGCAGTGAAATGATTGTTGCTCAGCTCTAAAAAGCTATAAAGAAGATAAATATATGTGGCATTCATTGAAGACAAAAGTTCAGTTAAAACAGTTTATTAAAGTTGAAACAAAATGATGAATAACATTAAATCAGCTGAAACAATTTTAGAAAGGTTGCTGACGAGAGGTTAAATACCCTTAAAAATACTGCCATACTGAGTTCAAATAGAAAGCTACTTTTCACTAAACGAACAAGTCACAAAAACGTAATTTACAATCATAATAAAACTAAACAGTTTATAATTATATCGAAATACCAGCTCATGACTTTGAGCTAAACTGAAAAAACATAAAAGCTTAAAAGATTAAGGGCTTCAGAGCTTAAGAGACTGATTACATATTTCCTACCTCCTTTTTATAGTCACGAAACGGATTCAAAGTAACAGCTACTAGATGCTGTAGAATAGGAACGCCTCCCATAACTATAGCAACACGACGCTGCGAGTCAGCCGCCATCTATGGGCTTAGCAAAGAGACTCTGCAGTTGAAAAAATATTACATCTCCTCGCTAAATAGCGAAAAGAACAATCCGTAAAAGGATTTAAACATATTTTTCTTTAAGTTAATTTTAATAAAATATGCTTTTAAATATGAGGTAAGTAATTAAAGTTATTTCAAATGACTTAAACATAAATTTATTAATAAGGAATATAATTTTTAATTAAAAGTAATTATCATTAAGCTTCTTAATTTTAATATATCTTTAACCCAAATGGCAGTATCAAAAGAGAAAATAGCACTAAACGCTATAATTCATTTAATTAATAACTTAAACTTTAAAGGTTATAAAGTGAGTTTAAATTATATTTAAGTAGTAAATGAATTTAAATTTAAATTTGAGAATCAACACGGAAAGGGTATAAATTTTACAACAGTATCCCTTCAGTTGTGCGCGCGCAGCGCAAACGGTACCACGCTGCTGAAGGCAGTGGGGACCCGGTGCGAGTTTTTACCCGATCAGAAATGATTTTTTTTAGGGGGCACGTAGGGTCAGGCAAGGAATACGCGCGCGCAGCGCGTGGGGACCCGGCCCGACTTTTTACCCAATCAGAAATGATTTTTTTTTTTTAATTTCTTTTCTTAACAGTAAAAGTTTCTGTCAGTGATTCATTATTTTTAGTGATTCATTTGAAAATACTGACCCGCTAGCGGGCGAAGCCAGCTAGTATGTGTAAAATTTTCTGAAAGTTCTAAATCTGATTGTGAAACAGAAATTGATTTACAGGAGGCAAGAAATACTTAATAA
Source organism: Salticus scenicus (assembly GCA_963930645.1). Classification (NCBI taxonomy): domain Eukaryota; kingdom Metazoa; phylum Arthropoda; class Arachnida; order Araneae; family Salticidae; genus Salticus; species Salticus scenicus. The sequence continues at coordinate 299,034,217 of OZ005654.1, forward strand.
ATATATATTGCTTATAAAAATTGTGATTTAATATTATTGTTATTATTATTATTCATTTAAATATAGTGAACAGCGAAGTGGATAAAGCCTTCTAGTGATATAAAAAAGAACTTTAAAAATGAAAATATTTCAAACATTTGGCAATGAACAAATTGAAATAATTGGCTTTAAAAATAACAGTCATCTGAAAAGGTTATGAGATTTATTTAATTGTTTATAATAAAAATAATGTATAAGTTTAAAAAAGATTTTTTAACTTTAATTAATCTAAAACTAAAGTGAAAAAAAAAAAAAAAACATGCAATTTAATAGATTTTAAAAATGTGTTTGTATCTGAGGAAGAACGCCCACGTCCATTTGAAACCGGTAGTGTTTTCATTAGTTTTATTGCGTGTGAAGAAGTTTTTAAGTTTGAATATCGGAAGTGTTATCCTGGATAATATTTAAGATGTACTTGGTTAACTTTTAAGATGATAAGTGGTAAAATGCCCTATAAATATTATTAAAAAAAATTACAGTGTCATTTATTCAAAAGAACATAACTTTCCGGCAAACCTTCAGAGATATAATTGGTATTGTTTCGAGCAATTGAATTAAAAAATTGACGATAAAACTAATGATACTCAAAAGTAGAAAAGACAAAGTTTGTAATACAGAAGTAAAACATACATATCAAATAAAGGTCGGTATTTATCAAAAATCTTTACCATATATTTTTTCAATTTTCAACAATATTTTAGAAAGTTACTGCAACTTAGTAATTTATTTAAAAGAAATATTAATCTATTAACAAAGAATAAAACATATTTAACTAGTACGTAATTTGTCTTTTATTATTAAAGCCGAATTTCCATACAATTCGCTATTTTATACTAACGATAAAAAAAAAAAAAAAAAAAAAAAAAAAAATCAAATCAAATCAATAAATGATAATAAATTTTGAATTTAAATGCAAAATTTCTAATATGTAGTTTAGGAGCTTTTACAACAAGAACAACATATTGAAAATTACTACTCATAAGAAAGGTTTTGGTAAGAAATTTAAACTTTTTTTATCCAGTAAATTTATAATTATAATAAAAAAAAAATAACAAGAAATACTGATTTTTTGTTTTCTTTAAATTATGTTCTTACTATTTAAAAATGTAGAATTATATGAACCTAAAAAAAAATATATATATATATATATTTATCTTTCAATCAATATACATACAAACACACATATACACATATGAATATTTAGGGGAGACCCGTGTACCTAGGACCATCATGTACCTAGGGCCAACCCACTTTATTTGAATAATATTTAATTTTAAGTTTTATTACTCAATTGGGCGAGTAACAACACTAATTTCTACTTTTACAACTACTTTGGAACTTTTAAGGAGAAAGTTTTGACACGTTACATGTAGAATACGAATTTACATGTTTTGAAGTAAAATTTTGCAGCTCATTTGTTTTGCTATTTTACAAAGGCAAGTCAAATATTTTTCTTTCATTTCTAGTGCATAATTTTGCTTGTTATATTGAGTAATAAATGAGATATTTAATTAGTCCTCTCTGCATGTTGATTTTTTAGTGGAAGGCATTTTGAATGAAGTTACCAAAACTTGTATCTAGGGCCACATAGCTACCTTGTACCTAGGGCCAGTGTGTTTGGACCTTTTAACACCTTCGCAACCGAGTGTTTTTGCCTTTTTGACAGTAAGGTCCGTCTATGGGCGTTTTTCTCAAAAGTTACAATTTTTCAAAACAAAATTTTCCGCATTCACATTTATATTACAAATGGATATGCATTGTAATCACACTCTGTCTAATCAAAGTATTTGCATCCATAGTATACTGATTGTACAAACATGAATATTATGTATATTTTTTAGAAACAAATAACATACACATTTCAAAAGAAACGCCCACTGGTGGAGTTTCATATTTTCAAACGATGTGAATCTACGTCCGCGGTCGTAAATGTGTTAAGAAACACAGTACAGTATATAGTAATTGGATGCTGGCAAACCCTGGTAAACCAATCATTATATATGACGTTGCTGAAAATGTTGGCAAGTCCTATCTGTCGGCCTTTACTCCTGTAATCATTCTATCAGGCTTTCGTGTATCCAGCATATGGCCAATAAATAAAAACACATTCACTGAGGCTGAATATTTAAGTTCAAATGTGACTGAAGGAGAAGAACCAATAGAAAAAAAAAGATTTTCCAGGAAGAAAGTGAACCAACAATGATAGAACTGGATGTCTCTGTTTCGTGTCCTGTTGAAATTTCGAAACCTTCAACATCTAACATTTTCATGTGTTCTGCTTTAACAGGTACGAACCTAAGCAAAACATTTACCAAAATCAAAACCTCCCACATCAAAGAAAAGATGTGACCGAAAACCAGAGAGACCTAGAAAAAAATGAAGTATGTTAATTAGTTTAAAAATATGAAGTATGTTAAATATTTTAGAAAAATATTATGATTAAATATATATATATGTATTTAAGTATTTGGACATTTTTAAAATTTCCTCCTTCTAACTAATTTTTAATTTTTTGTTTCAATTTCTTATTATTATAAATTAACAATATATTCTAAACTCAATTATATATTATTTTAGCGGTGTATTGGTACATTCATTTTTGAAATTATTTTTTATGTTGAAATATTAAAACTTTCTATAAACTTCAGCATTCAAATATATTTATAAACTATCCATGGACTTACAAAGTAGTACCCAGAAATGTTTAGAATATACAGGGTGCAAAGTCGAGAGCAGGCCTTTATTTGCGCAACAATTGGTCTCAAACGTCCCCCAATAAGAAAATGTATTTTAAAAAAAAAAAGTGTAAGAATTCATTATATGACATGTTTAAATTTAAAAAATCAATTTACACTTACAATCAATTTACAATCAAAACACATTCACTGAGAATAATATTTAATTTTAAGTTTTATTACTCAATTAGGCGAGTAACAACACCAATTTCTACTTTTACAACTACTTTGGAACTTTTAAGGAGAAAGTTTTGACAAGTTTCTTGTAGAAAACAAATTTACATGGTTTGAAGTAAAATTTTGCAGCTCATTTGTTTTGCTGTTTTAAAAAGGCAAGTTAAATATTTTTCTTTCACTTCTAGTGCATAATTTTGCTTGTTATATTGAGTAATAAATGAGATACTTACATTAAATCTGAATTTGAGAGAATGGCCTAGGTACGATGAGGTCTGGCCCCAGGTACAATGAGGATGTTGTACCTAGGGCCACGAGTGAAGTTTTTTTTTTTTAAACCTTCTATTTGTTTTAATTTATTATTTTAGGTATTTATATTAATCCCAGTTGGAAGTAATTAGTTCTAAAAATATGTACATATCAGTTTGATAATTTTAAACAGATTAAGGGCTGTAGATACACGTGTCTCCCCTATATAATGTAAAATTTAAAATATTTTGAAAATAAAAACAACATAGATATAGCAATGAAGCCAGGCAGATAATATTAATTAACTATAAAACTATTGAGACCATCATCCAAGAAGCTCCTCAGTTCAGTGTGTAAAATAGGTTAAGATGTTTAAAGAACTACTAGCAAAAAGTAGCTTGACTCTTACATATTACCAAGAGAAGAAAGTTAAGTTCAAGAGACGAAAGTTAAAAAGAGAAGAAAGTTAAGTTGAATATTTAAGTTCAAATGCGACTGAAAGACAAGATCCTTCCATAAAAAAAAAAAAAAAAAAAAAAAAAAAAAGGTTTTCCAGGAAGAAAGTGAACCAACAATGATAGAACTGGATGTCTCTGTAGCATGTCCTGTTGAAATTTCGAAACCTTCAACATCTAACATCTTTTCGTGTGCCATGCTTTAACAGGAACGGACCTAAGCAAAACCTCCCACATCAAAGAAAAGATGTGACCGAAAATCAGAGAGATCTTGAAATCCAAGACACACACACACACACACACACAAAAAAAAAAAAAAAAAAAAAAAAAAATTCGTGTTTTAAATTAAGGCAACAACATGATAGTTATCATATTATAAATAAATATATTACTTGATATTGTTTCTTTTATAAAATACATGTTTATATGCTTATTTTCTATTCATTACGAAGTGAAATCTGAATTTGAGAGAATGGCCTTAGGTACAATGAGGTCTGGCCCCAGGTACAATGAGGATGTTGTACCTAGGACCACAAGTGAAGTTTTTTTTTTAAACCTTCTTTTTGTCGGAATTTATTATTTTATGTAATTATATTAATCCCAATTGGAAGTAATTAGTCCTAAAAATATGTACATATCAGTTTGATCATTTTAAACAGATCAAGGGCTCTAGACACACGGGTCTCCCCTATATAATGTAAAATTTAAAATATTTTGAAAATAAGTACAACAAAGAAATAGCAATGAAGCCAGGCAGATAATATTAATTAACTATAAAACTATTGAGACGATCATCCAAGCCCCTCAGTTCAGTGTGTAAAAAAGGCTAAGATGTTTAAAGAACTACTAGCAAAAACAAAAAGTAGCTTGAGCCTTACATATTACCAAGAGAAGAAAGTTCTTAACCACTGCAATTCGAAATACCAGATGAAAAATATTTAGATACAAAGGGAATATCACAAAATTACACAATAATACATACGAATATAAAACTTATAAAAAGATTGTAAAAAATACTTATAAAAAACGACACAATTACATAAGTACAAAATATCAAGACACATAAAAGAAAATATTTATGATATTTTAACAGTTATGGATGGCAGTGATAATACTAGTATGTTGTGGCCACCACCAGACTTTCTTCCATATTTTCCTACTATACAAATTCACTCAGTAACAATAATAAAAAAAAAAAAAAAAAAAAAAAAAAAAAAGTGGGACTTTGACAAAATTTTGAGTAAAATGTGAAAATTATTCTAAGTTTGTCAAAACACGGAAACCGTGGGACTTTGACAAAATTGGGGGAAAAATGCAAGAATTTGTTTAAGTTTGTCAGAACACGGAAACCGTGGGAGTTTGATAGAATTAAGGGGCGAGATTAAAAAAAAAAATAATAAAAAGTGGGACTTTAACAAAATTTTGGGTAAAATGTGAAAATTTTTTAAAGTTTGTCAAAACACGGAAATCGTGGGACTTTGACAAAATTAGGGGAAAAATGCAAAAATATGTTAAAGTTTGTCAAGACACGGAAACCGTAGGACTTTGACAAAATTAGGGGAAAAATGCAAAAATTAGTTTAAGTTTGTCAGAACGCAGAAACCGTGGGAGGGGTTTCTGGAGGGGGGAGAAGGGGGGAGAATTAAGGGGAGAGAAAAAAAAAATTCTAAGTTTTTTTTTTTTCGTAAAAAGTAAAAAAAAATCGATAACTTTGTTTTAAATTATCCCAGATTTATAGTTCAACCATTTATTTTAAAGGTACTGACGAGACCTTTCGAAAAATACCCATCTTGAAAATTTTTGCCCTATATCACTCTGTTAAAAATTTAGAAAAGGCGGGATGGCAACGCAACCTGTAAGACGATTTTTACCAAAAGTTGATAGACACTAATTTATGTCAAGGTGCAACTACATACCAATTTGTACGAAATTCTGTGCAGTAGTTCCAGAGATACAGTTGCCACAAAATTTTGTCACACACACACAGACAGACAGACAGACAGACATTTTCTAAAAATGGTAAAATCGTGTTCTACAGCTCTCAAAACGTGTAAATCCATCAAAAACCCGAAATCGAAGATTTTTACGAATCCAATACTTTCTTCTATTGAAGATAGAAGAAAGTAATAAGAAGTATATTTATTTTGCAGTGCCAGACAAATTGCGAAATGCAACTTCAGAACTGTCGCAAATGTTGCAGAATCTTTTGAACCTAGCAAATCTCAACGATTTGCGAAAATAAATTTCTTTTCACAAAATACTAGGGGGCTGTTAAGCTAAAAGAAGATTAGACATCTAAAGATTTGCTCATTTTAGGATGAATTATTTTACAAAAAGAATTTTTCCAATTACGAGTTAGATTCTAATTAAACCATTAAACGATTAAATTAATTAAATCAATTATTTAATTACAATACTGACTTACAATCAATTAAAACAAAATTTGTATTACTCACCCATCTGCCAGAATCCCAGGTAAGAATTAATCCAGACGGTCACAGAAATTCCATGGACGATATGTAAATCGACGAATATTATAATTCTTGTTCATTACAGAACTGGCATTAATGAACATATAATAAGATTTAGTCTTGATTTTATAGAACTTGATTCTATGAACTTATTTTGAGATTTACACATGTGAAGGTAACAATGATTTGATTAACATTAAGTATATATCGAATAAATACGAAATTTGAATTAAAGCAGTAGAGGAAACTCAGTCTCAAAATGCGCAGTGGAATACATGAATTAGACAGTTCTGAGCAGCGATTGAATAAAACTCAAGTTCAAGTAATTGATTGGTGCTGGCATCTCTCTCTCTCTCTCTCTCTCTCTCTCTTTTTTTTTTTTTTTTTTTTTTTTTTTTGTGGTAGCTACAAACCCTTTATATTCGTCAACACTTGTATGAGGAAACACAGTTGTGGTGATGTTAATTTAAACTTTCATTATGTATCAAAAAATTTAAACTTTTTTTGAAGCTAAATATTTTATTAAACACGTGAAGTTACTACATAGTAGTGTTAATAATTAAATATTAAAATTGTTGTAATATAGTTCAATTAAAATAAATTTGCTTTACGGAATGAATAAAATGAATAGTAAAGTGTATTCAAATGCAGTGTTTCCTTATATACCCGCAAGCACAAAAAAATGCATACATGCATACATATTTTTAAAGACTTACATAATTTGAATATTTTTTTTCAATTGTATGTAATAAAAGAAAATTTGTGATGCTGCTTATAAAGATCTTGTCACAAGCATCACCAAGAATAACGATAACAACAACACAATTATATCTAGATGAAATTCTTAAATATTTTAGTAATATATTTAAATTTTCTGCCCAAAGAGAAATTTTTTGAATAACCTTTGTTTAAACTAGAATTTATCATCACGCAAGGAAAAGGCGTTACGTTCTCTCCATGCGAATTTCTCTAGCCAGAAAGAAGAACCCCAGCAATTTCTACTTTTCTCCCTAGTTACGGATGCTAAGGAGGTAAGCAAATTAGAAAACGATGTTGAAGTAGTTATTATAGCTAGTTACACTAAGTGATGAAGAAAAAGCCGTACTGCAGAAAAATTGACTTAAATCTTTTGTGTTTGTAATAACTTAAAAACTAATGATTGAAAGAAATAAAAATGTTATGTTTATATAATACGGAAGTCATAACATGGTACATTACATGTTTGATTTAATAATTCGCTTTATTACACTCTATTAACTATTTAATAAAAATATACATAAAATTTCTTTTAAAACGTAATATAATAAATATTTACTTTGTACTCTATTATAAATTATTATATGTAATAAACACGTTATATTTTAATGTATGAAATAAAACTATTTATTTGTTAGATCTAAACAATTACTTAATAAAAATATGTATCCTGCATTGGATAATTCCACTTTTATATGAAATTACTGTTTTAATGCGGTATTGCCTAATCTATACAGATTTTAATATGAAACTTAGAAATACTACCATGACAAATATCATAAATAATTTTTTCTAGTTCTTGCAAAGTTGTTGGTTACAAATTTCGAATACTCACCGTCTTTTATAGACTAAACATTTTCGAAAGGATTGAGATTAGAACTATTTTTAGGTCTCGTAATGAAGAAATTCTACGATAAACTAAGTGGGATTTAAATTAGGTAAATATATATATATATAACTTATAAAATTATAGATGCTCATGGGAAAGGTAGGGTAATTTTAACAACTTGAATCAAGTAAACGTAGCACAGGTGTCATGTAATACGGTTCTTTATTATCTTGAAATGCTTTTTGTGGAAAAGTTTGAAATACTTCCAAAATAGTCGGTCAGGCATCAATTTTGTAATGGCTGAGTTTTATTTCGGGTTAATTGATCCATTGAACTGAATATGAAAATTAGCCTAAAATTAGCCGATTCATTGAAAAATTATGCACTTTCGTATCATAATGTACGGAGAATGTTTCCCTGTTTTAAAAGTGCGATTTTCCTTAACTCGGTCACATTTTCGTCATCAAAACTGCTAGTTTCCGTCAGCTCGAAATAAGTTAAACTTAACTCATCAAAAAACCACTTCACCCCCAATAAATAACTGACCATTTTTGAATTTTTTTAACCCTCTGAAGTCTTGTTTTCCTAATTATTTTTGTTAAGAAAGTACTTTTTTTCAGATTTTCTGGCACTTAACTTGATATGTTTAATCGTTGTTGCACTGTAATTAAAGAAATAACGTTGCTAAACGCATTTCCTGAACCCCTTGGAATATACAAACTGATTTTTTAACCACTGGCTTTTTAACTTGCGGTCATCTTGATTGGATGAGCAACGTGGCCACCTACAGACAAATTTACATTTTAACCCCCCCATCCCGCAAATTAAAATAATTTTTGATTTTCTCTCTAAAATTAATAGTTTTTGTGGTATCATTAATTGCCTTACACTTGCCATTTTTGGCAAATTTCTAAAATTACAATTTTTCGAACAATTGCTACTTGATTTTAAAACCTGGCTCAATGCTAAATTGTACATAGAATGCAGCGTAATAAAATCTGTTCGAAAATTTACTTTTAAAACAATAAATTGGCGATTTCAGAAAGAGAATTGGAAAATATCCAAGTGCGGCTTCTTTTTGTCCCTTAGTGTATATATCCCCAAATCAAAAGCTTGAAGATATAACAATATTTATTCATCGATCGCTATTAGAATATACTGAGGGAGGTTATAAATTAAATTACAAAATTTTCATAAACTTCCACTTTTATTGGCTGGAGATTTCAACATTAAGTTCAATAATTAAGAAAAATTTGAAGAACTCACAACCTTTTGATCACATACATTTGATTTAAGTAATAATACTGATCCAGAGCATTTCACAATAAAAATACCTTTAGAGTTATAATGACGTAAATTTAACCCTGAAGGTTTAATTTTTCACAAAGATTTTATATCAGTTTTAACACTTACGCGTGAATTTCTTTCATTAAAAAAAAAAAAAAAAAAAAAAATTAAAATCAACTCGTAAAATTTTTTGGCAACAATTAAAAATTAAAATAAATTATGTATTTTTGTCTAAAAAAGGGCTTCTTCAACTTTTTCGAAACTGCCCGTTTCAATACTGATGATTATTAATTTTCTTTTTTTTTCTTTTTCTTAAAGAAAAAAAAAAAAAGATTTTGGTAAAATTCTAGCAAAAGCAGAATTTAGTTTAGTATGGAGAACTATTATTATTATTATTATTATTATTATTATTCAAATTATAACATCGCTTTCAAATTATTCAATTATATTTTCGGTAATTTTTCAATTTCGATAAAAGTCCAACCATCGTAAAACTGGCGACAACGTTTTATCCATAGATTGAGACTAATAGTCCTCCATACTAAAAATATCTTACTACAATCGATGCTGTTTTTTCGAGATACTTGGATTAAATTGAATCTCAATCATATATATATGTTTTTTTTCTTTACAATGTGTATGAAAACAAACTGAATCATGCAATACACATGCGAATGGACGAAGTAATTACAATTGATTTATTAAAGTTAGCATTATTCAATACCAGATTGAAGAAATAAATTAACAGTATTAAAAGTTTCATTTTATAAATTATTTAGACTGAATTCTTATCAAAAGGTTTTAACGATTTTATTAAAAATATTCATTGACATACTAGTTTGAGAGCTTTACTTTTACATAGTTTAAAAATGCTTTCTTCATAATAAGAGATATCCGCTTTCTTTTTCAAAGTAATTTTGACCTTAACGTTGAAGGACTCATGTTTTGCATTTTCACCTTTTCGAAAGCCTTACACGTTTCATGAATTATGTATTATCTTGTAAACTCTGATATCGGAAAACAATATGTTTCATAGATTTATTATGCATTGATTATTAAAATTGATTTTAAGATTATATTTTTTGTATAACTTTCTTGAAATAAAATATTATCATGCACAAATACATGAAATTTTTAATACTTACTTCCATATTTTGTTTTTATGAAAAATAATTTCGTGTAAAATGAAAATTTTAGAAGGGAAACAAAAAAGAAAATTTTATTTTTTATGAATAAATTTCTATTACACGATATTTATTGCAAATTTACAACAAGAGATATTTTTAATTAGGTACGGTGTTTATTTTATTACATTTTATGGGCAATTACAAAAAATATACAATTTAACATTCGAATTTCAGGGATGGAACACGGGCGCAGAATTCATACCACTATCAATGTACGAAACTTTTCTTCTTCTTGAATCGACGATATTATAGGTAGAGAAATTTCTTAAACGGATTCCGGTATGAATTCTGCGCCCGTGTTCCATCCCTGGAATTTTTCAGTTTTCGTCGTTTTTTTAATAAATGTGTATTTTTATCATTTAACAAATAATACTTAATATTCGTAATCTCATACTCTAAATGCTAATTATCAGTAACTTACAAATGAAGTACATACTTTAAATACAACGAAAATAATTATTTTATGTGAATGGTAGTTCAACTAATTTAATATTCATTTTAGAGAATTTAAAATTAAGATTTTTTAGAAGATTCTTCCTTTCTTTTTTCAATTTTGTGCAGAAATCTTTTGTAGAATAATTTTTAATTAAATACTTTCAAATTTACTATTTAGAATATAACATAAATATTCAACAAAATTAATATATTTCGTTGGATATGCACAGCAGAGATCAGGATATAAGAAACCTGGTCATGTAATTAAGGTTACTACTTTACTTACTTTTATTTTTTTAATTTACTCACTTTCACTTTTTACTTGGTTATTTTTACTCACTTACTTAAAGTCAATACCTTGAGTAAATTACAGTATTTTTATCAGCATTAACGATTGGAGTTAGTTGCTGTTGTTTTAACGTTAATAAAATTTTTTACATATCTCAAATAAACATTTTTCTACGATTTTTAATAAAATGAACAAAAAACATAATCTATTGCGGTACTTATACTATGCGAGTATTATGGCTACTTAAATACGTCGCAAAATAGCTAATGTGCATTTGATTTATAGAAATTTTAATTACAATTGACAATAAGCTGTGCGAGCATGTAGACAGCGTTACTATGATAACAATTTTAGATATGTCTACAGATGGTCGTTTATACTTTATAGAAATAATTTTGAAAATTAATTTTTACATAAAGACATATTTCATACAAGTATTGTTTCTGTTTAATTGTCTTGATTCTTATAGTCCAAGCGGCGGCTGCAAAAAATTGACTTGATAAGGTGTGAAGCTGATTTTTTTTCTATAGATAGAATTCATTGCTACAATGAAAATCTGATAGGGTTGCCCGGTCAAAGCCGTCAAGTTTAAGAGAAACAACCTCACTTCCGGTCACAATTTAAATGATTTTCGAACCCCACAAGTGTGAAGATGAAATCGGTGCTAAAATGTAGAGATTAATATGCTCTTTAAAATGGCATAGGGTTGCCTGGTCAAGACCGTCAAGTTTCAGAGGTATCCTCGATAATAGGGGTCAAATTTAAACGATTTCCGAACCCCACAAGTGTGAAGATGAAACCGGTGCTAAAATGTAGTGATTAATATGCTCTTTAAAATGGCATAGGGTTGCCTGGTCAAAGCCGTCAAGAAACAGAGGTTGCCACGAAAATAGGGGACGTATTTTACGATTTATTTACCTAAGTAAAATGTGATTTACCCAAGTGTTAAGATGAAACCGGTGTTGAAGTGTAGAGATTAATATGCTCTTTAAAATGGCATAAGGTTGCCTGGTCAAAACCGTCAAGACCCGGAGGTTGCCTTGAAAATAGGGGTCAAAATTAAACGATTTTCGAACCCCACAAGTGTAACGATGAAACCGGTGCTAAAATGCTGAGAATAATATACTTTTTAAAATGGCGTCAAGAAACACAGGTTGCCACAAAAATAGGCGACGTATTTTACGATTTATTTACCTAAGTAAAAAGTGATTTACCCAAGTGTAAAGATAAAACCGGTGTTGAAGTGTAGAGATTAATATGCTCTTTAAAATGGCATAAGGTTGCCTGGTCAAAACCGTCAAGACCAGAAGGTTGCCTTGAAAATAGGGGTCAAAATTAAACGATATTCGAATCCCACAAGTGTAACGACGAAACCGGTGCTAAAATGCTAAGAATAATATACTTTTTAAAATGGCATAGGGTTGCCTGGTCAAAGCCGTCATGAAACAGCGGTTGCCACGAAAAAGGGGGACGTATTTTACGATTTATTTACACAAGTAAAAAATGATATACCCAAGTGTAAAGATGCTAAAGTGTAGAGAATAATACGGTCTTTAAAATGGCATAGGGTTGCCTGGTCAAAACCGTCAAGAAAAGAGGTTGCCGCGAAAAGTGTGTGTGTGGGGGGGGGGGGCGAATTTTAGCGGTTTTATTACCCTAACATATTTAAAAATGAAACCGTTTATAAAATATAGACAATAATATTCTCTTTAGAGTATCATAGGGTTGCCAGGTGAAAATCTCGAGAAATAGTGGTTGCCTCGAAAAAAAAAAAAAAAAAAGCTAATTTTGAATGTTTTTTTATACAATGTGAAGAAAAAATATAAAAAGTATTTATAAAAAAAATAATAAATAAATAAACTGTAATGAAACTGTTCTAAAATTTCCCATAAAAACAACGAATTAATAGTAAAAATTAAAAATGTAGCATGCGGATACAGATAAGAAAATACGCCCGCAAAAGTTAACAGAAATGAAGATAATAATGCCCAAGAAACTCATAATAAAAAATTCTGATAGTATACAAAATAAATAATTAAATAAAATGAAAAAAAAAAACCTTATTTCAGATTTGCAGCAAGATTTACAAATTTCAATTTCATAAATTAATTCATGGTTATTAAAAAACGCGAAAAATTTATCAATTTTTTAAAAATGTTTTTCGCTTTATTTGCACCCATAATTAATTTGCAGAAGGTATTATTGATTATTTTTAATTAGATATAAAAAAATTGAGAAATTTTTCTAAAATTGACAAATTTTTAATATAACAAAATCGGCACAACCCAAAATTTTCGTATAAAATTCTAGAAAGCAGCCGCATACATTTCTTCAGGGAATTTATCTTCTCAATACTTTGACACAATTTCAATATTTTAAGTATTGAAAAATGGGGAAAAAACGAGCTCTTGAGCTGAAATTAGTTTTATACAGATTAGAAAAAGAATGGTCACGCATAATAGTTTAATTTATTTACGCTTTAAAATCTCTTACATCATTAAACAAATAAAATAAACGAATATTGAAATTCGCTTCCTTTTCTAAACTGACCGATATACCTTGACAGGTTTGAAGCACCAATCGTAAGCAAATTGAAAAGTGTTGTATATTCTACATTTAGCTCGCAATTTCATCTTTTAAATATTAATCATTTCGTGTTTAACCTTTTTTAAATAGTCTTCATGTGTGTTTCACTTTGTGTGAAACACCTTTAATATTCGTTAGCTTTTTAGAGACTGACCGCCATTTCTTTACGAATTTTACCAGCAAACATATGCCATTTTAAAATAACTTCTATGCTGTACATTCTGGAACCAGCCACACCTTTCAAATATTCATATAATTTCATCCTTATTCATTTTCTTTGTTAATGCTATTCATATTTTTTTTTCGTTAAGAAATCTTCAAAACGTGCCTATTTTTTTGTGGTTGACTGCTTTACTTGACAGATTTGACCTATTTTCGAGGCAAACTCCGGGTCTTGACGGTTTTGACCAGGCAACCTTATGTTATTTTAAAGAGCATATTAATCTCTATATTTTAGCACCGGTTTCATCTTTACACTTGGGTAAATCACTTTTTACTTGGGTAAATAAATCGTAAAATACTTCCCCTATTTACGTGACAAATTCTGTTTCTTGACGGCTTTGACCAGGCAAACCTATTCTATTTTAAAGAGCATATAATTTCCTACATTTTAGCCCCGGTTTCATCTTTACACTTGTGGGGTTCGAAAATCGTTTAAATTTGACCCCTGTTGTCGAGGCAACCTCTGAAACTTGATGGTTTTGACCAGGCAACCCTATGCCACTTTAAAGAGCATATTAATCTCTACATTTTAGCACCAGTTTCATCTTTACACTTGTGAGGTTCGAAAATCGTTTAAATTTGACCCCTATTTTCGAGGAGGCAACCTTATGCCATTTTAAAGAGCATATTAATCTCTACACTTCAACACCGGTTTCATCTTTACACTTGGGTAAATCACTTTTTACTGGGGTAAATAAATCGCAAAATACGTCCCCTATTTTCGTGGCAACCTCTGTTTCTTGACGGCTTTGACCAGGCAACCGTATACCATTTTAAAGAGCATATTAATCTCTACATTTTAGCACCGGTTTCATCTTCACACTTGTGGGGTTCGAAAATCGTCTAAATTTGACTCGTATTATCGAGGCAACCTCTGAACTTGACGGTTTTAACCAGGCAACCCTATGCCATTTTAAAGAGCATATTAATCTCTACATTTTAGCGCCGGTTTCATCTTCACACTTGTGGGGTTCGAAAATCATTTAAATTGTGACCGGAAGTGAGGTTGTTTCTCTTAAACTTGACGGCTTTGACCAGGCAACCCTATCAGATTTTCATTGTAACAATGAATTCTATCTATAGAAAAAAAATCAGCTTCACACCTTATCAAGTCAATTTTTTGCAGCCGCCGCTTGGACTATTAACAATGAATGCTATAGTGAACCCTGTATAAGAAGTTTTAGGTCACGAAATTCCAGTTTGCAGATCATCGTGCTCATACTCGAAAGATAGCGGATTCGTTACTGGAGCCGGTCAAATATTATTGTGTATGTTAATAATGCGAGTGAAATCCGCAGCACCGTGTCGGCATTGCATTTCAGGGATATATATATAGAGAGGGTCCAAAATTCCAACTCGGATTACACTCGCCGAAAAAAATGTTTTACTCGCTACAAAATAGGAGTCATTAAAGAAAAAGGAAAAAAAAAAAAAAACTCTTTGTCAAACAATATCCTGTGAAAATCTTTTTATTATGAAAGATTAAGCTTCCTTATTTACTTATTTATTTAACTTTCTACGTCAGAACTTTATTTTTGTAATCAGACGGAATGTCGATGTGTATAATCTGTTCATTGTTGTCATTTAAAATAGCCATTTCGGAATAACTTTTTCGATAAAATCCTTGCTTACAAATCATTACAAGCGTAAATCCTTGACGTTTTAGTAAAAACTCTTGTAAATGTGGACTGTTTTTGTTCATGAATCCACAAAATAAAATCCCTATCTTTAAAAGGGCTCGGGCTCATTTTCATGCGCCAATATCGCATTTCTCTTCTATTGGATAGTGGGTGACTCTGTTTGGAGAAATCACAGTGGGAGAAGCAAAACTGCCAAAGAGATTAAAATTTTAATGCATGCACGAAGCATTTTTCCTTTAGTAGCGCACACAGAGACTCCGAAAAGCGTACTTCGAGAAGAGAAAAAGAAGAGGTTAAATATTAGGTTATAAGCATAGACCTATTATAAGAATGAACGGAGCATTCCATTATTAAAGGAATATAAGAAAAGGTGCAAAGATGAAACCACGTTACTGTTGAAAAAGGTTATATATTTTGGCATTTATCGCGTTATTGGAGATTTTTTGTTCTGAATATAAATATTATTATTATTACTATTATTAAAATATACAGCAAGAAAAACTTGTATAAAACGAAACAGCTGCTGAAATTTATTTTACCTTGTTATTACCATTTTCCAACAAAGTTCAAAAGCGTTTATAACTTCGGTTTGTCTATACTGGCTTTAACTCTCATAAATAATCATGGACATATTTGAAATCATATAAGTTATAATATATTTAAACTAATTCAATTTAGAGAATTAAGTTTAGCAATTATAAACCTTTTATAAAAAAAAAAAAATACTTAAAAAGAACGAAATAATAAAATATTGAAAAGGACCTTACCTGTAAAATAAAAGCCTTATTTTACATAACTTCTGGGGCTTGTAAAGTATATCTAATTACTATTTCTTGGTATAAAATTCTTTTCAAATTCAAAACAATCTAAAGAGAAATAAAAATTTTAAAAAGAACTTTCAAAGAAAAATGTTGTCTGCTTAATAAAAAGCAGTGTTTATAGCATGGCGAGTAAATTTCAATGTTTGCCAGTCTGACTTCCTGTAGATCAACAATCACATGGCCTTTTTACGAGTTATCTTTGCCACTTAAAAAGGTTGCCATTGTCTCGTCCACTCTCATAATAGGTCTATGGTTATAAGATGGCAAGATTTTGCCATATTTAAATCTGCAAAAAGAATGTTTTCTGTCACTGTATCGTGTAAGAATTCTATCTATAACTAGAACAAATTTTTACTCACCACAGTAAAAATTCTACTCGCCAATGGCGAGCTGGCGAGAGGAAATTTCGCGCCCTGTATATATATACATATATATATATATATATATAAGGTTTTTTGTGTTTTTCGAAACAGCCATCTCTCATGATGGATCAGAATCTTAATGGCTGCCTCTAGACTACCTATAGGGATGAATCCAAGCCCTTCACGAATTACTACTTGCATAGCTCTAGTTAGACGTGAAACCTGTTCTACTTCTATTTCTATAACATTTATTTCGATGAAACTTTTTTTTTTTTTTTTTTTTTTTTTTTTTAATGCTGATGTACTATTCCGTTTTCCGAAATTTCTTCAGTGTTCGTTGGTCATATTTACTGAAATTGTATTTTGTTAAATCGATAACGATACAGCACATAAGGAAATAGTAAAAAATATTTATACATTTTCCCGATTTTAGGAGAAATAAAGATTCTGCAAGCAAAAGAGCGAATTTTAAATCTTCAGTCACATTATAACAAGAAACATATCCACGAAAAGTTAAGTGCAGCATCCCTATATGATACACATTTAGAATACCAAGTTTTAACTTTCTGCTATAATTTGTTTTTGATATATGCTGATAATAGACAGACACACCCACAGACATACAGACCAACCGCTTAAAACATGATTTTTGGATTCAGGGGACCTCAAAAAATGTAAATATAACAAAAACGCAATTTCGAATTTGACCCAAAAACAACACTTTCTCTACCTTATGGGTAAGAGAATCTAAAAAGGGAGAAAAAGAAAATGCGCGACAGTTGTTTTATAAAGAATGCGTTGCTGTTGTCAATTCATTTGACCAAAACATCCTTTAAAACGGAACCATGGTAGAAAACAGGGTAAGTGCAATTTCTATTAAAATAATATTTTGTTAAAAGTTTATTAAAAATATCCATAAATTAAAATAGTAATAAAAGTTTGGAACGAATAAAACGTATGAATTATTTAGCGTTTAGTGTTATCTGGTGAGTTAATAAAAAATATACTAAAATTAATATATTGCAACAATTATTTAATGCAATGATAAATAAATTTATTAAATAAAATATATTACGCACAACCTATATTAAAAATTAAATTTATCAATAAAAGTTTAATCGAAAATTTCTTTGTTCAAAATATAAAATAATTTTTTCTTTGTATTAATCTGATTATGGCTTTCAAACTAATTTCATAAGTGTAATAAAATATGCTTCTCTTAAATAAATATGGTTTAAAATGTTGTTCAATATCTTGTTCATAAAAAAATTTTACATGGAAAATCCTCTATAAAAATAAAAGCAAAATAAAAGTATTTAAAAACCAAATTAGATATTATTACGGAATATTTTCGCTAGTAAATTAATGTGATATGAGCAAAGCTAAATTTATTTTGTTTAATCAAGTTTCTGAAATTTACTATTATATCCTTATTTAAGAATTCGTTTTTTACTTAATCGAAAAAATACGTATACTTTTAAATATGCTGAAAAAAACTAATAAATACACTTTCTTTCATTGGTTTTCTAATGACGCAGATCAGTTTGCATTGAATGAAATTTTTTGTTGCACATTTATAAATTTACATGCCTGGTAACCGAAAAACAAGCATTAATTGATAGTACTCTAATTGAACTTAATGATGTGTAAATTGCACGTTATCTAATTCATTTAAAGATTTCTTAATTTAGTTTTTTCTCGTCTTAATATTCTGTGTCAATGTTTTATGTGATACATTCCCTTTGAACTATATATTACTAGTGTAATTCAGCATCTAAGTGACATTTTGTTTAAAGATATGTTCGCATTTTTCTGTTTTTCTAAACGGGAACCTATGTTAGTTTAGATTGACCACAAAAAATAAAACTTTCTTTAAAATAATTTAAATTTTATATTTTGTTTTTGAAAAAATAATATTTATTTGTTGATGAAATTGGAATGAAAATTAGCATAATTTTTTCTAAATAGGTTTGTTCTGCCAACACACCCCACACGCACGTATACGCTGAAAATGCTAATAATTATATATACACACATATACACTTCTACTCATACGTTTATCAAGACTTGTAAACAATCAGTTTTTTTTTTCAATTTAAATACTTATCTTGACAAAATGTTTTCAAATTTTGGGTATTTAAAGAACTGTGTCTTTCTCATGTTTTTCAGTGAAGATTGGTTTAAGACAACCTTTAGAGGGTCAGTAAAAAATTGAGCAAAAATAACAATGTTCGTGATAACCTTGTATCATTAAATAAACGAAATGATCTGTAACTTTAGGATATGTTAACATAGACCTAGTACAATTTGTGGATTAATTTCTGTCACAATATCATGTTAAATAACGGGGATACAAGCATTAATTTTAAAACTAAAAAAAAAAAAAAAAAAAAAATCAGCATGTTTTTTATTTATAAAATACACAGTTTTAAATGAAATTATCCCCACTTTCAGATAAAATGAAACAATATACTCCATTCGGAATACGAGTATCTTAAATGTCCCATGAAATATGAGCATTTTTAATGAAAAACGTTTTCACCGCACATTCGCGAAATATACAAATATTTTTATTACACAGATTAAAAGTTAGATAAATTGGGCATCTTTTAACAAAAGTCCATTTGAATTCAGTAAACATTAAGCAAATTATTGGCAAAAGAACGAGCTAGATTTGAGGTTATTTTCCAGAGTTGAAATTTTATGAGGGCTTTTTCACATGGCGTGTAATTAATTTGAAATCGAATTATTTCAACCACTTTCAAAAATTCTTTTTGTGAAAAACCCCTTATGATCTCACAAATCTTAGCAAATAAAAAAAATTATGTTATAATTCAAACTTATAAGTATATATATATACACTGATGGAAAAAAATCCCAACACCAAGAAAAAATTATTGCACAGTAATGAAATTTCAGCAATATATTTGTCTAGGTAACATATTTAATTGATTAAAGTTTCAAGATCACAGGTAGAGCCATTGGCGAGAAGAGCCATTTCAAATGTGAAATGTTGGTACATTAGTAACCGGTGTAACCGCCAGAATTTTGAATGCAAGCATGCAAACGTGCATGCATTGTGTCGTACAGGTGTCGGATATCAGTTTGTGGGATGGAGTTCCATGCCTGTTGCACTTGGGCGGTCAATGCAGGGACTGTTAATGCTGGTTGTGGATGACGCTGGAGTTGTCGTCCAATGATGTCCCATACGTGCTCGATTGGAGAAAGATCTGGTGATCTAGCAGGCCAAGGCAACATGTCGACACTCTGTAGAGCATGTTGGGTTACAACAGCGGTATGAGGGCGAGCGTTATCCTGTTGGAAAACACCCCCTTGAATGCTGTTCATGAATGACAGCACAACAGGCTGTATCACTAGACTGACGTACAAATTTGCAGTCAGGGTGCGTGGGATAACCACGAGAGTGCTCCTGCTGTCATACGAAATTGCTCCCCAAACCATAACTCCAGGAGTAAGCCCTGTGCGTCTAGGCCGCAGACAGGTCGCTAGCAGGCGTTCACATGGCCTCCTTCTTACCAACACACGGCTATCACTACGACCAAGGCAGAACCGGCTTTCATCAGAAAACACAACAAATCTCCAATCCGTCCTCCAATGAGCTCTAGCTTGACACCACTCACGTCGAAAACGGCAGTGGTTTGGAGTCAGTGGAATGCACGCTATAGGGCGTCTGGTTCGGAGCTGTCCTTGAAGTAACCGATTTTTAACAGTTCGCTGTGTCACTGTGGTGCCAACTGCAGCTCGAATTTCAGCTGCAGACGCAGCCCTACTACACGACCTCGTTCAAACTCAGTGAGTTGTTGATAATGGCTTCTTCGTCTTCTTAGAGGCATCCTTGACTAACATTAACCCACTACGTCAAATCTCAACTGTAAATAACGATCACGAATCTTACAGCGCTTATTTAAAGCAAACCTCATTTGCATGTTCATAGTGTCGCTACAAGCGCCACACTTATGCGCGTAGCTCGAAATTTGAATCGACGTCATTTTTCAGATGTATAAACACGCCTACCAAATTTCGTTTATCTAGCACAGCTCCTTCCTGGTGTTGGGATTTTTTTTTTCCATCAGTGTATATACATATATATATATATATATATATATATATCCAAGGAAAATTATATATAGAAATCATTAAAACAATATTAAAAGGTCACAACACAATGAAACATTTTTCGAAGCAATAGAAATACTACGCAGGCGCTTAAAAAGCTGAAGTTGTACAATATTAGTCATTCTTTCCATATATACAACTGAAAATATTCTTGTTTGCTTTTTAATCGCATTTATTTAACAAATTTAGATTTTTTATATGAAAATTTTCCAAAATAAATATCTATATATTCATCACTTATCAATCTACTATAAAATTTATCGTTTTATTTTATATCAACGTTTTAATTCGAAATACGCCCGATATGAGATTAATTCCAACTATATGTACAGAAATTCTTTATTCGATAAACTGAAGAAAAATGTTGTAATACATTTATACATTAACCTATTCTACGTATGAACTTTAGGCCAAACATTTTTAGGGCAATCTGCCTTCTTTTATATATTTTTCTTCTTTCTAATTTTCAGTATAAGTCTTGCTTTTGCTTGCAATATTGCAAACTTTTACATGGAATGTCATATATTTAAACGCATTATAAGTATTGGAGAAATAGTTTTAGATAATAAATAGATATAAATTATTTTTAACTTACTTTTATTGTACATATCCTCAAAAACATTTTTGACAAATAATGATTAATTAAATGGAATCATTAAAAAAAAAAAAAAAAAAAAAAAAGCTTTAAAAGAAACATTTAGTGTATATCCAGCATCAGTCGACGTATATTTGTTTTATAGAAGCATTTAATTGTCTCGATTGCATTTTTTTCCTGTGTATTTATCATTTGATATATTGAATTCTATGTTTGAGCAAAAAATAACAAATTATATTTATTGAGTTTCCCAAATTTTCATAAGCACAAAACTGTTACATAAATCAATGCATTATTTTCACGCATAAATATGAAATATGTTTTCAAATTGTCTCATTTCATATATTATCAATAATAGATAACGCAACCCCAGAGGCAATTTATAATTCTTCATGACCTCTGTCTCCAAATTAATGTGTCTGAAACGAAAAGCTATATATCCCACGCGACACACAAAGATAAATAAACATTTGAATTTATGATTATCATATACGATAACTTGTATATCTGTCAAATGGTACTTACATTATTAATTATAATAACCAAGGTGAAATATTTCAGGAAATATTCAAGGTAATAAGTTAAGTGATATTTTTAAACTAATTTCATTTCATATTTTAAAATATAGTGCTACTTTGTAATTGTTTTTTTAACTATTACATTGGTCTACAGTGGCTCGGTAACAATGGTCAAATTATTATATTTATTATTAATTCCAATTTTTTTTTAAATATCTGCAAGTAAATAAGTCCTACCACGTCACATTTTTCTGTTAGAGTATCAGAAAATGGCAATTTTCACGATTTTTTATCATTTTCACAGTATCAAAGAGGTGGTAACCCTTCCCGCTGGCAACCCAGAGACCTCAGAGTCTCGGCATCCATGTTTGTTCCATTTTTTGTTAAAGTATCAGAAAATGGCAAATTTCACTATATTTTTTTTTTAATGATTTTTACAATACAGTCAGCAGCAAAAGTATCCGAGAACTAGCTAATAATTCCGATATCAAAAATTTACTTATAATACTATTTTGTTAAATAAATCCTTGTCGAATCATGTTCTTAGACTGACTAAGAACATGACTTGACAAGGATTTATTTAACAAAGCAGTATTAAGTGTACCTTTTTTAGACAGTAATTATTGCTAGTGCTCAGATACTTTTGCTGCCGACTGTATCACACATGGTAACCATTAGAGCTATCAACCCTGCCTCTTGGCCATCCTGTCTGCTGGCAGCCCTGTATTCGTACCTTATCTGTTTTTTTTTTTTTTTTTTTTTTTTTTTTTTTTTCTGTATTCTAGTTAACAGATATTCTTTTTTAAGTATGACTGTGCTGTTTTATAGTTAAAGTTTCATATTTAAAATGGCAAGTTTTCAGTGTAGAACTTGTAAAACCGTACCCGATAAATTTTGCTGTATTCATATTAAAATTACAAGGTAGACATTTAACACAAGACGTAAAAAAGCCAATATTTGGTATTTTGGTTTTAAAATAATAAATAATAACAATTCAATCATTTAGTGTACTTTCCATGTCTTTATGTTCTACTTAATCTACAATATGTATATTATCTCCATATTAACAGTATTCCGTGCTAAATTAACAATATTGATACTGATAGTAATAATGCATGTCTTCTAAAGACATTTGTACATTGCTTCCGGTACAGATTAAATAATCATAACAAAAAATCTGTACCTGATACAGATTTTTCACTATTATTTTTTAATTCTGCACTGCAAAATTAGTTGAAAATAGTTAATTTCATTTCCGTTACCACCTCCCCCACATTTTTTTTTTTTGACTAGTGTTGTTATAGGAAAATGTTTTAAAGCAACATTAATTAAAACTATTAAAATAAGTTTATATTCATCATTAATTGAAATTATTAAACATATAATTGGGTTACGAATAATAAAATATATTTTTCATATAAAATTCTAAATTTATTACATTTTTTTTAATTTATGCAAATTTTCCTAAATCTATTCGTTGTGTTTCAATTTTAAAGAATATACAGAATTTATTACAATTATTGCAAGGGGGAAAAAATGAAAAAAAATGTCAAATTAAAAAAAACTACAACTAAACAAAATGGCGAATATTTATAACGAAATCTAAATTCTATTTTTTCTTAAAACTTTAGAAAACCCCTCTTAGAACCGCACCTCTCTTTAGAATGTAAAATGCACTGGAAATAAAGCTAAAAACCCATAGAAAAACGGGAAAGTCAAGATTCCATAGATAAAAGCAAGCGACGAAAACAACAACAAAACGAACAAACAAACAAACAAACAAAAAAAAAAAAAAAAACACAATGCAAACTGTGGGAAAAAAATATAGCTAACACCGGAAGGAATATAAGTTAAAAAAATGACTAAAAAAAGACATAGAAGAGCGGGAGGGCAGGGTTGGGGCATTAAACCTATCGTTAATACAACTCGCCTAGTGTAAGTGGGAACACATCCGGGTGGACCGCACTTAATTTTCATTGGTCTAGATTTAACTACTTTGATGATGAAATTTGGCCACTTTTTTTTAGTAAAAACTGTTGAATTTTTAAAACGTACTGCATAAATGTTATAATTTTTAAAAGAGCTCTAAAAACTGTTCATTTTTTGTGTGGACACTATATATATCAAGTTATTAAAAATATTGCGTTGCAAATTTTTTTTTTAATTAACTAAAATATGAAAACAGATATTAGTTATAATTTAATGGTATTTTGGAAATGAAAAAAGAAAAAAAGAAAAAAAAAAAAAAATACGAGTTCATTTTCTTTCGACATAAAAATAAATACAGTTAATTAAACGTGAACATTAAAAAAATGTAAGGAAAAAAAAAAAAATAATACGAGTTCATTTTCTTTCGACATAAAAATAAATACAGTTAATTAAACGTGAACATTAAAAAAATGTAAAAAAATAAATTATGCATATCACAAAAATAGACATCATTATCACTTTAAAATTTTTTACACATTGATAAAGTGCTAATGTAGTTCTATACGCAAGCGAAGTGATGACGTCACTGGCTGTCCGTGGTTGCAAGAAATAGATTTCCTATGTTAATCGCCCATTGGATTTTTTTTTTTATTTTTTATTTTTTTTTATTATTAAATCTCGAGGAAAATTATTTCCCGATTTTAATCCTTATATTTGGGTATATTTGGTATCGTGTAGGTATCGTTAGGTATATTAGGTATCGTTAGGTATACGTCATTTTAGGTATCGTGTGCATGCATTAGATTAAGTTATTTTTGCTTTAAAACTGACAAAATTTGAATTTTTAATTTCAAAATTCCAGAAAAAAAAAAAAAAAAAAAAAACTTCTAAGAGTCTATTTTGTACTATTTTGTAGAAAACATTTTTTCTTTAAAAGTATTAAACTTTAATTTTCAAATAAAGAGATCTTTAAACTTTTTAGTGATAAATGTTATCCCCTTTATTTAAAATCAATTTTATCTTAAAAAAATGTACTTAATAAATGGGTAGTAATCATATCTACTGTACCCAAATTTTCCATGGAAATCAAATTAGATATTCCATTTTACTTGTGAATATTTTAAATCCAAAAATAGTCAAACTTTAAATAAGGAAATTTGACGTTAAATTAAATTTAAATTCTAATTTTTTCCAGAAAAATAACTTTTAAGTTGGATTTTCATAAATTTAAGCTTGAAAAATTTTCTCCACAACAATTATGAAACGATATGTAAATATAGTTTGATTACAAAATAAATACATAAATATAAGTGTAAAAATATTTTTAATTTTTTTTAAATTTCTGCAAATTTAAAAATAAATAAATAAAAATAAAAATAAAAGTCGAATTTTTACTTCTTTTGAGGAGAATTTAATTCATGAAAATTTATGGAACTACTAATTACTTATAAAATATAAATTGGTTTTTAGTTACCTTTTTAAGTTCTAATATTGACCAAGAATTTCTGCTCTCTATAGAGAGGTGTATGGTTCAATAAACGTAGTGCTCGTCGGCCTAGATCTTCGGAGTTTACCATAAATTTCTTCAATACCCTCGTGTAAGCATCTCTTAGAAATACCCCCAAGGAGGAAATTTAAATGTTTTCAGTCTTTACGTAGACACTAATACCATGTAGCTGTTGTATTGGTAACGAATTAGTCAGGAGAATGATATCAATAATTTAAGAAATATCTACGCATTGAATATTAAATGTACTATGGAGATAAATATGTAATAAAAATCGTTTGTTATATTGTACTTGCTATCAAATCTATTTTTAACTATGTCTGAAAAATAGTAAGTAGTCAGGTAAAACACAACTCATTATGCATTTTTAAAAGTTCTTGTTTTAAAAAGGATATGTTTAACTCTATTAATTTTGAATCATGTTTAAAGTGCGTAGATATTTTATCCATTTAAGACTATAAAAGACAATAATATGATAAAGAACTATATAATTTATTATCTCAATAAATAAATATCATAGGTGAAATAATCAGTTTTAAAATGCATAATAAATTAATTATCTAAACTTTTAAGATTTAAAGTTAACAATATTTTCAAATTTATACATTAACGTCTTTTGAAAATAAAATACTGTTTTTTTTTTTTTTTTTTTTTTTTTTATAAATTTTATATCAAAAATATTAAATCACATTTTTTTATTTTAAATTTCCTTCTGTCATTAAAAAAAACGTAACTATTTACAAATGCAAAATTCAGCTTATGGTTAGAGATTAAAATAAAGAATTTTTTGGCATAAATATGCTTTGTGATTACAGTTATATTTATTCTTTATTTATGTATTTTTTTGTAGTCACCAAAACATCATCTCCATACACTGCTATTTGTAAAATTTCAGACAAAAGTATGTAGTGTTAATTTAACTGTCCATCAAAACACGCTATCTAAATCGTTAACACAAGTTAACGATTAACACAATATCGAAAAAATATTTTTTTTATCATTAGTTTCATTCTTTACCGTAAGTTTCTCTCTTTAATGGTTTTATTTCTAGTAATCATTTACGACAATATTCTAGGAATACTATATTGGTAATTTTGAATGATTTTTCCACTTTTTTATCAAAACTATTACCTGTTAACCCTTTATCTACTGACGTTAATTTAGAGTATCATTAGTTTAAAAAGCATATCAAATCGAGTCTAGGGAAGAAAGGTCAAAAGTATTTATGGACATTGAACGCATATGCCTCCATTTAATTTCACTATACGGCATTACTATGCTATATGTAGCCGTTTTTGTTCTATAAAGGGTTTTAGGAAGTACTGTTGTAGTTTTTTTTTTTTACATTTTTCGCAATCTTAAAGCATGTTATAATCAATTCGTGTATTACCTCAAGTATCTCCCATGAATTAAAATATATATATATATAATGAAAACAAAAAATAAATACTTCTTTTACACTTTTTAAAGGTCCAAATACCTTTCTCGAACTCTGTGTACCAGTGGTACATTAAAAGTACCACCTCACAAAATCTTAATTAATTACTATGGTGACGTGAAATGCATAATTATTATTACATATACCTTTAAAATATACTATTAAATAACTAAACAAATATGTTTTAAAAACATTTTTAGTTAGTTTCATAATGTAGTAGATAACGGGTTAAGAATTTTAATCTGCTTTAATACTCTAGACATAGATAACTGGATCTATAAATTTTAATCATACGGAACTTAAGGAAGAACACATTTTATTTTAGATTCACATTTTAGAATGAATCTAAATTGTCAATAAAAATGATTCTGTAGAAATTACAAGGACAAATAAACAATTTGAAACAATTCTATCATTTGTTCATTTTCTTAGTTCAGATAGTTTTATTATATACTGCCTTTATTTATTAAGCTAAATTCCGTGTTGTTTATCGAACATACTTTATATATTTTAGCTTAGATAATCTTTATTTAATTTTAAGACTTAAAATTGAGCTCATTTATATGTTTTAAACGCCTTCACTAAAACTCATACGCAGTTTAAAACGAATATATTTATTGTGATATTTATAATTGTGTCATTGTTGTCGTATTGTTGTGTCATTGTTGCATTGCAACCTGCGGTATTTTGAAACAGTCGTGCTTGGTCAACCTCCATTTCAGTTACTTTACCTGTAGTTACCTGTAGTTCAGTTACTTTACCTGTTACTTTACCATCCTTTTACTATAAACAGACTTTTCTAATGTCACACAGTTTCTAATGTCTAACAATTTCATTAGGTTTATTTATCTATTTATTTATTTATTTTTGTGTATTTTCGTTTGTGTATAGATTCTTATTTTTTATTTATTATTTATTTTTTTCTTTTTGTGTGTGTATGTGCGCGTGTGTTTAAGTGACTAGAAAAAAATAGGATAACATACCGTTTTGACTCAAATCCAGTGAGATAACTTTTACAAGACAAGCTGTCATTGTTATGTCGAACTGGTTTAGTGCAAACTGTGTGCAGATTAAAAAAAAATATTTTTATATTTTAGTTTTCGTTAAGAGATTTCATACGACGAAATGTAAGCATAACTTTTAGATAGGCTCTTACCCTTCTTATCTCCTCTGTAACACAGGCATATAATCATCATTTCATCACGTCTAAGTTCCTTCGAACTCACCTAGCTCATATGTATTAAATTTTGCATCCCATCCTCCCAGCAAATAAAGTTAAAAATAAATACAGTATAATTATGTGCATGAAAATAAGAAATATGTCTGTAGTAACTACTTCGGTGTACTTTGAAACAGTGTTGGGCAAATTTCAATCATCTGGACGACTAACGATTAATGATTAAATTAATCGTTAATCAAGAATATTTTGACTAATGATTAATTCAATCGTTAATCAAAAATATTTTGACTAATGATTAAATTAATCGTTAATCATAAATATTTTTATTAACGATTAATTTAATCATTAATCGCAAACGTTTTGATTGACGATTAAATTAATCGTTAATCGTAGATTTTACGACTAACGAATAATTTAATCATTAATCATATTTTTTATGACTAACGAATAATTCAATCGTTAATCGTATTTTTATGACTAATGATTGAATCAATCATTAATCAAAAGTTGTATGACTAACGACTAAATCAGTAATTAATGATAAATTTCATAAGAAATAATAAGAATTCACAGTAAACCTTTTTTCAATATCATTTAAATGTGTTTAGGACTTCACATTTCGGTCTGTCTATATGACTGTCAATCTGTCCATCAGCTTTTCTTGTCATAGTTTTAGAATGACCTGAAACTGATGTATATTACTCAGGTAGCGTTCTGCGACGGGTGCGAGTCGGGTTAGCATTAATTTTTGACCCACGGATAAAAACGTGCGTCTACCCATATTAGAGAATTATTTTATGTTGCTTTTTCAGGAATACAATCTTTTGAATGCAGAGATTGAATGGCATTTTCTTCCTTCGTAGCAATTTAAAGCAACATGACTCATAACGTAAGTTTAATTCGTTAAGAAGAAATGCTTAATATTAATACTTGACGTAAAATCGTTGTATGAGAAAAAAGTTTGCCTTTCAAAGTATATGCCTTGCCTTTCAATGTGTGTACTGTGAATGTTTGAAACAGTTGATTTTTACTTTCCAAACACTACAGTGAAGATAGTATTGTAATCACGTAAAAAATAGGAGTTTGAGATTTTGGTAGTTCTATACGTTTTGAGGTTCCCTAAATTCATATTTACTATTTTTACGATGATGTATGTGTGTATGTATGTGTACATGTATGTGAGTTAACACGATAGCGTCTAAACGCTTTGTTCAAATGAGCTAAAAGGGGGTATATATATATATTATAGCTCACCATAGCACGAACCCTGTTGATTTTAGTGAATCTAGCACTTATAGATTTTTTTACTGGGACACAAAGAAAAAAATTTCATCATCATGGTCTAAGGACCCAAATTTTCTATAGTAAAGTAGCATCTAAATGCCTTATTCGGCTGAGCTGAAAATTTATACACATGTTACGAGTAACAGTCGCACAAACTGTACAAATTTTGGTGAATCTAGATTTTATATATATATATATATGTATGTTTATTCTAAAGAGACACAAAGAAATTTTTAAAGTAAAATTTCTTTAGGCGCGTTGAGCACTTTTGGGTGAACAAAAATCATTGAACTCCCGTCATCGTCAGCTGACGCTTTCCATCCTTGCATGATACAAATAATGTATCATACAATTAACTTGCTAATGTGAAGTGTTAATAATTATATACTGTACATTGTTTTACAATCTGGTGCGGCTCTGCACGACTTCTCTCACCTCCGGGCACTGTGTCTATAGCAGTTAGACCTCACGAAACCGTGAGAAAGCCCACAGCCGCCATTTTTCTCACGTTTTTACAATCTGGTGCGGCTCTACACGACTTCTCTCATCTCCGGACACTGTCTCTATCCCAGTTAGACCTCATCAAACCGTGAGAAAGGCCAAAGCCGCCATTTTTCTCACGTTTTTACAATCTGGTGAGGCTCTACACGACTTCTCTCATCCCCAGCCACTGTCGCTTAACGATTGCAGCCGGAAACGTTGCAGTTAGACTCACAGAACCGTGAGAAAGGCCAAAGACGCCATTTTTCTCACGTTTTTACAATCTGGTGCGGCTCTACACGACTTCTCTCATTTCGGACACTGTCTCTATTGCAGTTAGACCTCACAAAACCGTGAGAAAGGCCAAAACCGCCATTTTTCTCACGTGTTTACAATCTGGTGCGGCTCTACACGACTTCTCACATCTCCGGACACTGTCTCTATTCCAGTTAGACCTCACCAAACCGTAAGAAAGGCCAAAGCCGTCATTTTTTTCACGTTTTTACAATCTGGTGCGTCTTTACACGACTTCTGCCATCTCCGGGCACTGTCTCTTAAGGATTGCAGCCGGAAACATTGCAGTTAGACCTCACAAAACCGTCAAAAAGGCCAAAGACGCCATTTTTCTCACGTTTTTACAATCTGGTGCGGCTCTACACGACTTCTCTCATCTCCGGACATTGTCTCTATTGCAGTTAGACCTCACAAAACCGTGAGAAAGCCCAAAGCCGCCATTTTTCTCACGTTTTTACAATCTGGTGCGGCTCTACACGACTTGTCTCATCTCCAGCCACTGTTTCTTAAAGATTGTAGCCGAAAACGTTGCAGTTAGACCTCACAGAACCGTGAGTAAGGCCAAAGCCGCCATTTTTCTCACACTTTTACAATGTGGTGCGGTTCTACACGACTTCTCTCACTCCGGACACTGTCTCTATTGCAGTTAGACCTCACAAAACCGTGAGAAAGCCCAAAGCCGCCATTTTTCTTACGTTTTTACAATCTGGTGCGGCTCTACACGACTTCTCTCATCTCCAGCCACTTTCTCTTAAAGATTGTAGCCGGAAACGTTGCAGTTAGATCTCACAGAACCGTGAGAAAGGCCAAAGCCGCCATTTTTCTCACGTTTTTACAATCTGGTGCGGTTCTACACGACTTCTCTTACTCCGGACACTGTCTCTATTGCAGTTAGACCTCACAAAACCGTGAGAAAGCCCAAAGCCGCCATTTTTCTCACCTTTTTACAATCTGGTGCGGCTCTACACGACTTCTCTCATCTCCAGCCACTGTCTCTTAAAGATTGCAGCCGGGAACTTTGCAGTTAGACCTCACAAAACCGTGAGAAAGGCCAAAGCTGCCATTTTTCTCACTTTTTCAATCAGGTGCGGCTCTACACGACTTCTTTCATCTCCGGACACTGTCTCTATTGCAGTTAGCGCATTAAATAAAATTTTAATATAATTTTTGTAGTCTTAGTTTATATTAATGAATAAAAAAACACTTCATTTAAAAGTATTTCCTGCACAATAAAATATTTCCTTACGATTCAAGAAATACACACGTAATTTTTCAAATTTTCACTTCTGTCGGCACTCCCGGAGTGCAACTTTTTTTTTTTTTTTTTTTTTTTTTTTTAATCATTATGGTATAGACTCAAAATTTTTAACTGCGATAGCGTCTAAATATCTTATTCAATTAAGCTGAAACTTTATACACATGCTATAGGTCGCTGTTGCAGAAAGTGTATAGATTTTGGTGAATCTAGCGCATATAGTTCTTTTACAGAACACAACGAAAAATTCTTTATTATTAAGCTCAAATTCTTTAAAGTGTGTTAGCGTCTAAACGCCATATCGGTTAAGCGGAAAATTTATATGCATGTTTTAAATTACCGTCACGCTAACTATATGAAATTTTGGTCTGTGTAGCGCTTTTAAGTTTTTTATAGAGAAACACAAAGAAAAAATCTTTATCATTGTTGCTTAACAGCTCAAATTGTGTTTAAAATGCGATAGAGTCTAAACGCCTCATCTGTTTGAGCTGAAAATTTATACATATGTTAAAGGTCACCGTTGAACATAATGGATAGATTTTGGTGAATTTAGCACGTATAGAATTGTTACAGGGACAAAACGAAAAAGTCTTTTCAATTATGCTCTACTTTCTCAAATTTTTAAAATGCAATAGCGTCTAAACGACATATGCGATTGATCTGAAAATGTATGTACGTGTTATAGATTGCAGTCACACGAACTCTAGGAATTTTGGAGAATGTAGCACTTACATTTTTTTTCACAGGGACACAAAGAATTCTTTATTATTGTGGCTGCGGCTTCAAATTAATAGCGCCTAAACACCTGATCGAATTCAGCTGAAAATTTATATGAATATTATCGGTCACCATCACACGAACTACATAGATTTTGGTGAATCTAGCATTTATAGATTTTTACAGGGACACGACGAAAATTTCTTTATCCTTATCATCTGTGGGCTCAAATTATTTGAGGAGCAGTGATGTAAATGAACAACATACTATCTAAACAAAAATAATCAAATACCCTATATTAATTTTCTCTTTCGTTTGTTTAAGGACTTCTCTTCCTATATATTTACAATCATTAATTACTTAATGTTCAGAAAGTCGAGAAGAGTCACACCATTTTTAAAGTAAGTGTAATACGCAAGAAATTTGGTCATATTACACACTTACAAAAATTCCCCCTCCCCTCCTTCGAAGGAGGGGAGGGGGGCAAAAAACGCTTTTAAGAGTAACTCTGCTCCAAATTATCTCAGAATAGCGATTTCTTGATACGTCGATTGGTTATGCGTACTCAAGACACACACTACTAAGGGATTTTGTAAAATTCCACCTTATCCCCCTTCAGGGTGGGGCGAAATCATGTTTTCATGCGTAACTCTGCTCCAAACTATCTTAGAAGATTTTTTATTTGCGGGGTGGTTATGCATTCCCAACACGCACTATAAGTCGATTTTGTGAAATTTTCCTTTTCCCCCCTTTAAGGGCGGGGTGGGGGGTGGAAACACGTTTTAAAGAGTAACTCTGCTCCAAATTATCTCACGAAAGCGATTTTTTATAGGTTAATTGGTTATGTGTACTCAACACAAACAAACAACAAAGGCATTATTTGGAATTACGTGCTATCACCCCCTTGAGGGTTGGAGGGGGGGATTAAAAACATGTTTCCATGCAGCCTTTGTCATGTTGATGTTTTCTTTTGGTTTTTCATAAATTTGTTTGGATATGATGGTTTTGAAAATTTTTAAAACAATATCGCGGTCAGCAGGCTCCAAACAGATCAACCATTTATTTTTAAAACATGGATATGACAAAGAAGCAATTGCAGCATTTTGTGATTCTGGTTTGTTGATATCAAACAAATTTTCAAATCTTGAACTTACACTCTGTTTGTATGTTTCAATTAATGATTTGCAATAAGCAAAATTGTTCTTTTTGTCAATTTTCTTCAATTTTTTTCTAAGAGCAAGAAGACAAGGTAATGTAATTCCATAATAGGTGTTCTGTTCACTTTGCATAATATCAAGCGCTTCAATGATGGGCGCAGAACATACTAAATATTCTTTTATGTATTCGAAGTCGCTATCTGTAAAAGTATTTTTTATATTCAAAGCCTTATGTAACTGTAAATTCTTCTCTTTTATATTTAAAATTTGTTGAAATGCATCAAATAAACTATTCCACCTTGTTTCTCCAGGTCTACTCAAAGTATGCTGTAGTGTATCATATATTATTTCTGAAGTACGGGGGCGTGCCGTTGCCTTCCACAAAGCATTGCACTTTTTCATTACACTGCAATGTTTGTTTGATAATGGGGTATCATTTAAATTCAAAATTTTATTAGCATCTGTTGTTGCACATAGACTTAGTGTATGCGCACAGCAACGTAAATGCGCTGGTAACAATAATTCGTCAGCATTTAAATTTTCGGGAAAATCCACGTATGAATCAAACGATTTTTCATCTTCGTCTTCAGAATATTTTCTAGGAGTTACCTCATCTTGCATATGATCAATATTCTCTGATTTCCAATATTCACTTGTTTCAACATTGAAGAGCTGCACGCCAAACTCCTTAAAGGCTTTTATGAAGTTAGATCCATTGTCTGTTATTGATGCCACTATTTTATTTGCGTCAAGATTAAAATCTTGGTTAATTTCCTGAATTACTTCAGATAAGCGGTCATAACTATGTGTACCTTTCAATCTTTGGCAGGCTAATGCAGCCGACACCCTGCGCATATCATTGTTAATCCAGTGGGCTGTCATAACAAGGAAACTTCGTTTTTTGCTGGACCAAATATCTATCACAGTACATACGTATTCAACATTATGCAAATCCGATTTTATTTTCAAAATTTCGTTTTCATTTATTCGTCGTGTCAATGTTCTTCGACTGATTAGTTTGAGACCAATCTTTGATATTTGTAAATCTAAAAATATTTTCGAAAAATATGGGTCTTCTATAGTTCTTAAAGATACCATCGAATGAATAAAATATTTAGTTATATTTTCTTCAAACGTTTCTTGAGAAATTGTTTGTGCTTTATTTTGTGTAGGATAAATACTTTTGGAAATGCTAACGCTATTGCTTGCATTTTTATTTTCAGATCTTTTTCTTTTATTATACTTCTTATATTCTTTCACACAATCTTCTCCATGCCGCCGTTTTAGATGACTAAGGAAATTGGATGGTGTGTTATAACGTCCTTTTACTTTAACTTGTTGATTAACCGGACATTTTATACATAAAGCCACAGGTGTAGAAGCATTAGACTCTTCAGGCAAGTACTTAAAAAATGTTCCATCCAATAAAAGAAGCCGCGGTCGGGAACAGCTGAATACATAAATTGAAGGAGGTGTATTGTTACTATCACAGTAACTGATGGCAATATCATAAGCTTCATCATCATTATCTGGAATTTCCATTTTTTACCAAGAAAGAATTATTTTTTTCACTTATAAATATTCGACAAATATTAACATTTAATATATTTATACAAATAAGCGGGATAGTAAACAAAATATCACAAAATGTTCCATCTTTCTCAATAAAATTGTAAATAAAAAAATTTTATCTTTCAAAACTGTTGCTAAAAATAAATTCTAAAACAGGAGAAAAAATATATATTTCGCAGACGAACAAATTTTAAATATCTAATTATTAAAGTCATTTTTAATTTATTTTTATTATCTAAATATTCTCATTGGAATGTTTAAACAAGTCCTTCCGGCTTATTCGGAAGGGTAGGTTGATTTCCTTTTCTTTATCAAGTAGCCGTCATTTTGTTTCAAAATGGCAGCTACAAATTAATAACGAATTAGTAGAAATATTGATGTAGGCTATCTACATACAGAGTTTTAAGCAAATCGGTTCATAAATACCTTTTTATGTGAATTTAAAATTTTCAAGTGGCCGGCGCTTGGAAACAAGATCGTGAGCCAAGTTGACAAATATATCAAATGCATTTGTGAGATAAGACTACTGTACAAATATAGTTGGAATTAATTCCGAATCTCAAAAGTCATCGTGATGGAAAATTAAGTGGCTGCCGCGTGGATCAAAATGGCAGAGAAAGTTGCTCAATGAATTAATTAATCTAAGATATTGTTGCAAATTTGAAAAAAAAAAATATTTATTTATTTATTTGTTTATTTTATTTTATTTTATTTTTATTTTTATTTATTTATTTATTTATTTATTTTCTGTAGAAATTCTTTCAAAGAGGCTTTCTAAGTTGACTAAATGTTAATTTTCTGCATTTCTAGTTTGTTTTAACGACTGATCTTCCCTTAAAAACGCATTAAAAGGCTCAAATATTGCAGGTAATGGATTTGGCGACAAATTTGGCGACTTTTTCACTTGGCAACTTTTTTTGGCGACTTTTAGCGAGAAAATCCGTAGTTCATTAATAAACTTCATTGAGACACTTATATGGTCTATGTATATATCAAAATTTAAACAAATTCGGAATACGCTTTTTACAATTTGAATTAAAAATTTTCAAGTGGTCTCCACTTGAAAACAAAATGGTGGAGCAACTTGGTTAAGAAACTCATCCATGATATCCATAACACAAGTTAAGACGTTGTCCAAATTTGCTTCGATTTGAAGTATTATTTCGGAAGTTATCGTGTTTTTAAATTTTCAAGTGGTAGCCTGATTTTAAGTGGCCCCACTTAAGATATCCGTCACTTTATTAAAAATGGCAGATAAATTTCATAAATAAAGGTCATTGAGATCCTTATGTAGTCCAGATTTACATCAAAATTCAAGCAAATCTTGCTTTAAATATGCTTTTTACAATGTGGGTTAGAAATATTCAAGTGGCTGCCACTTGAAAACAAAAAGTCGGAGCAACTTGGTTAACGAACTCATCCAAGAAACTCATCCAAGATATTCATAACACAAGTTAACACATTATGCAAATTTGGTTCCATTTCGCGTATTATTTCGGAAGTTATCGGAATTTTAAATTTTCAAGTGGTAGCTTCATTTCAAGTGGCCCTCCTTAACCGCCACTTTATTAAAATGGCGGATACGTTCATTAATAAATTTCACTGCGACACTTATATTGTCTATGTATACACCAAATTCAAACAAATTCGGAAAATGCTTTTTACAATTTGAATTAAAAATTTTCAAGTGGTCTCCACTTGAAAACAAAATGGTGGAGCAACTTGGTTAAGAAACTCATCCAAGATATTCATAACACAAGTTAAGACGCTGTCCAAATTTGGTTCGATTTGGAGTATTATTACGGAAGTTATCGTAGTTTTAAATTTAAAGTGGTAGCCTTATTTCAAGTGGCCCCCCTTAACTTAAGATATCCTCCACTTTATTAAAAATGGCAGATAAATTTCATTAATAAAGTTTATTTAGACCCTTATGTAGTCTAGATTTACATAAAAATTCAAGCAAATCTTGCTTAAAGTACGCTTTTTACAATGTGGGTTAGAAATATTCAAGTGGCTGCCACTTGAGAACAAAACGTTGGAGCAACTTGGTTAACGAACTCATCCAAGATATTTATAAGATCAATTCACTGTCCAAATTTGGTTCGATTTCGAGTATTATTTCGGTAGTTATCGTGATGACAAAATTTTCATTATAGATAGATAGATATATATATATATATAGATAAACGAAGTGATTGCAATAGGTCGATTTCTAAAGAAATCAACCTAAAAATGTTTTATCTGCAGACGATAAATTCTCATTTACTAATATATCTTCAAATTAAACATAGTTTTTGTTATTTTAGTTTTCTAGTCAGGAAGACAAAATTCAAATCAGTTTTTCATTCAAGAATATGCACAAACTCAAAATAAATTCATTACATAAATAATTATATAACCGGTTGATGTAGCTAATAAGCTCAGTAATATTTTTAAGAAATATTATTTTATGCATTTTTAGTAGACTTGCGTAAACTGAAAAGAAATTTCAGTTTAAACTTCATTTTAAGTATTTTTAAAATAAAGAAAAGTGTCGAAAATTGAGTACCTAATAGTTTTTAATTTTAATTTTTATAATTTTCATTTTTGAATTTGCGAAAATACCATGTAAACTATTAACTATTTATAAAACAAATTAAAGACCTCTATTTAAGAGATATGCTACCCAAATACTTACGTATTTAGGTACTTTCGAATTAAGAAATTTTGTCAAATATCTAGAAGAATTCTATAGGAATCATCTTGAAACTTCGGTAGCGTAAAGAACATGTTATACCTCACGTTTTTCAGCAAAATTTGTGTCCTGAAGAGGAAAAGTTCACCAGTGTTAAAAAATAAACAAAATCCAAAATGTTGTGGATCACCTTGTAAAAGATAATGCTTTAAACTCGTTTTGGTTGTAGCATATGATTATGAGGATTTTTTTTTTTTTTCATTATCTGTATAAATTTTAAGAGGTTACCTCATATGTTCATGAAGATATAACGGTTTCTTTAAAAAATCACAAAAAAATTTCTCCTTTTTTAATTAAAACACGTAGGGCATTAGATCCAGTGGATATTGAGCAACTTACATGAAAACACCCAACCATGTAAATTTAAAACCTTCATGTAAATTTAAAACCTTCCGAGAGATACGAGGCTTAAAACAAAAGCAAATGCACATGGTAAATTATAATTGTAGCTATTAATGTATCTGAATATTTTAGTGTAGTCCTGTAATCTGAAGGTTAATCATATCATATTCTATACAAAACATTATGTTAGAATATTAACAATACATAAAATTTCTTTATGATTTTTACAGTAGAAAATTATTTAAATATGATTTTTAAAAATGTCTGACCTAAAACGCAAACCTGACCCTGTACACAAACTAGTTGTACACGACCTATTAATGCCATTCTTAATAGGGAACATTCCATTGTGAACTCCACTAATAAATAACAATTTTTAAAATTTCTAAAAGTATTGATGGGGGCGGGAGACAGGCAGATAGAAAAATAAACAATCGGACAGAGAGACACACAAGTTGAAATCATATTCGCACCTAAAAATAGTTAGAAAGTGTTAAAAACACTTAACGTAAATGAAAGTACAATTCCAGCAAATTTTTATTAGTAGTTCTTAATGTAACTGAATATTTTTGTGTAGCCCTGTAAATCAATTGCTAATTATATTATATTCACTGGTGCGTATGAATAACATATTTCAATTTCATTAAGCTTTGTAATAATGTTATCAAAATTTGGTTTATTGAATTACCTCACAGAACGCACGGCTTTGGAATGCTTCGGAG
Source organism: Salticus scenicus (assembly GCA_963930645.1). Lineage (NCBI taxonomy): Eukaryota > Metazoa > Arthropoda > Arachnida > Araneae > Salticidae > Salticus > Salticus scenicus. The sequence continues at coordinate 299,072,615 of OZ005654.1, forward strand.
TGTCCCTGTACACAAACCAGTGGTGGTATTTAAACAATATATATAGGAAACAACCAATTATGAACTTGAATAACATATTTCAATTTCATTAAAATTTGTGTTCAATAAAGGTATTAAAATATGGTTTATAGAAATACCTCCCATAGAACACAATGCTTTGAAATAGTTTCGGTTGTCCCTGTACACAAACCGGCAGAGATATTCACTCCATTTTCAATAGAGAACATCCAGTAGTAAACTTGAATAACATATATCAGTTTCAAGAAATTCCATAAATATTTATGACAATTAGAGCGTGGACAAACAGACGAACAGACAGACAGATACACAAACTGAAGTAAAATTCATACTTAAAAATTGTTAGAATGTGTTAAAGATACTTAATGTAAACGAACATGCAATTCCAGCAAAATTTTACTAATGTCTCTTAATGTAACTGAATATTTTTGTGTGGCCCTGTAAATCTAATGCTAATCATACTATAATCTATAGAAAGCATTCTTTTGCGCATATAAATAACATATTTCAATTTCATTAAGCTTTATGCAAAGTAAAGTTACTAGTGGATCTGCAGATCAGGAGCCTCAACGTCCTATTTGCATCAGACATTATTCAATAGGCCATTTTTATTTATTCCTTATTGTGTATTAGTATATATTGATTCGATCGACTTCTTACCAAAATCAGATACATTACAAAGGGGGCCTGCCGCCCCCTCAACCCCCCGCTGTATCTCTCTTTCTATCTCTCTTGTATATCATATAAAGTGTTACGGAATTGTAAATAATTGCATTTATTTTTGCATAATTTTTTTCAAAGAGGTTTAGTAAGCTGATAAAATGCTAATTTTGTGCATTTCTAGTCGTTTTAGCGTTAAAATAGCCTAATTTTCCTTTTGAAAACTCATTAAAGACTCCAATAAGGGAAGAAATGGATTTGGCGCCAAATTTGGCGATTGTTTCCCTCTTTGGCGATTCTTTTTGGCAACGGCGAGAAAATATTTATTAGGTATATACCAAATATGGAAGCTCTAATCTCATTGGCTGATGTGATACGAGAATTTCCCAGAACAGTCTGTGTTCGATAGAAATGTATAAAAGGAGCATTATTTTCGCCAAGGCGGTCAGTCTCAGATCTGTGTCAGTTTCGTCAAATGCTTGCTTTGCTTTGAGCCTCTTTGAATGAGACTTTCTTTATGTGTTATTGATAAACAGTTTTACTGTTGTTTTGCTGTTAACGGCTGTTGTTTAAGCTATGTTTACTGGTTGAATTGAAGCTGATACTTGGTTTATAGACCTGTATTTTCCTGGATCTTTCTGTGAATAAATCACTGAATTTTTGCAAGTTTCGCCTTTCATTCTCGGACAACTTACGAACCCCCAAGTACGCAACAATATGTATTCTTAATAAACGACGGTCTTGTATTATTTCCCTGAAATTCATAAATACCAAATTTAATAACTATCAAATTTCATACAAAAAAAAAAAAAAAAAAAAAAAAAAATCTGGTGTGAAACAACCACACGACTTCCATTATCCGCTATTACATGTATTATATGCATTTTTGAGAGATAATGTGATCAGAAAACATAAAAGTGACCTAAAGAGAAAATCGTTAGAGCCGTTTTTGAGATACCAATTTTTACAAAAAATCAATTATTGACCGGAAAAAAATAATTACATACAAAAGCATATTTAAAAGTGAGTTAAAATGGCGAGTTTGAAAAAAATCCGTACAACCGTTTTTAAAGGAACGCCTTTGCGAGGCCTGAACTTGAGCTATTTATACAGGACGCCTATCAATTTTCCTGAACTAACCAACTATATCATTCGAAAGGACATCTAATAGAGTGTTTATATAGCAAGTTTGCAGAAAATCGTTAGAGCCGTTTTTGAGATACGGACTTACGGTCCCACTTCCGGTTAAACTCAATTATTGACAAGAAAACAATAATTACATACAAAAGCATATTTAAAAGTGAGTTAAAATGGCGAGTTTGAAAAAAATCCGTACAACCGTTTTTAAAGGAACGCCTTTGCGAGGCCTGCAATTGAGCTATTTATACAGGCCGCCTATCAATTTTCCTGAACTAACCAACTATATCATTCGAAAGGACATCTAATAGAGTGTTTATGTAGCAAGTTTCAAGAAAATTTTTAGAGCCGTTTTTGAGATACGGACTTACGGTCCTACTTCCGATTTCCGATGTCCCACTTCCGATTTTTCAATTTTCACCAAAATTTGGAAATTTCATCTGTACACCAGACGTATTTCAATTCTAAGGTTTCGTAGATCTATCTTTATTAGTTTCTGAGCTATAATAGCCAGAAGATTCTTCACATACATACATACATACATACATACATACACACACACACACACACATACACACTGACCAATTGCCAAAAACCACTTTTTTGGACTCAGGGGACCTTAAAACGTGTAAATCAGGTGAAAACCCGATATCGAATTTTCAGACCGAATACAATACTTCCATTACCTACGGTAGTAGGGTAATGGAAGTAAAAATTACATAGCATATCGGAAATATTTTGCATAACCTTTAAACTAGTTATCAATTCTATGCCCACAATTTTCAAGAGGAAAACATACTTTTAAAATTCTAATAAAATTTCATTATATTTGATGGGGTGTAACCTTGTTAAAATACACTTATAAGAAATACCGACTATAGACCGTAATAGTACGAAATTCCTTTATGTATCTCGGAAAAGTAGCCACAGTCATTATAAACGCCAATAATAAGAATAAACCTAATTAATTATAACTCATTAATTTTTCAAACTAATTTGACATCATTTGGATGATTACAGTACATGCTCGAAATTTTTTGTGTGGTCCCATAAATTGTTTAGTCTATGCATAACCTTTTTTAAGAGTAAACATGATTTTAAGCATTTTTATAATGTATGTTAAATTTATTAAGTTCAATTCAGCATAAACGCATGAAACTGCGCGCTTAAATTAAAAATTTGTCCATAGGCTCCAATGTTACGAAATTCTTTCGTGTGTCTTTGTAAACGAACCATAAACATTGTATACACCAGTAAAAACTATTCAGCTTATTTTGCGTTTAAAATTAATAATTGTTCCAAATTTAACATCGTTTGGATGACTATGTGACATTGTTAGAACACTTCTGTAAGATCCTGTACATTAATTAGAAAGCTTAAGAGAACATATTTTCTTCAAACAACATAAGTTTAAGCATCTTACTCACGTACGCTAGTTTCATTTTCTTCATTGCAAAGTAATGATATTAAAATGCGTTTAAACGAAATTCACCCCATACGCCGTAATGTTTAGAAATTTGGCGTGTCCCAGTACACAGTTTATAAAAAATATAGCAATAAAAATTATACAGCTAGTTATATGCAAAGCTGGAACGAGGGCGCCAATTTGCAAGTCAATCGAAGGATTTTTGCGGCCGCTATTGCGGTACATAAAAATTCTTCCCATAGGCCGTAAAAATAAGAAAAAATTTGGCGTGTCCCTGTACACGAACGACAAAAGGAATACACACCTAACACTGTACAGCTAATTCCGTTGGGCTCATGAATATGTGTACCTAATTGCAAGTGAATAGCGTTATTCTGTGAGGTCTAACTGCAACGTTTCCGGTTACAATCTTTAAGAGACAGTGGCTGGAGATGAGACAAGTCGTGTAGAGCCGCACCAGATTGTAAAAACGTGAGAAAAACGGAGGCTTTGGCCTTTATCACGGTTCTGTGAGGTCTAACTGCTACGTTTCCGTCTGCAACCTATAAGAGGCAGTGCCCGGAGATGAGAGAAGTCGTGTAGAGCCGCACCAGATTGTAAAAACGTGAGAAAAATAGAGGCTTTGGCCTTTATCACGGTTCTGTGAGGTCTAACTGCAACATTTTCGGCTGCAACCTTTAAGAGACAGTACCCGGAGATGAGAGAAGTCGTGTAGAGCCGCACCACATTGTAAAAACGTGAGAAAAATGGCGGCTTTGGTCTTTCTCACGGTTTTGTGAGGTCTAACTGCAATAGAGACAGTGTGCGGAGATGAGAGAAGTCGTGTAGAGCCGCACCAGATTGTAAAAACGTGAGAAAAATTGCGGATTTGGCCTTGCTCACGGTTTTGTGAGGTCTAACTGCAACGTTTCCGGCTGCAATCTTGAGGGACAGTGTCCGGAGATGAGATAAGTCGTGTAGAGCCGCACAAGATTGTTAAAACGTGAGAAAAATGGCGGCTTTGGGCTTTCTCACGGTTTTGTGAGGTCTAACTGGAATAGAACCGGAAATAAGAGAAGTCGTGTAGAGCCGCACCAGATTGTAAAAGCGTGAGAAAAATGGCGGCTTTGGCCTTTTTCACGGTTCTGTGAAGTCTAACTGGAATTGTATCCGGCTGCAACCGTTAAGAGACAGTGCCCAGAGATGAGAGAAGTCCTGTAGAGTCGCACCAGATTGTAAAAACGTGAGAAAAATAGAGGCTTTGGCCTTTATCACGGTTTTGTGAGGTCTAACTGGAACGTATCCGGCTGCAATCTTTAAGAGACAGTGGCTGCAGATGAGAGAAGTCGTGTAGAACCGCACCAGATTGTAAAAACGTGAGAAAAACGGAGGCTTTGGCCTTTATCACGGTTCTGTGAGGTCTAACTGCAACGTTTCCGTCTGCAACCTTTAAGAGACAGTGCCCGGAGATGAGAGAAGTCGTGTAGAGCCGCACCAGATTGTAAAAACGTGAGAAAAATAGAGGCTTTGTCCTTTATCACGGTTCTGTGAGGTCTAACTGCAACGTTTCCGGCTGCAACCTTTAACAGACAGTGTCCGGAGATGAGAGAAGTCGTGTAGAGCCGCACCAGATTGTAAAAAACGTGAGAAAAATAGAGGCTTTGGCCTTTATCACGGTTCTGTGAGGTCTAACTGCAGCATTTTCGGCTGCAACCTTTAAGAGACAGTACCCGGAGATGAGAGAAGTCGTGTAGAGCCGCACCAGATTGTAAAAACGTGAGAAAAATAGCGGCTTTGGTCTTTCTCACGGTTTTGTGAGGTCTAACTGCAATAGAGACAGTGTGCGGAGATGAGAGAAGTCGTGTAGAGCCGCACCAGATTGTAAAAACGTGAGAAAAATTGCGGATTTGGCCTTTCTCACGGTTTTGGGAGGTCTAACTGCAACATTTCCGGCTGCAATCTTGAGGGACAGTGTCCGGAGATGAGAGAAGTCGTGTAGAGCCGCACCAGATTGTAAAAACGTGAGATAAATGGCGGCTGTGGGCTTTCTCACGGTTTTGTGAGGTCTAACTGCAATAGAGACACTGCCGGAGATGAGAGAAGACGTGTAGAGCCGCACCAGATTTTAAAATATACAGTATGTAATTATTAACACTTCACATTAGCAAGTTAATTGTATGATACATTATTTGTATCATGGGATCATGAGCATGTGTACAAAATTTCAAGTCAATAGCGTGATTTTTGCGGCCGCTATCGCACGACAGACAGACAGACAGACGGAACACAAAATCCTTTTGTGTCTCAACAGAGGGCCTCCATTGACGTTTCGGCAAAAATTCAATAGTCAATAGCTTGCAAAAGTCAATAGCTTGATTTTTGCGGTGGCTATCGCGGTACATACAGAATCTTCCCATAGGCCGTAGAAAATCTTTGGCGTGTGCCTGTACACGAACTAGAATTGGAATACACACCTAACACTATACAGCTAATTCCGTTGGGCTCATGAACACGTGTACCAAATTGCAAGTCAATAGCGTGATTTTTGAGGCCGCTATCGCGATACATACAAATTTCTCTCATAGGCCGTAATAATAAGAAAAACTTTGGCGTGTCCCTGTATACGAAATACAAATGGAATACATACCAAAAACTATACAGCTGATTTAGTGGGGCTCATGAACATGTGTATCAAATTTCAAGTCAATAGCGCCATTTTTGCGGCCGCTATCGCGCGACAGACAAACACACACAGCAAAACCGTTTTGAGTCTCAACAGAGGGCCTCCACTAACGTTTCAGCAATTAAAATATGCTTTACAGAAATACCTCCCATAGATTACAATGCTTTGGAATACTTTTGGGTGTCCCTGTACACAGAGCAGTAGAGGTATTTACTCCACTTCCAATAGGGAACATTCGATTGTGAACTTGAATAACATATATCAGTTTTAAGAAATTCCATAAATATTTACGGGAGATAGAGCTAGAGCGTGGACAGACAGACAGACAAACCGAAGTGATTAACATTTTTCAACCTTGTTGGAAAGTTTTTAAAAACCGTTACTGAAAATTGCTATCAAAAATTTAGCGGCATCATTTGATCTTCTGAGAAAAGGAGGGGGGGATATCAGCTATGGATACAACTACAATTCAATCACGATTAATTTAATCATGATTAATTTAGTCCTGATTAACAGTTAATTATTTGCTGCAACTAATATATTAATCACGATTGATTTAATCACGAATAATTTAATCATGAATAACGGTTAGTTGTCTGCTTCTCGAATAATTTAATCATGATTGAATTTTTAGTTGCAGCAAATGACTGAAATATTAATCACGATTGATTTAATCACGATTAATTTAATCGCAACTAACGGTTAGTCGTCTGTTTTTTGATTAATTTAATCGCGATTGAATTTTTAGTTGTAGCAAATGAATAACCGTTAGTTGCGATTAAATTAATCGTGATTAAATTTTTAGTCAATTAATTAGTTGATTGAAAATTTAATCGATTGATGCCCAACACTGCTTTGAAATATGATATGTATGTATGTATATATATATAGAGAGAGAAAGGGTTATATACAGTGGCGGACAAAAAAACTGTATCACCTGCGAAAAAATGGAAAAGCGTGCAAATAATGTGTTTCACGTGTATGTTTTATTTAAAGATCATACTGTTAGGATAAAATGAAGTTGTAGTATTAATCCCAATTAAGTTTTACTAGAATTAATGAATTATTTACACTTAATTACTCATAAAAATGAAAAAGTGTGAAAAATGTAATATTTAATAAAACGTGCAACAAAGTAATTGATATACAAATTTTGTAGTTAATATAAATTCTACATAATTACAGTCATATTACATTTATTTACATGTGTATACAGCCATAAGGATCACTTTAATTTTTAGTGGATCATCCACGAGCTGCAATGACAACCTTGCAGCGATCTGGCATAGAAAATATTAACTTCTGGATGTAATCCCGGCCAGTATCATGGAACCAAACCCTAATACTGCTTTCCTGCAGTTCAATCTTAGAAGCAGGCTTCTTAGCAGCAAGTTTCGTACCCATTATGGGCCAACAAGTTTTAATGAGATTCAGATCGTGACTACTTCCAGAGACCAGTCCAAAGCTGATTCCAGATTTTGTCAAATAAGCCTTCACCTAAAGGGATAAAATAGGAGTAAATTACTTTTGTAATGCCCTTTATGTTGTGGAGATAAAAACCCGTAAATAGGAAAAAAAATCATGCACAAATAAGTTAGATCGTGCTTACCGATTTCGCTGTATGACAGGTTGCAGAGTTCTGTTGAAAAACACAATTTCCAGCACCTTCTGAATAACTGGCTTTAAACACTTCTCCAAGACCTGGGTGTAAACTGATGCATTCACTGTTCCAGTAATAAGTTTCAGGCGTCCAACCCGTTTACTGGATATGCATCCCCAGACCATTTGACTAGCTGGGAATTAAACAGTAGGCGATATGCAGTCTGGATGATAAGCTTCATTTTTACGCCTTCGAACATACCATTTACTGTTCGACCCATGTAGGTTGAATTTAGATTCATCCAAAAAATTACTGAGTCCCACTGAGCATGAAACATGCTGTTTCGCCCAAGGAAGTCCCTTCTGCATCATTTTTTTTTTTTTTTTTTCAAGTAATGGCTTTTTTTTCGGGCGATGCGCATGCAAACCGCATTCCGCAAGGTGTCTTTGGACAGTTCGTGCACTTACGTTGACACCACATTCTTTCTCAAATCTGACATTTAAATCAGAAGCACCTGCATGACAATTACGGAGAGACATACGCTTGAGATATCGATCGTCAGATTTTGTGGTTACCCTCTTTCACCCTGATTCTGATCTCCTTTCAACATTACCAGTTTCACGCTCCAACTTAATCCCTCTCCAGACTGTCGATTGACTGTAGCCAATTTTTTTAGCGATCACACGTGTCGAATATCCTTCTTTGGCTAAAGCAAGTGCCACACATTTTTTCTCTTTTCTCAATTGAACTTAAGGAGCCACCCTTTCATCACTTAAAAAATGACATAAACAACATTGTCCCCTTTTGGCATGCTATTTATAGAAGTAGGATGATGTAATACATCAGAAGAGTTTTATGATGCAATATGAATGTGGAATAGCGTCATATCTTGTTTTGCAGCAACTAAGATAATTTTATGTAAACAAAATAATGCATAACATAAAAAATATATATATATATATATTTTTTTAGGTGTTACAGTTTTTTGTCCGCTCCTATATGTATTAATTTATTTATTTTTCTATATACAAACCACTAACTATGAAATACATATAAACACAAAAAATTAGCTGTCGCATTCGAGAGACATAGCGCTCATAGCATATTGTAATATAATATTTATTTTTTGGTCGACCGTAAAATTGAATAAATATAAGAAGTAACGGGAAACTAAATACTGTTTACAGTGCGTATAGTGTTGTTTATTATACGTGTAATTAAAATTCAAATATAAAAGGCTACTCCATTTATTCGATATGGTCTCTTTCGAAACTCTTAACGGATAAGCACAAAAATGGAATCCCACTGGTATGGATTGTCGCGTGCAGTAGGGAAACAGATCCGAGATTCTAAGAATGAACAAGTCCTGCCGAAGGCAAGCGGTGACCCGAAGCAAGCTTTTGAACAATTTCAATGTATTTTATATATATTTTTTTTGTCTATAAAGCGATATAGAAAAGAGTTTCCTTTAAATATAGTGACCAGCCAAGTGAGCAAAATTCATCCGGGGAAACCCATATGAGCTGAAGTGACAAATTTTAGCATGTATCTTATTTGCGTGTGTCCAACACCCATTGTAACGCGATTTTACGAAAATCCCCCTTTTCCCCCTTAACCCATATCGTACCAAGCACTGAAAAAATATTCTTTTTCTTTATAAAATCTTAAATATATGTTTCTTTAAGCCTATGTACACACACAAAATCAAACACTTAGTAACCTTCCATTAGCTTAATCGGAACAGGCTGTCCTGAAAAACAGGACAATGGTTTTGGACAGTCAGAAATATAAGGAAAACTGAGCATCTATATATATTTTTATATAATTGCTTTACCGGTACAAAAGTGTAGAATATTACCTCAATAAATTTATATGTCCGTTGTTCTTGAAAGTAAAACCCTTTTAAATAATAATGTGTTGAAAATGTAATGAATAAATCTTCAAGAATCGTCATTTTAAAAATAATATATATATATATATATTAAACGTTAATTTAAACTAACGATAAAGACAAATATGTATTTATTGTTCATTTAAGTAATATATCGCGTTTAATTTGAATTAAAATATTCAAAAGAATTTATATAAGTACCACTTATGCATAGTGTCCTATTTTTAGGACAATGGTGAAATATGGATTAAGGAAAGGGGAGCAATAAACACGTTTCCAAGCATAATTTTGCTTCATATTATCGCAGTAAGCTTAATTTTTATGTGTGGGTTCGTTATACGTTCCCAACACGCACTATAAAAATATCTTACGAAAATTTCCCCTCCTTTCCCCCTTTAAGTACTGGAGGGTCAAAAACACCTTTTTAACAGTAACTCTGCTCCAAATTATCTAAGGAAAGCTATTTTTTAATATGGTTATGCGTACTCAACACACACAAAACAAAGGGATTTTGTGAAATCCCACCCAAACCCCCTTGATGATGGAGGAATAAAAAACATGTTTCCATGCGTAACTCTGCTTCGAACTATCTTAAAACAGCAATTTTTTAGGTGCGGTTTGGTTACCCGTGCCCAACACGCTCTATAAAGTGATTTTATGAAATTTCAACTTCCCCTCTTTAAAGGCAGGGATAGGGGGAAAAACATGTTTTTAAGAGTAACTCCGCTCCAAATTATCTCAGTAAAGTGACTTTTTTTAAATGTTTACTGGTTATGCGTACTCAACATACACACTACTAAGGAATTTTTTGAAATTCCGTCCTATATCCTCCTTGGGTTTTGGGGGGCAGCAAAAAACGTGTTTCCATGTATAACTCTGTTCCAAATTATCTTAAAATGGCAATGTTTGATGCGTGTTTGATTCCAGCCTATCGTTCTTGTGGGATGGGTACAAAAAATATGTATATATCTGTAACGCTGCACTAAATTATCTTATGAAGGAGATTTTTAATGTGTGGGTAGGTTATATGTATCTAAATCATCGTATAAAGATATTTTGTAAATTTCACTCCCCCTTCCTCCTTTAAGAGGAGGGGTGAAAAATACGTTTTAAAACATAACTCTATTTCAACTAATCTCAGGATCTCGATTTTTTTATGTGTCAGTTATGTTTGTGTATGTAACGTGCACTATAAAAGGGTTTTGCGAAATTACCCCCCACCCCGACCAATGGAAAAAAACACGTTTTTAAAATATGCTCCAGATTATTTTAGAATGGCGAATTTTGATGCCTGGGTGTTGATTAACTGTACGAATTATGCACTTTGGTGGTATTTTTCAAATCTTTTAACATTACCCTTGAGGGGGAGTAAAAAGCACGTAAGGCACTGCGAAAGTTATTTAAACTTCAGATTCAACATGTGGCGAGTGGGAAAACCGGTACTCAAAGTAGTGGGAACTTTAACTTATATTTTTACCGATTTCAATTTCTTTTTTTCTTTAGAATTTTTTATTATTAATGATATGGTGTTTTGAGAGTTCATTTCAATATAATGACT